>CM074734.1:89246086-89813997 GCA_037367245.1 Phrynocephalus guinanensis
CGTAAGCTGACAGGCTAATTATGCAATGTCAGCTCAAAAGTAAGTTGTATTATATTCCTTGGGTCTTACCCACAGATAAGTGTAGCACTGCCATGTACAACAGCATCTCCATTCCATGACACCCTCAGTTACCCTGACAGACTGCCTGTTGCTACTCTCTTTTTAATAAGAGATCCAATTCATTCTACACACTTCATTCATTCATCTGAGGGTAGGTTCTGTTTCTGTTTCTTTGTTTTCTGCTTACACATATTCTTCTTCCTGCTAAAAACCTATCCATTAATATTATTAACTTTTATTAAGAGATGGACACACACACACACACACACACACACACACCTGTTATGATTTGTCAGAGAAATGGTAGTAAATCATACAAATATATTTGTTGCCTGCCTGGTGTTAAATGCTAGTTTGCACTAGAGATGAGCACAACCAGGAAAAATGACGTTTCGAGTTGTCGTGTGTCGGAGCTGGCCCATTTCGGCTCGTTTCCGTTTGTCGTGAAATTTTTCAAAAATTTGTCATTTCGTTTGTCGTCTGTCGTTAGTACTGGTTTAGGGGGGGTAGGGTAGTGGGCTCCTGGAGGCACCTCTCTGGGGTGGGTGCCTCCTCTGGCCCGCTACGAAGGGAAGGCATTTAGCAGGCTCCTGGAGGCACCTCTCTGGGGTGGATGCCTCCTCTGACCCCCTACAAAGGGAAAAGGAAGGGTACATGACCGTGTAGCCATTGCGTACCAAGTGGCACTGGCAGAGGCACCTCTCTTTTGGGTGCCTCTAGCTCACCAAGAAGGACAGCATACTGGCGTACAGGTTTGGAGTTTTTTTGGAACTTTGGACTGTGAGCGAGGTGAGAGAAGAATGCCTCTGCTGGGTGCCCTCTGACTCACTAAGAAGGACAGTGTACTTGCGTGTAGTGCAATGCGAGTACAGATCTGGCTTAGGGTTGGGGTTAGGGCAAGGGCTAGGGTTAGGGTTATTACGGGTAAGGTTAGGGTGAGTTAGTGGGCTGCACCTCTGGGTGCCTCTGACCCACTAAGAAGGACAGTGTACTGGAGTATGGGTTAGGGTTAGGGTTAGGGTTAGGGCTAGGGCTAGGGCTAGGGTTATAGTGGGCTTTTTATGCCCAACTGGCACATCCCAGAAGTCTCAGTCAAAACCTGGCCAAGTGGCCATGCGATTGGTGGAATGGCTCCAAAAAATTGCATGGTCCCATCCCATGGCCAGCCCATCATTGCGCAGGTGTAAAAAAATAAAATTAAAAATAAAATAAAATAAAATAAATGGGATTGGAGACAGACGTTTATTGCAAGAAAAACCCACTGCTGCTACTGTAAAAATTCAGGCAGTTAAAATACCTAATTTTCGCATGTTTCTGTGTGGTGCTTTGGTGGGTTTTTGGACCACGATTTCAAAAAAAAAATATTGCGGTCGCCATTTTGGATCCCCCTGCACCGCATGGCATGGCGAGACGACGAGGATGCCCCCCACCAGAGCAGCCCAGGACAGGAGAGGGGGGGAGGCCGGGGACCCCCCCCCCAGAAACCACCCCTCTGGTAGGTGCCCTCACTCAGGCAGGCATATTTTCGCCTGCTTTTTTGGCCGGGAATCAGGTTTTTTTAAAAAACTTTTTTTCTGTGCCACTTGGCATCGCACGATTGCCACGATGCCATGAACGACAACGAAAAATCAGACCCAATTTTTCTTTTATCGGTTCGAGTTCGAGTTCTGATGGCTTAATTGTCATTACCGTTTCCGTTGTGTAACGGAAACGAGAAACGGAAACGGAAACGAGAATTTCGCCAAGTCGTGCCCATGTCTAGTTTGCACTCTGTATTACCCTTGACATAATGCAGGTATTGGTCCCCAAGCTAGCAGATTTTTTTTTTTACAAAATTGTACGAACAAAATACATCACAACTAAATGGAGTCAATGTTAACAGAATTTTTATTTCATTTTTTTAAAGTGGATCAATTCAAACCAGAGGCCATAGCTAGAGGCAAATGTAAAACCCAAGTAGGTGACTATGCTTACCAGGCTAGGTGCTATGCTAACCTGTTACCCTTTCTACAAGCTTAGTTAATTTGCGAGGGGAAATTTTGATGGGCGGTTTATATCCAAAGCTGTGATATGAAGGTAGAACGTGAAGCAAAAATAGCTCTTCTTTAAACAGAGCAGTTTTCCTTCGCATTCTCAACAGTTTCCAGCCATGTTGTTTTCTGCACCACTGCTTGCTACAGGTACTCCTTTTCATGGAAGAATAAACAAACATTACAAAAATCAACAAGTGGAAAGAGAAGAACAACTCAGGTTCCTCTTTATAGCTCCGGACTCCTGTTTCAAGTGACAGTCACAATGATGCTTCATGGGGAGTAATCCTCCCAGAGCTCACTGGTACTTCTTTTTAAGAATACATGTCAAGGTGCTGCTTATGATGGCTTGCCTTTTCATTAGGGTAGCATTGGCCTGTTGGAGTAGCACTATAAATGGATCCTTCGATGATGGATGACACATATGTTTTCATGACTTGCCTCTTATGTTGCTTTGTCTGGCTTTTACCTAAATTGTGAACAACTGCACAGAGAATCTATCATGCCTGTTGGGTTGGATAAGCCAGTAAACTCAGTTCCCATAAGAGAGAGGTGACTCACTTGAGTGGTGTTTGGGCTTTCCTGTTTGGAACTACACACCCTGTAAGGTTCAGGTTCACTGTTTCGAGATATTATATCTGAGCTATATTCAAGAAGGCACAGTTGGTGGTCACATGCAGTAATATCTCCTAGATAATGATACTACATCCTGGTCACAATTCACAGTGCTCTGACAATATCTCATTTGAAATACTGCCATATTCCATAATTTAGTACTGCGTTTTGTGCAACCCAGTGCAGCATCTTTATTTATCAGGGCTTGGCCATCCCTCATGAAAACGGAAGTCATGCAGCTTGAACTTCTGTTTTATTTCCAAGCCCAACTCAAGACATTAAGCATCAGATTAAGAGCCTTTTAAAAGGTATAGTCTTTCAGGAAGTTTTCATTGTCTTTTCAGAAGCTCTCTCTTAGTGATCCTTGTTTAAAAAATGTTTCAACCCTCGCTTTTTGCTGGAAACCACAGTGGGAGATGGCTAATATATAAAAAAGCAGTTTAAAAATTATTATATTTAATTATTTATTTCATGCAGCTATTGTCTTTACATCTACAATTTTCTAAATATTAGTACTGGACATTTAATTAGCAAACTGGTATTTCTGCCTTGATTTGAAAGTGGTGTTTTGAAGCAAAAATCCCAAACCAAGAGTGGAGCAGAGTAAAGTATTCTTACTAGAAGAAATACCTTTATTTGCCTTTAAGTGGAACTGCCTGATGTCAAATATATGGTATGTCATATCACATATTTCCTGTACACTGTACTGTACATAGCCAAGATCAAAAGAACTGTAAATTTGGTTTGTGGCATTAAGAAGAAGGCTCTCTGCCAGGCTTAAAAGCAGCCTAAAAATATTTTTTATAATAATAAATAACCCCTATGCTACAGAGCAAATTATACATTAATCATGTCCTGTTGTACTGCCCTTTTAATAAGGACACCTGCAATTTATTAATTCCCCTGCTTTTAAAATATTATCCAGGTATTATCCTAACAAATTGTATCATTCTTTCCTCTTCTGTGTTTGCTCAAAGGGAAACCAAGCCAAGGTTGCAAAATTTTGTGCAGCGGCCTAAACAACTGAAACAGATGACTAAATCACTTCACTGGCTTGATTAAGAATTTACACAACTGTAATTTGAATTTAGTATGGTTTGATTTGACTTTAAATACTGTATGCTTTGCTGGTTTTTAGTCTTGTATACCAAACATAGCTGACCTATAGTCATAATAATAAAGTTTATGTTTATGACTTTAGCTCTATTTGCCCATAAACTCTAAGGACTAAATCGAACTGTGGTTCTCAACTAGAAGAAAACCCATTGAATGCATCCCATTTATTGATAACTAAAAGATGAAAAGCATATCTCATACAAGAATATGACGAACTTCTAAGCATAAAAGCGAGGGAGCTGAAGATCCAAAATATACATTCCCGCTAAGGAAGCCAGACACTGTGCTCACACAGACAATGAATACCAGAGAAAGGACACTTTTTAAAGGACACTTAAAGAAAACTAATTCAGCATCCACCCTTACAACTATCTGCATATTTCAAAATGCTGATGACAGACCAGCATGGATACTTACATTTTCATATGAGAGAAACAATGGCCGAGTTTGACCTTCAAGCCTTAAATAGTACTTTTTAGTAGACAGGAAAACGAAAAGAGCTAGAGGCTGGAAAATGCTGAATCCAATCATGCAAGCAACAGGATGAAATTCAAGGGTGGAACTGACTACCGTAGGGGGGAGGGGGGTAAGTCTAATCTTACTATCAACACAACTCTTCTCCTGGTGTACCGTCTGTCACTACAGATTTGTGCAATGGCTCCTGGATTTTAGATTTTTGAACGGAAACAATAATCTTTTTGAGGCAACGTGTAATGAGCAGACTTTTACGTCTAGTCAAGGAGACAAGGATATGCAATACAGTAGGACACACACACGGACACACACACATGGACACACACACACACACACACACACACACACACACACACACACACACACACACACACACACACACACACACACACACACAGAGAGAGAGAGAGAGAGAGAGAGAGAGAGAGAGAGAGAGTATCTGTGGGGAATCTACCATGTATGCCTGAAACCACAAATATGAGAAAGCCCTGGATATAACATACAAGAGGCAAAACAAAGGCCACAAGGAGGCTCACTTGTGTGTTGTATATAGGGCTGCAGCAAATAAGTGAAATCTGTCACTGAAATCTGGATGACTCACTAATTATAAACCTATAACATCTATTTCTAAGCATATCTACAGTATTAGATGTATTACAATGACAGTATGTGTTTATTAATGTGAGTAATTGATATCAGCATGAACAATGATAATTTCTAATGTTTTTTTCAGCTAACATCTGTACTGAAATAGGACCATTCTTGTTTGATTGATGATAACACATATTATAATTCAGGAAAAGTAAAACCAATAGTGTTCAGGAAAAAAATGAAGTACATCATAAAGTATGCATTACACAAATAGGATTGGCAGGGCGATCCTTCCCTTTTAATCTCATGAAAGGAGCTTGGACCTTGCAATGGCCCCATGCAGGGATTTAAATGAAATTTATTGAGCAGAGTTTCTTTACAACTCTATTGTGATTTAGGAGATTGTTCTTCCCTGAGAGATTAGGTTGCAGAATGCTTGACAAAAGTTAAAATCAGTTTTTAGAACTTAATGAAAGGTTGGACTCCATGGAACACATTGGACTTTCACCAGAACACATTACACCCATCATTTTCACATTATGTTTACAATATCTTGCCCCCTAGAATCTGTTGCTGTGCCATCCAAAATATTGCAGGGAATCCAGCATTACTGGTGAAGTTGTGAATGCCTCTGTTCTCAGATTACATTACAAAGGATCCTGGTGTATCTTACTCACACTCTGTATATATGTACTGTAGTCACCTTAGCAAGCCACTTAGTGCAAACATTGCTTACTGTGAGTGTGAACTGGTAGATTATTATGATTCATGTTTGTCCTCCTATGAGAAATAGTTTTGAGGGCAAATACAAATCACAGCATGCTAAATGGCTTTCCAGCAGACTGGTTAGCCCACTGAAAATGTTGCTGCACATAAGAGGGGACTGTGCAAGATGCATGCGATCATCTCATTCTGATCCCATGCATCCTGTTTAAAAGGATAGGGTCAGAGTCTGTTACACTTTCCAACAGATAAGTCATTACAGTGATACCTCTGATAACAAATCCAATTCGTTCTCAGAGGCAATTTGTTATCCAAAAAATTGTTATCCGAAACATGGTTTTCCATTGAAATGAATGGGAAACCGATTAATCCATTCCGGAGGTCTGAAAAATGGAAAAAAGCTTGGGGTGGGGGAAGTTCCAGACCTCTTTATAAAATGCACTTTAAAGGCTTGCAGTGCTGGGACACCCTCCAGAACATTTCCCTGCAGTGCAATGCAAACATGGACAAGACAAACCAGCAAGACTACCCCAGTCTGTTCCCACCCAAAGTGCAATGGGGGAAATGCAAACAAACAAACATAAGCAGGAAGAAAAATCCAGTCCATTTTTGCCTGCAGAGCAATGAAAAAAGACTGCAAACACGGAGAAATGCAACCAGCAAGACTACCCCAGCCTCTTCCAGCCAAAAATGCAAAGAAAGCAGTGCAAATATTAAGAAAAGCTAGCTCCCTATCTTACCATTTGTTATCAAAAAAAAATGTTATCTGAGGCATTCTTTATCCGAGGTATTACTGTATTTGCTCCATCTTCATAGTATGTTTGTAGATGAAGTGATATTCAGGCATGTGCTCTCCTATCTTTGAGGCTAGCTCACAAGCCTTAAGAGACAAATCACCCAAAATCTGACCTTTTCTCCCTCTATGGTTGCCATTTGATTTCTGGGCTGATTTCACCATGCAGGCTATTACCTTTAAATCATAAATGGATGTGATCCCATCTCTGTGTTTAGATCTTTGCAAAGGGCTGTTCATTCTCAGCAGGCAGCTGGGTAAATACAAGGGGCTGGACTTTCTTGATGTTGAGCTCCCATTTCCCCAGTTTATGGGGCTCCTTTCCTGATAATTGGCACCTTATATCTTGTATGTAAATTTTTAAGAAAGCGTTGCAATTGCATTAGTTCACACTAGATTTTCCAAGTAGGTAGTTGGGTATGCATAGTTCTCTCCACCAATCTTGGCACCATCCCTTCAATTCTGGGTCCTCTCCCCTCCCCGGGTCAATGTACCCTCTCTCTCTCTCTCTCTCTCTCTCTCTCTCTCTCTCTCTCTCTCTCTCTCTCTCTCTCTCTCTCTGTGTGTGTGTGTGTGTGTGTGTGTGTGTGTGCCTGTACCTGACCAACACCTTCAGAAGACAGTTTGTCAAGGTATCTGTCTAAAAAGCAGGATGTAGATGCACTGAGTGAAGGAGCAAACAAATGAAAGAACATTGTCTCATCAAGTAAATCATGTAAACATTTGCAACAGTATAAGTGTAACATTATAAGAACATGCTCCTTATCATGATGGTGCTTTTGAGGTTCAGCTCTGGTCAGGTGAACTAATGTGGTAAGTGCGTATTGTCCACTAGATAAATGATACACTATTATTTTTTGCAACAGGAGTTAAACCTTCAATGTGATCATGGATTTTAATTTCTTTTTTAATGAACAATCTCTCTCGACTGTCATCCTTATCATCCAAAGTATAGCACAAGGTCATATCATTGCTTTTCCAAAGAGGACAATGAAATGCTTATCTTGGCTCTTTGTGATCCCTTTACTAGATTATTACAGCTCCCTCTTCTGGACGTTATCCAGGGAAAGCAATGCACAAGCTTCTATTGATTCCAAAGCATATCCTCCTCATACTTTTCACATGAAATAAAATGTGGACTCATATTTCAATAACTTTCATGTTTGCTTCAAACTAGGTAGCCGATCGAATCTAACATTTCATTAGATTGTTAAAGTTTGTTTCAACAAATGTAATAGATATTTGAAATACTTTACTAAATCCACTAATCCTAAACGGTAACTTTTTCTTGTATCTTTAATTCTTATGAATCACATTCCAATTAGACATTGAACTAATAAAAACAAATTATGGTATAACACAAATATCACTGATTAGTTTAATACCCATTCCTTCATATTTGTCAGGTCCTGAGATGCTGACAAAATGAAGGGATGAATATTTCCCCCCTTTTATTTATAACTTTGCTTTTTTAAAGACACTGCATCTAAAAGAAGAAAGAATCCCATTTCCTCCAAAACACCCCCATTGCGTTCTTGCTTTAGCTGAAATGGCCCCAACAGTCATGGCCACCATTTTGGAGAAGATGGCCACCTGGTTCCCCATAGGCCGTATGAGAAACCAAGCTGCCCCTTTCAAAAATGATGGCAGAGGGTTCACTGAGGACAGAAAGAAGCCACAATTGCCCTCCTTGATAAAGGCCATGGGCAGTCTTTAAAAACTAAACAAAAACCAATGAACCGATCAGTTCATGGGCGGGGGATTTGTGGTTTGTCGTTTGGCAAGCTTGATGAACCACAAACCAGAATAAACCACAATTTTGGTACATTTTCCCTATCTCTGATTTCAGTATAACCTAGACTTTTGCATATGGTTTTAAGCACAGAGCCTGTTATAAAAACTAAATTCTAAAATAATTTAAGCAGTTGAAATAGGTACCAATTTATACCATTATATAGTACTTGTTGTTTTTACATTAGTAACCAATGAATGGAGCTTGGTTCAATCTAGAATTTTGAACTGTTTATATGTGGCCCTTCAGAAAACAGTTTACACATTCAAAAACAAATGTATTCAAGAGGTACCAGAAGACTATGTTTTGAGGGTGCCTATCTGGGAATTGTTTTACATTCTTTCTCTTCTAGCTTGTACAGTTTACAGCTGAACTCAATGCATTAGACACTTCACAATGAAACAGCACTAACAGGTCCATTTTAAATAAAGGCCAAATGGGAAGGTGTGTGTACATGCATGGCCTCTGCTTCTTGGTTTGAAGAACTGGCATAGCTGTCTCATCTGTAACCATAAAATAGCATCCATACTATTTCCAGACTTGCATCTAAGAGAGACATACCTGGCGAATTCCATCTTGCCAAGAACTTTTGGGCTTTACATCTAAAAGTAACTTTCCTAGCAAAATCCATCTTGCCATGAACCTTTGGACTTCAAGTTCTTCACAGTGGTACAAGCCTGATGGAATTGTTTTTTTTAATCCATGAAAGCTGTTTGTTATATGATGGTTTGTTAGTGGTCTATAAACATTTTGCCTATTTTTGAATTTCTATGATATACATAGAATATTATGACAACATAGTATATACTTCAGCAGCCACGAAATGCTGCACAGCTATGAGTTTCTACCCTTCAGCAGCCAAGAAATGCAAACTTTAGATAGATAGATAGATAGATAGATAGATAGATAGATAGATAGATAGATAGATAGATAGATAGATAGATAGATAGATAGATAGATAGACATACACATACACTTCCCTTGTAAAGCTCATCAAACTTAGCTGGATGTCTACTTCTGGGTAGACATAGCTGTGCTGCAAGTGTTCTCCCCTTCAAATATAATTAACATATGCAAATAGAGTTCCCCTTAGGAAACTAAATGAGGTATTTCTTAGACAAATTCAAGATATCTTGACCCAGGTCACAGAGAAGTGGCTCTTCCTATTGCTGGCACAGCAGTTCAGATACTTTGCAAACCACAGTAGACTCATTAACACACAAAGCAGGTAACAGAGTTGAAATCTAACTCAGTGAAACAGTTTCTGCTGGTGCTCTGAACTATCTTCAATTAAACAAAGAGTATTTAACCAAAATATTCAAAACATGTTTTCTTCGAAGTGCCCCTGACTCCAGGGATACTTACTCCTAAGTAGATATGCATACAACTGGGCCCAAACAGGATCAGGATCAAGAGGCAAAGTAAAGTTTTTAAAATGATATCCTACTGGAGAGTCCAATAAACTATGTGCAAGAGATCTAAAGTCAGAATTAAAAAACACTAAGTATAGCTAGTCCAGTAGTAACAGCAGACGAAAGAAATAATCCCAAAAACCTAATCCAGCCTCTGCAAAAGTGCTACATAGGTAATGACTTAATAGCAATTATCAAGATTAAAGATGGCCACAAAATGCAAAAATGGCCTTTTGTTTCATTTTTTCCATTTTGTTACATTTTGTTTGAAACATTTTTTAAAATATTTTTTCATTTTTCATTTTGTTTCATTTTTAATTTTTTATTTATTTTTTGACAACTAGTTGGGGCCCTGCTGGCTGATCAGTGCTTTTATTTTTCACAAACGCCGATCAGGTGGCACATGGGGCCCTGCCGGTGTTCGATGCTTTTTTAATCACCTCTCAGTGCTTGTCAAAATAAATAATAAAAAAATTAAAAATGAAAAACAGAATGAAACATAAATTTCTATTTCATTTTGTTTCATTTTTAAAAGGCACTTCATTTTTTGTTTCTTTAGGAAATGAAAGGAAAAACAAAATAAAAAAATCATTTCATGCCCATCTCTAATCAGGATACACAACAGGGACTGAGCCTCAGGGTACTGCACTTGTTACTTCCCCCCAACTTCAAGAAGGAGCCATTGATAATCACTCTCTAGGTACAATTCTGTAGCCAATTGTGTATCCACCTTACATTTGATTTATCCAGCTCACACCTAGTTAGCTTGCTAATCAGGATACCATGGGGAACTTCATCAAAAGCTTTCCTGACGTTTATTTATTTTATTTTAGAGTATTTTACCCCACCTTTCTCCTTGGAAAAGGACCCATGGTGGTGGTGATATATTACATTTACAGCATTCCCTCTTTCTACCAGTTACTGTTGCATTGTTTTCTAGGTGCTCGCATAGTGACTGCTTAATCATCTGTTTCTGAATTTTTCCTGGGATTTTTGTCAGGCTGACTGGCCTATAGTTCCCAGATTCCTCTTTTTTGCCCTTTTTGAATACATGGACAACATTAACCATCCTCCAATCATCTGGTACCTCACACATTTCCCATAATTTTAAGAAAATAATGGTCAGTGGTTCTGATAGTTCTTCAGTGAATTCCTTCAGTACTCTTGGATGCAGTTCATCCAGCCCTAGAAATTTGAACACGTTCAAGTTGATAAGGTATTCCTTGAGTATTTGTTTATAAATCTTGTCCCCTCCACTTGCACTTTATTTATGTCTGACAGTTCAAAGTCTGTCTTATGGGAAAAGACTGAGCTAAAGTAGGAATTGAGTCTCTTCAAGTGATCATCAAGAAACCATCAATGCAATCTTTTCGCATGGGTTATCATTTCCTTCTGAATCAACTCAGCTGGATTAATATAACATGCTCTATGTATGAGTCTGTCTGGGCCTTATGGTCATCAGGGGAAGCCTTTCAGTCCCACCACCCTCACAGGTGCACTTGGTGAGGACACAGGAGAGAGCTTTCTCTGTTGTTGCTCCCCCCTGACTTTAGAATTCCCTCCCAAGGGAAGCTAAGTTGTCCCCATCTCTGCTGTCCTTCCACAGGCTGTCAAAGACTCCTCTTCAGACAGGCTTCTCTTGAATGACTGGTGGGTTTGAGAGGGGTGCTAAACAGATTGTTGTAATTTGTTGCTTTGTGTGTGTGTGTTGTGTTGTTACAGTCGTGACCGACTCTATGTGACTCCATGTCCATGGAGTTTTCTTGGCAGGAGTACTGGAGTGGCTTGCCAGTTCCTACTCCAGGCGCCTACAGCACCTGGTATTCCCTGGTGATCGCCCATCCAAATACTAACCAGGGCTGACCCTGCTTAGCTTCCGAAATCAAGTGAGATTGGATGTTCTTAGGGCATCTAGGCAGCTAATTTGTTGCTTTAAATGTGCTTGAATATTGATCTTAGTTATTATTTTAATATAATACTTGTTTAATTCCTACTCTCAACCCAAATTCTACTCAATTCACAGAAGTTGCCGCACCTCATTGTCTGCATGTTCACCATGTACCTGGCTGCACACCTGTGTATTCACTCAACACACACCCAGTACATTGTCAATTAGCCCCAGTGTCTCCTAAAAACTTTCACAAATTTCTTGCACACATTTAAATAGCTGCCAATATTTGGGCCTATATGTTTACAGGTTTTGTGTGGAAATCAACATCCAGGGGTCTTCCAAACCCCCTTTCTCCGATGATAGTTTATTTATTTATTTATTTATTTATTTATTTACTTAACTTATATGCCGCCCACTACCCAAAGGTCTCTGGGCGGCTTACAATCCAAGGAATAAAACAATTTAGAATAGCTAAGAGTAAAATATCACCAAATCATCAATAAAAACCTTACACTAAAATCATTATTCTAAAATTGTCATCAGCGGACCCACAATCCATATTATATCAATTAAAAACCTTCTGGAACAGGAAGGTTTTTACCTGGCGCCGGAATGTAATCAGTGTTGGCGCCAGGAGCTAGTATTCTAGATCAGTCCAGCACAACCAGTTGACTACAGGTGACTGGTCGCCCACAGGGCCCTTGCAGGTCACCCGACATGTCCCTGCCTGCCTCCTGACCCACCACCATTTTCAGGGGGATTTTTCTGTGTTTGCAGAGGACTTGATGGGTCGGCGGCTGGCTGAGGCTCTGCTGCCTCCGCCGCCAGTGTTGGGGACCTGGGGGGGGGGAGAGACGTTAGAGCACTGATAGAGAGTGCACACATGCAGTGCAGGGGACTTTGGAGCTGCCACCACAGCCACCAGTGCTGGGGACCTGGGGGTAGGGGGCATGAAGCAGCGGCAGGGACTGCATGAGTGCAGCACGGGGGACCCTTTGCCAGGGATACGCTGCTACTGCCAGCGCTGTGGACTTTGGGGGTGGGGCCGTGGAGTAGCAAAAGGGACTGTGCACACAGGCATGTGGGCAGACTGCCGGGACTCCACTGCTACTGCCTCCACCGCCATCAGCACCATGGACTTTGTGGAGTGGGCACAAGGAGTGTTCGCAAGGACTGCAGCGCACAGCATGGAGGACCTGAGTGGGGTGGGCTGAGTGGGGTGGGCTGCCGCCGCCAATGCCCCAGACTTTGGGGATAGTGGGGACTGTACGCACGCAGTGCGATACAGCTGGGTGGGTGGATGAGCATTGCTGCTGCTGCTGCCACCGCCAGCACAGTGAACTTCGAGAGCTGGGGGTGCAGAGCAGTGGCGGGTCTGCGCATGTGCAGCACAGAGCAGCTGGGTGAGCAGGCGAGCTGCTGCCACCGCCACCAACTCTGTGGACCTTGGGGGCAGAGTCTGCAGAGAGGTGGCAGGGAGTGTGCAAGTGCGTGCACCCACACTTGATGGGGAGTCCGCGGGGATGTGCAGGGGGCAGGGGGGAGCCCACAGGCTGTTCCAAGTTGGATAGCCCTGTTCTAGATGAAATTTCTCCAACAACTGAGAGCTTATAAAATCTGTTTTGATTCAGACATTCAGTATTATTGTAGAGCAAACAGTATTAATAAATTAATATTATTGTTGTTAACCCTAAACAACATCTGCTAGCCTAAACAAAACATTAGTGACACACTAACTAATTGGTGCATACAGTTTCAGTTCCCAGTAATAATAATAATTGTGTGTTGTCAAGTCAGTTCTGACTTTTGTAGGTAGAAAGAATTCAGAAGTGGTTTACCATTCCCTTCTTGTGTGGTGGGGGGGATCTTGAAATTTTGTAGCTTGCCCAAGGATATACATCCTGGCTCTATTCAGAGCAGGAACTGAACTCCCAAATAGACATGGGCACGACTCGGCAAAATTGTTGTTTCCATTTTCGGTTATCGTTTCCGTTACGTAACGGTAACGGTAACGGTAATTAAGCCGTCAGAACTCGAACTCGAACAAAGAAAAGAAATATTTGGTCGGGTTTTTCGTTTCCGTTTGTGGCATCGCGGCGATCGCACAATGCGAAGCACAGAAAAAGTTTTTTTTAAAAAAAAGCCCGACTCCCTGCCAAAAAAGCAGGCGAAAATATGCCTGCCTGAGGCTTTGCCACCTACCAGAGGGGTGGTTTCTGGGGGGTCCCTGGCCTTTCCCCCCTCTTCTCCTGTCCTGGGCTGCTTGCACCAGACTGGGGGGGGGTGTCATCCTCGTCGTCTCGCCATGCCATGCGGTGGGGGGGATCCAAAACGGCGACCGCAATTTTTCTTTTGAAATCATGGTAAAAAAACACACCAAATCACCACAGAAACATGTGAAATGTATTTATTTTAAATGCCTGAATTTTAATAGTAGCAGCAGTGGGTTTTTTATAGCAATAAAACGTCATATTGTTTTTATTTTATTTTATTTTATTTTATTTTATTTTTTATTATTTTAGACCGGCCCATTTGGGCTGGGCATGGGATGGGACCATGCAAATTGTTTGAACCATTCCACCAATAGCATCGCCAGGTTTTTGACTGACACTTCTGGATGTCTTGGAGGGCATAAAAAGCCGAGGTGCCTTCCAGAAATGGCAGTCGGGTGTATGGATGTGGTTGAGGGAGGAGGGCTGGCTGCTGGTGCTGGTGTGATCCGATCGAGATTGAGGAGGGAGGCTGGAGGCTTTAGGATTTAAGTTAGGCAGGCAGGGAGGGAATTGAATTTAGAAAATAATTTCTTTGATTCCCTGCAGCTTTGTCTGCTGAAGGGAATAGCAGTAGACAGCAGTTTATTCTCTCCCCCCCCCTCTGGCAGTTTGTGAGGATTTTTTTCTGATATTGGGTAAAGGGGGAGGTTCGACTGGGAGTGGGAGGTGTGGATTTATTTTACAAATATATTATATACTACCATTTATTTTCTATTTTCCCTACTTCAATTTGCTTGCACACACACACATTTGGGGTGCAAGCCAAGAACAGAACCTCTATCCTAAGTGATATCCTATTCCTAACTGCCCACTCGCCCGTCCGCCCGCGCCGCCACCCACCTGCGGCCCGCATCGCCGCCCGCCCACTCACCCGCCCACGGCCGCCGGCCGCCCATGGCCCCCCGCCACCCACCCCCCGCTGCCTAGGGTGCAAAAACACCTAGCGACGGCCCTGATTGCGGGATGCCCCTATGTTCTGGGAAGTCAAATCATGCTAAATCGCAGTGGAAACGACAAACAACAAACAACAAACAAAATAACAAATTTTTGAAAAATTTCACGACAAACGGAAACGACCCGAAACGGACCCGTTTCGACAAACGAAAACTTGAAACGTCATTTTTTTCTGGTCGTGCCCATGTCTACTCCCAAACTTTGGCTCTGCACTCAGATATCAAACTTTTAGAGCTATTTGGCTAGCTCCCGACTAGAGTACACCTACTGAAATGAATGGGACCTGTTAATCAACAGTCCCGCTGATTATAATGGGTCGATTTCAGAAGGAATCAAACTTGTACTGAACTTAAAACTAACACCTTGCTGTAGCTTTGTAAAGTTTACTGTGGAGAAGATCTAATAAACTAGAGCACTACTTCCAT
This sequence comes from Phrynocephalus guinanensis, assembly GCA_037367245.1. Taxonomy (NCBI): domain Eukaryota; kingdom Metazoa; phylum Chordata; class Lepidosauria; order Squamata; family Agamidae; genus Phrynocephalus; species Phrynocephalus guinanensis. The sequence continues at coordinate 89,261,236 of CM074734.1, forward strand.
GCTGTCAAAGCCCTTGCAAATTGTGTAAAAGTTGTGGTAAAGGAATAATAATGCTATTTGTTGACTCTCTTCACACCAAACAAGATGTTAACTGAAAGAAATTAATATGCATGCGGTTTCCTACAAAAACAGCTGACAGAACAAAAAATGTGCATATTAATTTTACTTATGGTATTAATGTCGCATATAGTTTGCACCTTGATGGTTAATTTTTTTAAAAAGAAAGGACACAATATTTTCCATTATAGGCTTAACCCCAGGTTCTCATTCTGACATTAGTGACTTGTTTAAAATAGTCCATTTTATGGGTTGGAGGTAGTTCAACAATAAAAACAGGCCTTTTATAGGGAAAAAAATCATATTCAAATTTATTCTACCTTTAGTTGCAGTTAAAGTATGCAAAAACCATCGAGATATGTTAGACAGAATAGTTAAAGAGATCACAATGTATTACAAGAATTTCACTGCTAACAGATTATTTTTATTTTAGAAGGGAAAATACTTCATGTTTTTGCTTTATCAGCCAGTAATGGTTATTATTACCATTGTGCAGGTGGAGGGATGACACTTAATAAACCCCACAAAAGCACAGAATCAGGGTTTGAACTCCAAGTCTCATGGATCTACATGAAATTGCCACAAGCCTAAGTTCTTTGTTTAGGAATCAGACTCAAGAGCTCATGCGTCTTTCATTATTAACTGCTTATTCAAAATCATTCTATATATATATATATTTTACTACATGAAGCATTAGTTTCTTATACAGTAATTCTTCCTGAATGTATTTACAGTCATTGCATTGCAATATAATATTCCAGTTACCATAATTCAGTTTCTGTCCAAGGAAATGCCTTTCAAAGGCAGGATGAATATGATGGCTGGGTATAATCAACATAGCTCAGCACGCCCCAGTATTCATGGAAAACTAGTTTCTTAAGGAAGAACAAATCAAGCTGAATGGCCATATAAAATAGGATTTTGGACCCATAATCTTAAATTGTTGGCTTTTAGGCTTTTTGCTGAGCAGAGCTTCTTGCTTCATCTGATATGAGGCAAACTTTCATGAGCGTAGCCATTATGAAAGTTGTTGGGTCAACTGTGTTTACGAAAATGTCTTAGTTTGGTTACATCATTCCAATGTTCATCACTCCATAAGGAGTCCAACACTGAAATATACAATTCCTGTGTCATTAGGCTACTGTATCATACATGACACCTCATGCTGCCATATATAGAATGGCTGGATTTAATGAGATTTCTATGGGTGTGCAGATTTTGACAGTGGTGTGCTCAACTCTATGATTCTACACCCATAGTCCCCAAAGTGACAGCCCACCAGAATCCAGTGGTTTTGTCAAGCCTTCATGTATTACCAGTGCAAGGCTTGGATAAAAGATAAATAACAATCCTGAAGGGTCCTTCAAACTGCTCAAAGCCATGCTCCACAGGAAGTCTTCCCCAGTTGCTATCATCCTTAGCTTGTCTTTGATTCTCCCTGGAGGTAAAGATTTGCCTTAGGGTTCTCCCAGTTCAATTTTCAGTACTGAGCTCCCAAACCACTGCTGTTGCTTTACCTTCACAGCTTGCTTCTTAGCTCCAAATATCAGCCAATTCTGGAGCAGCTGGAGCACCAACAATTTTATCAGCCAGTGGAAAGAGGATCTGAACTTCCTGTCTTGCTTGGCTAATAGGAAGCTCAATACATTCACACACCTCCAACTGCTTCTCAGTCGGGGGAGAGAATGCATGCCACAGACAGTTCTTTCAGCCTCTAGAATGACATAATTTTTGGATTATCTTGGGAACTGTGTGAATGCCATGCCACAATTGTTTAACATAAGAATGGATCTAAATATGGAATATATTTTTTAGTCCAAAGCTGAAATTAAGCTTTATGCTAAACAACCATCCCAGCTTCCCTTAAGTGTCAGACTAATTGCTATGTTTAATTAAAATGCAAAAGAAACTTGGAGATATTAATATACAGGTATCCTCACACCACAAAATAATCCATTTAGAAGTACGGGGTGGGATTTTGGTCATTTACAATAGATTTCTTTGCCTCTGTGAGAGTTGAGATACATACTTTGCATATGACAGAGAAGTGAAACATTCATGCAAAGCAACTGAAAATATGCCAGAATTATGTTTTCTGAATTCAACATGTCTGGGCTCAACATTTTGAAGATGCCTTGCAACCCATGTTGTTCAAAAGGATTTCTACAAGTCTTCCATATGCTGGCCTTCCAGATGTTTTGGACCACAATTTCCATCTTCCATAAGTGCTGGGCATACTGGCTGAGGGTGATGGGACTTTTAATTTTAAAAAAATCTTGAAGAAAATATTTTGGGGGAGTCTAGTTTATGCATGTCCCATTTGAAAGTTGGCATTGGCAAGATATAACATCACATGAACCATGAAAACAAAACAGGGAACTCTAATTCTAATTCTAATACAGATGCAAAGAATTTGTTTCATACTAGGGTTTACTTGGCAAATATATTACTGGTCTTCTTTGATTATTCATCACATCCCTGAAGTTCTGAATTGGCAAGAAAAGATGAGCACACACAACACAGTGTTGGATGATTTCAGCACAGCTAGTGACACTACAACAGAACAATCATTCAGCACTTATCTGGGTTGCCATAACTGTTGGTATTACATCTTTCTAATCCCCTTTCCATGTGTGCAAACAAAGGTACAAGCACTGCTTGGAAAGTTACTTGTAAGACAAATGAATTAAATGCCATGCTTGAGGGCAGGTTTTGCTGCCTGAGCATCCTCCTACCACTGTTCTGTTGTGGACAGCTGCACAATGCAATTATATTCTCTTTCCTTAAAAATAACTTTCAAATGTTCTTCTACAAAGAAGAGATAGAAGGCTGCATTAGTAGAGTCATGCTCTATTATTCGCAAACAGTGAACACAGTCATTACAGGGAAACATTCTTATAAATCAAACTATATCCTATATTTTAGTCTCTTTGATTAGTATACACCCAAAAAGGCAGGCTTGCATGCAGTGAATGATTTGAATCTCTTGTTCCCACTTGGAATAATCAGAATTAGATAGCAAGTAAGCTGCAGCACATTTATTTATTTTCATTTATTTATTTATTCATTCATTCATTCATTCATTCATTCATTCATTTATTCATTTATTTATTTTACCATCTGGCACAAGTGGCACTCATATTATACACCGTGGAGTGGTCACAGAACTCCTGTGAAATAAAGACACTGAAGCAATGGATGGTTATAGTATGGCCTGTTCCTGGGTAGCAATGGAGGGAAGAGGGAAGACTTGCAAGAGAAGAGTCAATTTACCAGTAAAACAGAGACTTTCTGCTTTACCTATCATTCTTATGTTCTAATTTCATTGCATCATATCCAAGCCAAATACTGGGCATTTTTTTAAATTAAAAAAAACTGTAGTCTGTCTCTATTTGTTGTTGTTTTTAACAAAAGATTCCTGAATGTAATACAACTTGTGAGGGGAACTTCTCCAATGGTAAGAGAGGGACCCCTGCATGCCCAGCTAAGACGGAGGAGCCAAAGAAACCAGAGAACCTAATGAACCTTTCACCTGTAGAGAGGTTCATGGCACTGAAGGGTTACTATGATGCCCTCAGGGATAAGGAGAAGGAAGAGAATCGGAGGGCAGCAGGAAGTGAAAAGAAGGACTTGGCGGGAAAGGGGGACCAATCCGTTCCCGTGGAGGTGGTGTTTGGAGCCTGTAAAAAGGGAGGGAGAAGAGAGCTTCCAGAAGGATGGGAATGGGTGTGGATGGAGAACCCATGGACGGGAGACTGGGAACAAATGATGATGCCACACAAAGAAGCTGAAAGCTACAGACGTAGAGCTCACTGCCAGAAGTGTTCTTACTGGGATGAGAGGGAATACCGAGAGTACAATCGTAAGCTGAAAGAGATTCGTAAGGACTTGGAGCTAGAGAGATGGCTGGTAAAGATTCGGCAGGAGATCGAGGCGGGGACCTTGGACCCACGGGAGGATTTGAGCAAGAGACCAGACTACCCCTTACGTACACCCCATGGTCCCAGATACACTTTGGAAGTTGGGATACAAGTGGGAACCCCCCCCCCAAACCTCCCTGAAGGAGATTGGGACACAGGTGGAGGGGCTGAGGCTCTCAGAGAGGGAGGAAGAGAACCGTGGTGGAACCGAATATCCGCAGATGGGAACTTGATCACTTTCTAGAGACCCCAACCTATGGAGGGAAGAATCCGTTTTTGTCTGATGTTAAGTAAGTTGACACTGTTGTAAGAAGAAAGACTCCATTTATTGTTGATGAACCCAATAAAAGTTCTGTTTCTTTGTTACGTGAGATGCCTTCTTTGAAGTTGGAAGGGTGGGACGCCTGGGCAAAGACTGAACCCTTACACAACTATAATGCAAGTGATGGTGATGTGTATAATAGTGGTCCTCTACAACTGTTCCTTCAAGGCATACTCTACATATGAGTGGACTGCATCCTGTTAAATGTACTGTAGAGATAGACCTGTTGTGGAACATAGCTTTCTAGAGCATATATCCATTAAGAATAAGTATATCCGAGAGATGTAAAAGTTACAGGCCATTTCAAAGATAATACATGGGAATTTAAATACATAGTTGGCAGCTTGGGGAGCATGAGGAGCAGAGAATGAGATGCTTTAGAGGTGGGAAGGACAGAAAGTGATTACACACTACTAGTAGTAGTCTTTATTTCAGTCACTGACCAGACAAAATACAAAATACAAATTACATTCCACATAAAACCAAAATAAAAGCATATAAAAAACAATAAAAGCATGCACACAAGAACAAGCATAACACAATAGCATAACCTTTACATAAAAGCCAGAGCAGGTAAAATCTTCCCAGTCCAGTAGGCCCAATAACAGGGTAGTGAACTCAATAGGTCTAGAGAATCTGAGCATTTAATCATTGTCTCCAGCCTGGGACCATGCCTGTGTTCTAGACCACCTCCAACCCACATCATAAGATATAAGGAAAAATACACAATGGACATTGCTAATCATCTGACCCCACCACCTGAAGTGGACAGGGAAGAGCAATACCTCATCTCTGCGGTACAGAACTTAGCCACCACCACAGTTACATCCGGCTTTTTATCCGCAAGCAGGTGTAGAACACAAAACTCCCTTGTCCTCCCCTGAGTTTGATGCAAGATAAACTGAAGAAGAGTCCTCTGTATATCCCAATAAAGGGAACACTCCAAGAGGACATGATCAATAGTTTCAATAGTCACCTCGTCGCAAGGGCAAACACGTCTATCTCCTGGCAGACCCTGGTATCTGCCTTCCAGCAATCTGGAGGGCAGAACATTGAATCGAGCTAAGGTGAAGGCTCTCCTGAACTTGGGAATGGTTATTTTAGATAGGTAGTTGGCCATTCTAAAGGAACTATTCCTAACACTGCTGAGTTTGTCATGGGCAGCTAGATGTTCTTGGAATTCTACATCCTAGATTCTCCTTTTAATGGCAGCCTTGGCGTTACCGAAACCCATGGCCAAAACAGTCTCTAAGGAAAAACCCAGCTGCAGTAAATTAGCAGTTAGATTCCTTTTCCAAGTTAATTGGAATGTATCCTCTAATATTAGGGGTACCAAGCCTGATGGGACAAAATAGGTTTCAGCCAGTAGCTGAACATGTGGATCAGTGCACATCCTTTGATGGAAATTAATCCAGCCTCCAATTGGAGTGTTGCATTAGGGACACACAAAGGTGTCACAAGAATACTTCTCAGAAACATTGTCTGCACCATCTCCAAAGGCTTCAAGTTTGAGAATGCAAACAGTTGGGCTCCGTAAAGCATTTGGGCTATAGTTTTAGCTTTAAAAACTTGAGTCATTGATGGCACGTATTGACCACTCTTGGTGTAAAAGAACCTCAGTAGTGCAGAGCTGCATGTTTGTGCATTAGATGCTACATGGTTCATGTGAGAGGACCATAAGCCTGATGAATGAAATATCATACCTAAATATTTATAGCAGGACACTTGCTCTATGCTATTTCCATTTATTGTCTATCTATGTTTTTTATGTTTCCTGCTAATGACCATGATCTTAGTCTTATCATAATTAATTAATTACACACTGTATTTGTCTATCAGCTTGTTTCTATATTGTTTCTGAATTGGCAGTACATCTGATATGAATCTGCAAAAGTTATATAATTTAAAAAAAACAATTAAATGTGGTTCCCAAGACTTTTTATGTACAGTGTACCTCGACTTACGAATTTAATCCGTTCTGAATGCATGCTCTTAAGTCAAACTACTCTTAAGTCGGGGTGCCTATCTAAAAATTGAAAAAATAAGTTAAAAAATGAAAAAATGAAAAAAAATTGTAAGTCAAGCAGACCATATCTAAAATTTGTAAGGCGGCAGTTAAAACGCAAACAGATTTCCGCTCTTAAGTCGAATTGCTCTTACGTCGAGCTGCTCTTAAGTTGGGGTACCACTGTATATTTTTCTTGAACACTGCAGCCTTTTTATTAACAAAGGGACATATTGACTACATGGCTGAAATTAATGGTGAAGTTTTGTATGTGAAACGAATTGAAATCTGCCAGTAATGATCTCCTTGGCTGCTCTGTTTAAGAAAAATCCTATGCTCTCGTAGCTCTCACAGCGAGGACAGATCTGAGTTGAGATGTTAAGTGTTTGCCCTCCAAAACCCTACACTTTGGCTGAAATTCTATTGTCTAGCATAGGTCAATTGCCACTAGAGTAGGCCTACTGAATCAATAGATCTTACAGGGTAGACTCACAAAATCCCCACTGACTCAAAGGGCCTACTCTGGAAGCAACTTCCTGTGCTTGTGCTGAGCAACAGAATTTCAGTTGTTATGTCCTTTCTTACCTCAGTGGTTAATGTTCTGAAGCACTGCAAAAGAAGAGAAAATTGTCACCATTCAAAATACACTCTGGCTCTATTGGCGTGTTATGTCATCGGGGAAAGTGAACACAGTTCAAAGGAACTGCCAAGTGAGCTTCCTCTGTCATCACCTTCTTCAGTGTTTCAGTGCCTGATCTAAAGAGATGTTCTGGCTCATAGGTGAGTCATGATGGTGAGTTGTATAATTCTTGAAGTGGGCTATAGTTATTTATAAATGAGTATGCACTGACTGCAATATTTAGTTTAAGCCTTGATTTGGTGACACACACCCCCCCAAAAAAAAAACACCAACTCAGATCAGTAAATCTGATCTCAGCATCCTTCCCCTTCACAAAGTATTTTCTGTGGACTAAAATTGAGGTAAATCCTTTGGAACGATAGCTCCTTATAAAGGGATTACTGATTTGGGTGCAATTTTGTATAAGAACTTCTCATTTTATGTGTTTCTCTGTAAGAAATCTGAAGGAATGGGAAGGGAGCTATGAAGAATAAAAACACTTTAATGCGGACACTCCAAATAATTTTTTTTATGTACCTGCTGCCTTCACTGGCATAACTAGAAAGGGGTGGAAGAGTGCATGCAGCAATCCAGGGACGCCTGCAGGGGGAGCAGGAGGAAGAAGCCATGCACCATCCTGTCAGCAGTCCTCCTTCTGCCCCACTAAGGCTTGGCGAGCCTTAGTTGGGGGAAATGAGGAGAGGGAAAGCAGGTGATGTTTTTTTCCAAGCAGCACCTCCGTTCATTGTTTCCCCCTCCTCCTTCCCCCCCACCTCCACTAAGGTTTGGTGATTGTTAGCCCAGTGAAAGGAGGAGAGGGAAGTGTGCTACAGAGGTGCTGCTTGGGGAAAAAAATCCCATCGCCCGCTTCCCTTTCCTCCTTTCCCTGGGCTAACGATCGCCAAGCCTTAGCGGGGGTGGGGGGAAGGAGGAGGGGGAGCAATCAATGGAGGTGCTGCTTGGGAAAAAACATCACCTGTTTGGCACTATCTGCGCACTTTGCAGTTTCTACAGGACAACCTTGTCTGGGAGACCCCAAAAAGGGTGTGAGAAAGAGGGACCCTTCTGCCCTCCCCCACTGTTCCCCCAAGATTGGGCACCCCTTGTTCAGTGGGTGAGATGCAGTTGGAGAGCAGGGGGTGTGCAAAAACTGACTTTGTCCCCAGGCATTCCAAACCCTAGCTACGCCTCTGGCTGCCTGGGGCAGAAAAATCTAAAAAGTACTGCACATGGGAAACGGTCCTACAATCTATTACTTCAGTATCCCTCTCACAAAGCACCAGGAAGAAAGAGAGCATTGACAAACTTATTCACTGTATCTTTAAGCTGAAGATGGGAGCCACAAAACTACTCCCCACTCTGGTGTTGGAGACCTTGAGAAGAACATACATTTTGGAGACACATTATATATTTATCTTGATGTCTCTCTGTCCAAATGTTTAAAGCACCAAGAAATAAAAGATTCTGATATGGTCAAATTCATGGGATTGGCACATTGATGTAGACCTAACTCAAATCTGTCTGAGGGTGGAACAACACAGTTGTTCTATGTTAGTGCTAACCTCTTTATACTGCACCCTGTCACCATTCATAAATTACTGTCACCATTCATGTAAATGTGTTTAATTAGAAAGGTCAAGCCTTCACATATTGCAGTTTCCTTTTCTGCCCACCTTTTTCTGCCATTATTACCACCCCTTTCCCCACAATTTTTACTGACCTTCAGATCCTTTCTCATTCTTTTTTAAAATATTTAGCACTGAACTGACAAGATATAGTAAGTATCTACATTACTCCTGCAGCAGTTTAGTACTATAGCTCTACCACTAAACAAGGATTTTTTTAAAAAAATACAATTTGTCAAATTGCATTGTAGTTGGAGTACTTGATAGTAGAAACAGGAGGCAGACAAAAGCAGTAGGGGGTTCACTCCTACACCATGCTCACACTGCAGATTATCAGTAATTTCTGTTCCAGAAACATGTTGTAAACCAAAACACTCTTATATGAAAGCAGATTTTCCCAAAACAAATAATGGAGATTCAGATGATTTTTTTTTGGATCCAAAAGACCACATACTGTGCACATAAAATGCCAAAACTCACAAAAGAAGTTGGCTAGAAGTCCATGTCCACATCCATGGTTTAGGTACCTGGCTGCACAATCTGCTCTGCTTGGGACCGATAACTGGATTTTACGGGGGGTTTTTTTTAATGTAACAATAATAAAGTCTATATAGCCCTATATACATTGCTCACTTGTGATCATGTGACTTGCTCCAGTGCTTGTATATCAAGACATTGCTTGTTGAGCAAGGCAAAATTTAGAAGAAATGTTTGCTTGTCTTGTAAAACACTCTTAAACCAAGGCATTCTTAAACTAAGATATTACTTTACTGACAAATAGTGCTAACAGTGTGTAGTCAACAGAATAAATGTCTAAAGAAACAAGGAACCATAAACAGTGGAACAAATACTTGCTGGATCAAACAGATCCAGTTCTGGATTGGATCAAACAGATCCAGTTCTGGATTTGGAATTTGTTCAAGTCCAAAGTCTACATCTCTAATTGCTAAAGGGTCCACATACATGGCTAGCATACAATCAACCATTCTGTTTTTTTTTAAAGAACAATACTTTATAATCCACTTATTGTCTCTTTCCAAAGTATGAACCATCTGATGCACTAAAGATAAAAACACTGTTCTTTTGAAAGCAGGTATAGATGATTTCTAACCATAGATGGGAAAGCAAGCTAATTAATAATAATAATAATAATAATAATAATAATAATAATAATAATAATAATAATAATAATAATAATAATAATAATAATAATAATAATAACAAGGTGTTTAGTAAAGTTGAACTAGAAGAAATGCAGAGGAGTTGTGAAATTGGAGGTCAACAAATTATCCAAATAGAAGGAAAAAATAGATTAATAACACCTGGGGACATTGAACAGTCAAAAGTTGAAGAAAATATGGATGTTGCGCAAAACTTTGAACCAAAAGAAGGTTCAAATAGGATTGGAACACCAGCAGAGCTCACTATTAGGCAGCAAGAATTGAAGAATAAAATACTCACACATGCTGCATTAAATGAAGAGAGGGGAAGGCTCCCAATTTTAAAGACTGTGCCTAGAAAAAAATTGCTACAATTGATGAACGATGTAAACTCAGCACTTGCAACAATCCAGATAAGGTCAATTGAAGAGATAAATCAGCTTGCTTATAGTGCAGCAGTAATAGTAACGGAAGAACTAGGGATTCCACAATTGAAGTTCCCCCCCCCCCCCCCCTTAAATTCAAAAAAAAAATGCATTGAGAAACCACGGTGGAAAATCAGACTGGAGCTTAAAATCAAAAGACTCCGAGCAGATGCGAGTAACTTAAAAAACCTGCAGGAGGACAAATTAAAGAATGGTAAGTTCAAGAAATATTTGACTAAAAAATACTGGCTAAGTACAAGGAAAATTGGAGAAGCATTTGAAATAGTGAAGCAGCAAATAACAGTTTATATGGCATTATAAACTGGACTCAGACGGAGCTAGATATTCTAGATAGGAAAACAAGAAAACTTATGACCATTCACTATGCATTACATCCACGCAGTGATGTTGACAGGCTGTATTTACCTAGAAAATTAGGTGGTATTAGGTCTTCTGCAAGTGAAGCAGACAGTTGAAGAAGAGAAGCATGCGTTGGCAGATTATGTAAAAAATAGTACAGAGCCAGCATTATTGGAGGTTAAGAACAGGGAGGTGTTTAAAGTAGATCAAACAAAGGGTCAATACAGGAAAACAACAATGCAAATACGAGCTGATAGCTGGCATAATAAAGCACTGCATGGGCAGTTCCTCGAAAAAAGTCAAAGGAAAAGTAGATGAGGAAAAGACTTGGTTATGGCTCACCAATGGAACACTGAAAAAAAGAGACAGAGGCCCTGATTTTTGCAGCTCAAGAACAACCTATCAGAACAAATGCAGTTAAGGCTAGAATAGAAAAATCAGCTGAGTCCCCCACATGTAGACTCTGCAAAGAGGCAGATGAAACTATTGACCATATATTGAGTTGTTGCAAGAAAATTGCTCAGACTGATTACAAACAGTGTCATAATGTAGTTGCTCAAATGGTGCACTGGAATTTGTGTCAGAACTATCATCTGCCCATAACAAAGAACTGGTGGGACCATAAGCCTGAAAAGGTGACTGAAAATGAGCATGCAAAATTACTTTGGGACTTCCGAATACAGACAGACAGGGTTTTGGAGCATAATACCCCAGATATTGTGATTGTGGAGAAGAAAAAAGTGTGGATCATTGATGTTGCTATACCAGGAGATGGTAGAGTCACTGAGAAACAACTTGAAAAAATTACCCGATATCAGGATCTCAAAATTGAACTTCAGAGACTCTGGCATAAACCAGTACGGGTGGTCCCACTGGTAATTGGCACACTGGGTGCGGTGCCCAAAGACCTAAGCAAGTATCTAGAAGAAATTGGAGTGGACAAAGTCACCATCAGTCAGATGCAGAAAGCCACCTTACTGGGATCTGCTCGCATAATTTGCCGATACATCACTGAGTCCTAAACACTTGGGAAGCGTTTGACTAGTGATTGGTAATATAAAATCCAGCGTAGATAGCTGTGTGGTTAAATAATAATAATAATAATAATAATAATAATAATAATAATAATAATAATAATAATAATAATAATAATAATAATAATAATAATAATGGGGAGGAACAGCCTTCAAATATTGGTGATGTTTTCAATTCATATTCTGTAAAGGTCTAGATTTTCAATTAGCACAAGCAGAAGTAATAAGATATTTGTCTGCTGCGTCTGAAAATGGAGTCATTTTATAAAACCAAATTTATTTTACAGAGATATACATTTTAAAACTGTATCTCTCTTGGTATTAAATTAAATTAGCATGTATCATGCTTGAAAAGTCTGTTAAATGGTAATGTCCAACAATTTATATCAAAGCATAGAGCTAACTATATTTCTAGCAACCTCTGCATACTCATGACGTACTTGAATTTTCAGGTACAGAGGAAGCAAAAAGTACAATGAACGGCAGGTTATTTTAAAATGTTCACTAAAATGCATGCCTACAATCAGAGGCTTTCACACCATATCAGCACCAAAATTATCCATACTATGTTATTCCCAATTACGTTGTGTGGATGTGGATGTGAAAGTTGGACAATGAAGAAAGCTGACAGGAAAAAAATCATTCTAAATGTGCCAGGAGATATGGATACCAAAGACAGACAGAAAGATGAGTGGGTACTAGATCACACTAAGTGTGAAGTTTTTAAAAAAAATAAAAATAATTTGTCTTTATATCTCAACAACATGGCAGTATTCCACAACTCTGAGTAGGAATTAAACACACGCGATAGATGTGTTTTACTGTATATTGTGGATCAGGAACACCATTTCTGGCCTAAACACACCTTTGCCATAGCAGACTCAGATGAATAGTTGCATTGGAGTGAATGGGCTCTTACAAGAACAGATCCTAGTGGTGAGGGTGGATTTTCAAGATGGGACAGATGGAAAGGGAAAGAGTTAACCTTCATCTCCATATACACCTTATTTCCCTTGATTCCTGTGGAGTGGTTATTTGTAAAAGACTTCCATCTGTGTGAATGGTGCTTTTTCCCAGTTGGGAGGAAATAGAAGAAAGGGGGTGGGGACACAAAGAAAGAAGAAAGCGAATGAATAATGTTCAAGGAAGAAATTATGTTCATATATGTAATATTGTTTTTTTTTATTATATTCCTGTAATTGTATATTGTAATTTATGTTGTAAACCAACCCGAGTGGCTTTCTGCCAGATGAGTAGTATATAAATTGAATAAATAATAATAATAAAACAAGAGGCAAAATGATAAAAGGTTTAATGTAAAAAAAGAATTCAAGGTGCATTTAGTCACAATACAAGAGGAATGGAACCAAGAGGATAGAAAAGTGGCATAAACTACTCTGAGTCAGTATGCAAATGCTCAACCCAATTAGATTTTGACCCACTGAGTGGATGGGGTTTATTTAATTTCTAACTCACCATCCAATGGTTGATTCAGTGAGTCTACTCATATTTGATATTGGCAGTACTGGCAGTCATGACTCAAGCCATGGAAGTACCATGGAACACAATATTTTTTACAGATGCAGGATAATTTATTTATTTATTTTCAAAATTTTATTTACCGCCTTGCTTCCCCAAAGGGCACTCTAAGTGGTTTACAGAATAAAACAACAAAAAAATTAAAGACCAGGCAAGATCTGATGTTAATAGAGGAGGGCCAGCAGAGGAAACGCTAAAACACAAAAACAAACCTAAGATTTTTCCAAATGCTGCCCTAAAGAGCTAGGTTTTTAGAGTTCTTAGGAAGGCAGTCAAGGTGTACATAAGGCAGTGTTTTTCAACCTTTTTTGGGCAAAGGCACACTTGTTTCATGAAAAAAATCACGAGGCACACCCCAAGGGAAAATGTTAAAAAATTTAACTCTGTGCCTATATGGGTCTCTAAAAGGTTCGCCATTGCAACTTCCAGAAGGAGAAGCAGGACTGGAGGGGACCACAGATTGAGGCAGCCCGCTCTCTGGGGCACCCAGTTCCCACTTACCACTGTTCTAGTTTTTTAAAGACATTTTGCCCTGCATGGACTTCTGTGTCCAGTGGAGACCTGAGAAGGGGCACTGACTCTCCAGGAGTCACAAATAAGCCACCCAAAAGCCCATCTTGCTCTCCACAGTGTGTCCAAGGCAGATGCCTTCAGCAAGGCCAGCGACATGTGTGTGTGTGTGGAGGAGGATGAAGGAAGGTGTGGAAGGAAAGAAGGCAGAGAGTGTTCTGTGTGTATGCCTCGATCCCCATACAACTTCAAGGAGTCTCTGAAGCAATTTACAGTTTTAATTACAGGCTAGGAGCTGCTGCTAGACATACACATATGCAGGCTAGAAATGAGCACTCTTGGTTTCTATGAAGAGGGGAAAGGGTACGAATGGAAATAGCTGCTCTCAGGGGGGGGGGGAAATGGCAAAGAAAAGATCAGCAGACAGCAAGAGAATCAAGGCGACCCAAGACAGAAAGAAAGGGGCATTGTAATTCAAAGGAACCCATTGCGGGCCCCCTCAGACTAAGAAGCTAATCCCCTTCCTGGACCCTAAAGCCGGTCGTCCGACCATCCAGCGTGTGCCAGTAGCCTCCCCACCTGCCCGCCTCCTCAGCTGAGGCCCGGTGGAGGCCTCCCTCCATTCCCTCCTCCACTAAGCAGCCCTGCCGCAGTGCTCGTGGGGCAGCCGGGCGCCCCTATCTTCCCCTTCCCCTCACCTGGTGGTTTGTTCTGGGCTGGGTCTCCCGGGCCGGCTCGTGTTGGCAAATGAAAATATGCTGTCGGGCGGCTCAGTCCATTGGTAGCTCCCAGGAAAGGGGGGTGGTGGTGGTCCAGGAAAAAAAAAAAGGGGGGGGGGTGGGGGAACACGAGCGAGTCGCGGTGGCGGCGGCAGGCACAAGGGCAAACACTAAGAGCGGGGCCAGATCATAATATGGAGGAAGTTTTATTTTATTTGTCTTATTTATGGGCTTACCTTTCTCCTGATAAGGGGGCTCTTGGACGCTATTTATCAGCGCCTCCCAGCTGTGGGCCACCCCGCCAGCCCATAAATTGATGATTTCTTTAGAATTTTTCAATCAATTTTTTCCCACGGTACACCAATGCAACATTTCTCCGGCACACTAGTGTGCCGCGGAACAGTGGTTGAAAAACGCTGACATAAGGTGAAGCTTGGCTGGGATGGAATTCCATAGAGTAGGGCCAACCACCGAGAAAGCCCAATTGCACACTTGTGCCGTACGGGCCTCTCGGGTGGGGGGGGGTGGCCCTAAGGGCAAGGGCTTGAGATGCTCTAGTGCAGTGGTTCTTGTCAACCAGTGGGTCCCCAGATGTTCCTGGAATGCAACTTCCAGAAGCCTCCACCACACACTGTGCTGGTAGGGGTTTCTGGGAGCTGCAGTCCAGAAACATCTGGGGACCCACAGGTTGAGGACCACTGTTCTAGTGGGCCAGGCAACAGCTGACCTTGGCAACAAAACTTCTAAGGCCAACCCCCCTGAACCGGCAAGGCCATTAATCCCAACACATATTGAGTCTGAAGCCTCCATGCCAGGCACATCACAACAATGGTAGGTGTGAGGCTTTGCCCCAGTGCTGGGACAACAGACTCCTTCAAAAATTCCACAATACATGTGTGTGTGTGTGTGTGTGTGTGTGTGTGTGTGTGTGTGTGTGTGTGTGTGTGTGTGATGCCTCGATGACAGTAGCAAGCTTAGTAGACATTCCTGAAGCAATGGCACAGGGTCATGGTTCAGGCTAGGAGCTGCTCCTGTACAGTTTCCAACCAGACAAGTAAATGTGTTAGGCTTTCAGCAACTCTTGGAGCACGATACTCACTGCCGCCATCCTTTCTGTGGCACTGCATAGCTGCTCTCAGGGGAAGGCGGAACATGGCAAGGTCAGGATCAGCAACAGCAACCACAATCATGTTGAGATACCTATTAATTCAGGTGTCTAGAATTGTAATTCAAGTGGTGTAATTGTCAGTGGCAAGTTTTCATGAGCTAAGAAGTTAATGCTTGTATTCTTCATTATGAGCCAGCCTGTTCTCTGACTTGGTATGCAGCACTGGCCTCTTAAGTATCAGCCATTTGCCATTGCAGTTTATACAGTTTGGCTACCGCTGGCCTGCAGATTCCCTCTGCAGTTCCTTTCCACTAAGGAAAATGCTTCAAAATAGTCAGAAAAAGCCCGGATAAGCTACTATGTATTAGCTGCAAGTAATGTAACCATGGAATAATTTAATATTAAAAAGGACGGGTCAACATAGGCATATAAAACAAATGAAAATATGCAGAGACTTGGGGGATTTACACTGCAGTTAAAGTCAGAACACATTATGTCACTATAAACTGTCTGAAAAAAAGTGGGGGTGGGGGTGGGGGAACACACCTCAAGATCATATAAGGTTGCCAGACAACTAGGAACCAACTGATTGCCAGCAATTAAAATTAAATTCCGGGGAACTTAATATGGCATACAGTATTTTATTTTATTTGTCTTATTTATGGGCTACCTTTCTCCTGATAAGGGGACTCCTAGTCATTTCTTATCACGATTCCATCTGTCAGCAGTAAGTAAAGTTACATATTGGGAGGCTGGACACCATATAGTCTTCCCATAAATCAGATGATGTATAACAACACAGTCACAATCAGTTTAAAAGCACAATCTGTACAGTGGGGGGGGGGAATGGTTAATTTTCTCCACCATAATTTCATGGAGGAGCTCTTCCTTTTAATTCATGAAGAATGTTGTATGTTTATGCACAATAACTGTCCACAGTCACTGCTCTTCAATACTGAACAATGCAAGGAACATTAAGTCACGGTTTTATGGAGATTGACTTCCCCTTAAACTCTCTTGCTCTGCTTCTGCTCTTTCACTACTCTCGTTTTGGCAGCCCAGCCATTGCGATTTTCTCTCATAATTAGTAGGTTCTTCTAATAAAAGAGGGAAAATGTCTCACCATTTAATTTTAAGCCTTTTCCCAAATACTATAGATGCAAATTCCTGCCTGAAGTATATCCTTAGGTCTTGATCTGAATTAATCTGAACAGTTCCAATTGATGGGCAGAGGGCTACACTTTTCTACCTATAACAGCTCTTTTAATGTGAGATGTAATTTAAGTCTAGCTTATTGAAGCAGTACAGCTTTCCCTTCTTTTAAAAAATTGATTTTCTGACAGATTTTTTGAGCCAGTTCCAGCAGAAAAGTGGTGTTATTACAGTATACAGCCAACTTGTGCATCTGACCACCTATCAGTTATGTTTAGACTCACAGAAGTGTACTCACAAAAGGTGGAAAACAGCATGCAGTCTTCGCCATTGTACTTCTGCTAAGCAAATGGCATTCCTAATTGTTGTTTATTTGGAGCACATTTGTATTTTAATAGAAGCTGAGTAGAAATGCCTGCTGGTTTGGTATTTTTAGAAAACCTGTGGGTTTTGCATGTGAAAATGAGTAGCTTTCGGCATGATTTGGTAGACTTTAATACCACATTGATTTGCTAGAAGTGAAGAGCAAAACAAACATTAAATGTAAAATTCTTTTGCTCCCAGCTTGATTTCTCATTTGCTTTGTTTTGTTTGGTTTAGTTTGTTTGGAAGAATTAAATGCAGCATGATTGGAGGTCCACAATCAATGAGTTACATCACTGAATGACATTATTTGCAGAAATCTCTTTTATTACCATTGGAACCCAAGCCATTACTATGCCAGAATTTATTCCATTCTTCTGTCATCCCCTTCCCCCTTCTTACATTTTAACATCCAAACAAAACGCAGTGCAAATGCAATCACCTATAGCAGAAGCACAACCTTTTCTCCTGATATTGATGCTTCCTGAAAATCCCATATCTTCTATGGAGCATTAAAAGTTCAATTCTTCTCCCTCTATTATATCCAAGAACAGTAAAACTTCTCCAGGTACTTTGTTCCATGCATCCAGCTACACTGTTTGTTATGGACATCCTTGATTGTACAGCAACAATCAAAGCAAAGATACTGATAGAAGCAAGGCTGTTTGAAAATCTTTGGGACTGAGTCCTAAATCTGCCTCTTTGGGATCATGGACTAAGTCCAAGTCTCCAGCCCTCTCCCAAGGCTTTGGATTTGGACTACCCATGAACCTCCTAGCTCAATGTTGGCAAATCCATGGCATGGACACCAAAGGTGGCATGCAGAGTTCTTTTTGTTTATGTTTTAACTGATCCTACTGATATAATATTTAACTTGGTTTATTGTCTGTTTCCTGTTGTGAACTGCCCGGAGTTCTGTTCGGAAGACGGGTGGCGTATATGTTCTAAAATAAATAAATAAATAAATAAATAAATAAATAAATAAATAAAAATAAATAAACTTTGCCCCCTCACAGCCATAGCACTTTTCCCCCTCCACTCAAAGCACACCCAGGGCCGGCACTTCCATTAAGGTGAACTAGGCAGTTGCCTAGGGCGCCAAAATGGAGAGAGGGCACTGGACAGCCTGCCCCCCCCACCACCACCGGTCACTGCCATCCGTCCCCCCACCGCCCGCCAGCCGCCTGTCGCCGCCCCCATGCCCATCGCCATTCCCTGTCATCCGCCGTCCCGCCCGCCCCTGCCCTCGCCTGCCACCACCCTGCCCCCCTGCCCCCACCCCTGCCCCACCCCCTACCCATTCACCCACCGCCCACCCCACCCCACCCCCACCCCTCACCTAGGGAGCAAAAAAACCTAGCACTGGGCCTGAGCACGCCAATGTGCTGTGTGCAGAGACCCGGGTGAAGGGGAGGCAGCAGTTTGTGGGCTCCTTTGTAGCCCCAGTTCACTCTCCAGCCATGCCACTCTGAGCATCCCAAAAGCAGTGTGGCTGGAGAGTAAAGTGGGGCTACAAAAGAGCCCACAAACTGCTGCCTCCCCTTCGCCCAGGTCTCTGCACAAGTTCTATGTAATGGGCAAATTTATTCTCTGGCAGGACAAATATTCATGGACAAAGTATTCTTATTTGTTTGTCTACATATATACCACCATCGTACATCTGCCAGTGCTAAGGTAAAACCTCTTGGGTCAGAAAATGCCTCTTGATTGTCTTATAGCAGTACTGGGTTTTCAGAGATGTCCAGGTATGTCAAATTAACATGGCCACTTTTGTCTTTGTTGTAACCAAGGAATGCAAGAATTATTAAAACACTATCCAGAGTTAGCATTGCAGCAAATATTAATCCAAATCTGTAAATAAGCTCAAGCTACATTCAAGCTATGTTCAGCCTCACTATTATAAAGTATTTGTTGAGCATACAGCGATAGCTCCAAAGAGGGGCAAAGCCTGATTATGGAGAGGGACTTAAAAGGGGGGGACACATACAAGCTCCAAATGGCCTCCATGTCTGTTCAGTTCCACACCTTGCTATGTTAAGGCAGGGAGTCTGAAGGGGCTTCTGTGTCTTCATACAAGGAGACAACTAAGTGCAAGTGAGAATCTCCACCAAGCAAGCAGGTCCCCAGCTGAAGAGCCCCCCCCTTCTGCTCCTGCTAATTGTATTCAAGGAGAACCCCACAGCATGGAGCTCATTGGCCTCAAAATGCAAGGGCTGGAGAATGAACAAGACCGAGCAATGGCAATTGGGACATCCCTTTGCCCCCTCTCTAGCACCCTTTCAGCTCTTTTGTGATGTTGAATTATATATGAAAAAATAACAACAAACACTTGGTGTCCTGCTCTCACACTGGAAACAAGATCTCTTTCCTTAGCTGGTCAGTGTTGGACAGGTGGTCTTGCTATATTTAGGACAGTTCAGGTAACTTCTTCATGTGCTTGTTATCTTGATATTATTCTGGAGGCAAGCAAAGGGCTTTTTATCTTCTTGGGCATTTTAGTTCAGTTTGATGTGGGTTTTTTCCTTTGCTCTTGCATTTATGCTGCTTCGGGTGATATGATGATCTTATTACATATGCTTTTATTTAAATTTCTTTTCTTTTCATATTTTATATGCTACCTGGGAGTTACTAAAGCCCTGAAAGAAGACTAACTAAAGATGCCATATGTTCTTCACTTGTCTTCCATCTAAAATTAAAATCTGCTAGACCATCAAATTTTAATCTACTAGCTTTTCATACTAAAAGATCTCTGTGATAGAGTATGTTAAGTTTCCCACAGAGAAAGAGGATATATTAGAAACACAGGGCTTCTCACCTTCACTGCCTGCTCTTTCTCTTTGAAAGATACAGCTGCAAAGTCATACAAATCTGGGTTTTTATCCTGTCCAGCTGGGGAATAGACCCAACGGGTGTAACAGATGCCCCTTTTCTACCACAATCCTTTGCATCCCTTCCCACAATCTACTCCCTTTGGAGATGATTTCAGGTAATTTATGGAGAAGTGCACAGGTGTGGAAAGGAAGGAGAAGTCTCACTGATGCCCACTCAGGTCATGGTGAATAATGTCCACCAAATGTGTGATTCGGATCTTCCATGCTAATACCGCTATCAATAATTCCAGCAATAGCAGCAGATGGAGATGTGATCATAGGGCAGCAGTTTTTATTTGCTGTCCACTGTGTCATTTTGAGTAAGATTGCCTCCTGATCTGCCATTTGCCTTTCAAGGGGAAACCTTCAGGAAGCATACACATTGACTGAAATCCTGCTAACCATAGTAGATTGCACAGTAATGCTGGAAGCTGAAGGTATGGGACCAGACAGAGGCTCCCAGATGAAATGCTTGGCTGTAGGGGAAGGCTGATGTGGGGGAAGAGGCTTTGAAATAGCAGGCACCATCCTGGGGGTGGGGGGGCAGGTAAGGTGTTTCTCCTAGCCAGACCAGTGAGCCAAATCCACAGATGAGTTCTTTTCCCAGCTGGCCAAATACCAGCAACCAGATGCTGGGTGAGACACCAAAAGCTTAGTCACATAAATCTTCAGCCCAGGATTGTGTGAGCTACTTGGATGTTTCCCCTCCCCCCCCTTGGGGGGGTGAGTAGATTGGCTTTTGGGAACGGTGCTAGACTCTCCCTATTCTGTCTTCCTCTTTGGTGACCCTTTTGTGACCCATCCACGTCCATGCACTGCCCTGACTTTTGTACCTCAGCTGACCACTAGGTATAAGTCTACTGGAGGACAGGTTCATGATTCAGAATGTTTTCCCTTCCCTATCACTGAGTCTGAATATATTTTACATAGTGCAGAAGTGATCTACTTTAAAAGAAAATATACATTTTTGCCCATACTTATTTTCCCCATTTGAATTGCATGTGCAAGATTTTATATCATTTAAGTGACATTTTTGGTATCAGGCTAAATTACTTTAAATTAGAGGCCAGGGACTCTGTTTTGTGATGCAGGAACACTGTTCGAAATTATGCTAAAAATGGCAACTTAATTCCTTCAGTGATTTAACTGTGCATGACTGATAACTTCTTTAAAATAACTTTGGAGGGTGGGGATAATCCACCTATTTTATTTAAAGTTCCGAAAGACATTATTATTTATTCCGGTCACCCATCCTTCATCAGTAATAAAAATTATTAAGTTTTTAAGAAGTGTTTGTTCATTCTGTACTGTTCCTTATCAGGCTTTGTTCAGTGTACGTTTTTAAATAAATTACCAGATAGAACTGAAAAATGGTGTGAAAAGAAGAGTGGTCCAAGTTTTGATTCAAGAGGCAGTGTTCCTAGATAATGGTACTTTGTGACAGTTGTTTCATTAAGACAAACACACTTTGTAATTTATAGCAGCTAATTGAACTGGATAGCAATTTGTACTGTAGCTCTGCACTATACAGGAGTGGTAATGTATGCTCGTCTCAAAGTTATAAATGTGCAAGCTCAGAACTGCAGCTTGTTTGTGCACAATTGAGATGGATTTCAAAGGCTCTGGTGCAAAAAAAAAATCCTGTGGTTTTAACAGCAATTTGACATTCAATATACTGCCTAAACTGCTGCATGTGTAAATGTGCAGAAAATGTGTACAGCTGTAAAGGATACAACTTTGCATTCACTGCACATATCGAAGAGATTACACACTTCTTCTCTTGCTAACTTGCTTGCTAACTAAGGCTCGCAGTCCACAGCAAGTCATAGTATTTGGGAGAGTAGAACGATAAAGAATATAACAAGTAGGTTGTCGCGGGCGCACTCTCTGCGGGTGACCACACCCAGGGAGGCTCGGAAAACATCCACTCGGAGCCGAGCCTTCTCTGTGGCTGCCCCCACCTTATGGAACCACCTCCCTAGCAAAGTGCGCCTTGCACAGTCCCTGCCAGCCTTTAGGAAAGCTCTAAAGACCTTGCTTTTCCATGAGGCGTTTAGTGACTTTTAATTTTTATTTTTTATTTTTCCCACCATCTGTCTTTTTGCCTTTTATATTATGAAGTTATATTGTTTAAATTGTTTTAAATTGTTTGTTGTTTGTTTACATGATTTGCTGGTTTTTTTTCTGTTCTGTTGTGAACCGCCCGGAGTTCCTTCGGGAAGAAGGGCGGTATATAAGCCATAAAATAAATAAATAAAAATAAGTCTTTGTCTTGAAAAAATCTTCATTCGGGATGCTTTTCGGTTATCTTCCCTTTCACACTCTCTCCCTTCACTTTCCTCCTATAGAAGCCTATACAGCACTGCTGGAAAAGCCAAATGTTACCCTTCTATTAGGCAGCATAACAAAATTCCTTAAATTCTGTTTAATTGCTGTTTTGTTTCTCCAGTGTAGAGCTCTGAAAACTCCTCACTGCATTAGACCACACATACTATATACTTTTTCTCTTGTGTTTTGGTGTGATATTTTGGGTGGATAAGTAGTGTATTTGAAGTGAACAGCTATACTGTACTGTGTTTACCAAAAATCCTTTTGAGCTTCTCAGACACACCAGTCATGTAAGGAATGGCCAGGTTCTTAAGTGAGCTCAGGACCTCAGACTGTTCCACTGTTCTGTTGGATTGGGATACTGCCTTGTTAAAGGCTTCTACCAACCTTCCCTGGACTGAAGAAGCTACTTGGATGAGTAGTGAAATGTTTTGATCTCACAAGAAAAGAAGTCCAGCTGCCATGACCAAGTTCCAAATAACCTTACCTGGATGATTGAGAATCTTTACAGAAAAGATCTAGAGGGATTCTCTAATGCTGGTGTGCTAGCCATGGGTGTCCTTGCACAGTGAAGTTCACTTGGTCCTTTGTTTAAGGACTTGTGAAGACAGGTGATTTTCCACCATCCCCCTTTAATAATGACTGAGACATTCTTCTTTATTTTGATTCTGTCTCTAAGGTTTACTTAGCATTGCTTAATTTATTTTCCATTGTAGCTTATTTTATTTCTATACTGGCTAGAGACCCTTGCCACTTAGTGGTAGCAGGAGCTGCATGTGCTGAACTGCTAGTTAGATTCCTATAATCTGCCTCTGAGATTGTGTGTCATTACAGGCCTGGTGGATAAGGGAAATGCTGTGGATATTGCCTATCTAGATTTCAGTAAGGCCATCAATAAGGTTCCCCATGCTATAGTGGCAAAAAAGTTAGTAGAATGTGGGATAGTGCTACTTTTAGGTGGATTTGTAATTGGTTGATGGATCATAAATGGCCTCTCTTCAGCTTGGAGAGACGTGACCAGTGGGGTGCCCCAGGGTTCTGTTCTGGGTCCAGTGCTGTTCAATATCTTTATTAATGACTTGGAGGAAGGAATAGAGAGTATGCTAATTAAATTTGCAGATGATACCAAATTGGGAGGGGTTGATAATTCCCTAGAAGATAGGATGAAAATCCAAAAGGACCTTGACAGACTAGAGTGCTGGGCCAAAGCTAATGGAATGGATTTCAACAGAGGGAAATGTAGGGTGCTGCATCTAGGTAAAAAGAATGAGTTGCACAGATATAGGATGGGAGACACCTGACTGGAGAATAGTACCTGGAATGGGATCTGAGAGTCTTGGTGGACCACAAATTGAACATGAGTTAGCAATGTGGCGCGGCAGCCAAGAAAGCCAATACGATTCTTGGTTGCATCAACAGAGGCATAGTGTCTAGATCAAGGGAGGTGATAGTACCACTCTATTCTGCTCTGGTCAAACCCCACCTGGAGAACTGTGTCCAGTTTTGCGCACCCCAGTTTAAAAAGGATGTTGACAAAATTGAACAGGTCCAGAGGAGGGCGACCAAGATGATTGAAGGTTTGGAAGAAATGTTTTATGAGGAACGCCTTAGAGAGCTGGGAATGTTTGTTTGTTTGTTTGTTTGTTTGTTTGGCTTGTATGCTGCCCACTACCCAAAGGTCTCTGGGTGGCTCACAATCAGCCTTACAAAAGGAAGGCTGAGAGGGGATACAATAGCTATGTTTAAATATTTGAATGTATGTCATATTGAAGAGGGGACTGGTTTGTTTTCCATGGCTTCAGAAACTAGGACGCGGGGCAGTGATTTCAAACTATAGGAAAATAGAGTCAATTTAAATATTAGGAAAAACTTCATGACAGTTAGAGCTGTTTGGCAGTCGAATATGCTGCCATTTGGTGGAGTCTCCTCCTTGGGAGGTTTTTAAGCAGAGGCTGGATGGCCATCTCTCGGGCGTCCTGTGATGGGGCTTCCTGCAGGCAGGGGGTTGGACTGGATGGCCCTTGAGGTCCCTTCCAACTCTATGATTCTATGATTCTATGATGTGAGTTAAAATTTCTATATTGCAGGTAATAGCAAGAACCTCATATTTCCTTCAGTTCCAATGTTTTATGAGTTGAATTCAAAGATAATTTACACAAAGAGTAATAAACTTCTATTTGTGCATAGTCAAATCCTCCCCACTGATGTTCCAGCTGCTCCTTCCCATGGCATTTTAGAGAAACTCTTTTGACACATACATACCCATAATATGTATGGGGGGGGGGTAACAGAGGATGGGAGTAAATTCATTGTGTAAGTGGAACTTCACTTCTTTTCCACACAACCAAACAGATCAATTTTTGATAAACAGAGAAAATGAGATGGAGAGGAAGAAGATCTCAAACCTAGTGTGAGTGTGCCCTGGGAAATCCTTTGCATGCAGGCTTCGTTTGAGAGGCATCTCATTACACTTAGAGCGTACATGCACACCGAGCATTCTTTCCTATACCGTAATCCCAGAGGATCACTAAATCAGGGAAATGCTCATAGCACTGATTGTATTTCCAGAGGAAAAGCAAGTTCTGTATGTAAAATATTGCAGTGGCAGCACCTGTGTGGCCATCAAAAATGACATTAGCATCTGCTCCAGAGCCCACTTTTTAATATCCCTAAAGGAAGCAACAGAGTCGCTGGGGACCTTTTTTATTTTAAATTGGACATTTTCAAAAAAATAAAAAATAAAAACCTATTAGGTTTCCTTGACTTTTCAGAAGCTATTCAGAATAATAAAACTAGGGTCAAGCTAATTGTATTAGCTTAAGAGTCTAAATAGTTCCCTTTTCATGGGAAAACTATGGATGGCAGAATCAATGGATCTTGAAAATTTCCCCTCAGAGATGCAAGGGCCATCCATACAAGAGAGGGAGTGATTCACTGTACGTTAGGGATTAGAGCATACTTGCAAAGTTCCTCTCTCTTTCTTTCTCTTTCTCTCTTTCTCTCTCATTGCTGTGTCAAAAATATATGAACAAATACAAAATACAACATCTTGACAAGCAATGTTAAAGTTCATGGAGATCCTTTGCTTCTAACTGATAGGAAGAACAAAAGGGTTTTAAAAATGGCTGTTAAAGTGTCTATAATTTGCACAATATCTAGTATCTTTACTGTTTGAGAAGCGTGCACACGCACATGTACTCACATACAAGAATGTGTGCACTCATACAGAGGCGTAGCTAGAGTTTGGAGCACCCGGGGGGAAAGTCAGTTTTTGTATCCTCTCCTACCTTCAACCATGTCTCACCCACCCAGCAAGGGGGGGGGGAAGAGGCAGCTCCTGGGGGAACAATGGGGGAGGGGTAGAAGGGTCTCTCCTTCCCTTGCCCTCTTTGTGGGTCTCCTTTCCAGTTAAGGTTCTCCTGTGCAAACCACACAACGTGCGGATAGTGCCAAGAAGGTGATTTTTTCCAAGCATCACCTCTGTAGCTCGCTTCCCCCTCCTCCTTTCCCTGAGCTAAGGCTTGGCAATCATTAGCCTGGGGAAAGGAGGAGAGGGAAGCAGGCGATGGGATTTTTTTTTCCAAGCAGCACCTCTTTTCACTGGGCTAACAATCACCAAGTCTTAGCAGGGTGGGGGGGAGGGTGCTGCTTGGAAAAAAACAATACCTTCTTCCCTCTCCTCCTCCCCCCCCCCCGACTAAGGATTACCAAGACTTAGTGGGTCGAAAGCAGCACTGCTGGTGGGATGGCACATGGCTTCCTCCTCCCCCTTCAGGCACCCCCAGATTGCTGCACAACCCAGGGCAAATGCACTCTTCCACCCCTCCCTAGTTACACCACTGCACTCACACAGGGTGGAGGGAATGGCTGATTCCTAAGAAGGACAAAAACGATCCATACGTGCTTCAAATTTTTTAAAACAGCCATCTATCTTCTTTAGGAAGTGGGGATAAATTGAATGATTCTTGGAAAAAGCATACTTTTCTGCAACAGTGGTTAATTCAGTGCAAAATATCTGTTGAACCAGTGTTAAGAATTCTGTTGAGAAAGGCACAAAATTTCTCAACATCCTTGTGGTAAGAAGAATGATGTTACAGTTGCTTGCCATCAGCAAGAAAGTGAGGATTTACTTTTTTGGATCTCGTACTGGACCCAACGATGGTAGAGCAACATAGGTCTGTATGCTGCAGTATTTGTATGTGCTACCACTCACACTTTGTATATTATGGATCTTGCCAAGGAAATGATAAGGTGGTTTGTGATTAGAGGTCTGTTCTTCTAGTGTTACAGGTGGAAGAGGGGTTGTAGTAACTTAGATTGCAACTATGTTTTTCATTTTTAGCTTTCCATCTCTCATAGTGCCTTTTTTGGTAATTTCTTCGTTTATTGTTTTTAGCTTTAATATTGCCTTTTTAATGATATAAGATGCCTCTCCAAATTCATTGTTCTTAACCTGAATATTGTCTTTAATGCTTCTAAGTTACATATTATCCTTCATTGTTGTAAGCTGCCTTGGGTCCTTTCCAAGGAGAAAGGCAGGGTAATTTTTTTAATACATAAATAAAATAAACATGAAATTTACACTATACTGTATTTAGTACATATCTTGGCAGAATGTCTCAGCAGACCCAAAGGGACCACCATTCTACTCCATGATCTACATTGTGATCACACACTCTTATTTCACAGAAACCATAGTGATGAGTTTTTATTTGTTTATTTTTACTCATCTAATGATCTTATAAATTGGTAGGGAGAGCAAACAATGTACAGAAGATGGCTGCAGCGTATTCTTATGGGTAATGTTAATGGAAAATGCTAAAGCTCAAAAATAAACTGAGCTAGAATGTATTCTCTACCCTCTTTCACATACATCTTTTCTGCATCCTGTCTGGATATGGGACACATATGCTGTCAATTAACATCATTTATCAAAACCTCATACAATACATACTGGGGCCAGGATGGTCCTGGCTTCTTGGAAGACTGTGTTAATGTCAGTGACTTTTCTTAGCTTCTGCCCTAAGCTTGAAAACTATTGCTCACAAATCCTTCCATTTGGCTTTAAGAAGCAACATACACTGCTTCTTATTCTGAAGCCATAGTGTTAGCCAAACTGAGGACAAAAGAAGAGTAGTGTGGGAACCTTTCTTTGCAGTATGTGTTTCGGAGGAGCTTCAATGGAAGTGCATACACTCCTCGCTTGCCGACGTGGCATATCTGAAAGAAAGTGATCTTCTATTTCCCCTGACTTTTTGCTTTGAGGCAGGGCCAAAGGGCTAAAGGGCACCTGCTTCCTATTAGAATCATTATTTTCATAAATGCTCCAATGTGTGTTTGTCAGCAATAGATAAGAAAAGGCTTCTGAGATGAACTTGTCAGTCCTTTTGTCTATGTATTCTCAGCTGGCATCTCTCTGTGTGTGTGTATTTTCATCCTTTCTGTAATCAAGGTTAGTTTGGCTTCGGAACTTTTCCAGCAAATTCCCACAGAGTAATGTGGAATAGAATGTGAAACTTGAAACCGCTTTCTGCATAAGGTTGCAACAGAAGCTTATTTTTATCCAGACTACCCTCATCCCTTTCCTTCTATGGCTTCTGGGAGACGAGTGACTTCTTTATTGTACTGGCTCTGGCTGACAGTTTACTTCCTGTTTACTTCCTTGCTGTTTATTGGAAAACTGCCCTTGGTGCCATTTGGTTTTTATGCTGCTAATGTTTTTAACTTTCTGTCTGTTGATCAAGTAATGTATGCTTTTACTTGTTAAACTGCCCAGAATAGTGCTTTTGCACAAATGGGGCTATATATTAAATAAATAAATAAATAAATAAATAAATAAATAAATAAATAAATTCTCAAAATAAGGAAAGAGAGAATTACTGGGGGCAAAAATTAAGAGATCAATCCTGAGGCTGGGAATATACATTGGTCTGAGGTTTCATTTTGGCAGTTTGTATTTTGACTCTCAGAAATGCCTTGCTGATTAAGCCCCTGCTTTTTCAAATGTATATGATATTTCAAGGTTGAGGAAGGAGTCAACTCTCCTTCACCACAAATTCAGTGATCGAATTGTTTCAATTTGGTTTGGCATCCAAAGCACAACATGACATATTGAACAAAGCTAAAAATGTACACTAGACACAGGAGTGACACTTTGGGGCATGAGGTTCTGTTGAATGGTAAAGGGTATGGCCCTGTGTGAGAGATTTAATAAGTCAGAGACAAGGCCTGGGCTGGTTAAACTAATCTGAAAAAAAGGTGGATGTGGGCAGAAAGGTAGTATGCCATCAAAGTTAGGAGGTAAAGCAGAAAAAATAATAATCCATATTTAGAGACGTGAAGGCCTGGGGGGGGGGGGGGGAGAAAAATTCAGAAAAAAACTTTTTCGCATTGTTTTCCTAAATCCTTTTTGGGTGTTTTTTCAAAAAAAATTTTTTTGAAAAAAATAGAAAAAAATAGAAAAAAGAAAAAATGATTTTGGAATGTTTTATTTTAATGTGATGAATAAAATATTTTGAGATAGGGCATTCGAATATTTTCCAAATCATTTCTTAAAAATATGCATAGTATCCGATTATTCTAATTTCTGTGCATTGAGGACAAGCAAGTCCTAGGTTACAAACTGACCACTCCAATGCAAGAACAAGATGAACGTCTTCCTTTAGGAGGTGCTGCTATTGTCACAAGAAAAAGAAAAATGTTTCACTTTTGTTTTTGTGCTTTTGTGTGTGTGTTTGTTTCTGTTCTGTCCTCTTCACTAGGCCTCAAAGCACTGGAAGAAAATACAGAGCAATAAAAATGATTCTGATTAACTTTCATGTCCATTCATTGAAACTCAGTTCCACTCCCTTCTATACATTCCCCCCTCTTCAATTCTTTTTATGACAATGAAGTTTTTAATTAATTTTTATTTAATATTGTGTAGAAGAAATATGAATAATTTTTAATTCTGGATCTTTAAACATTGTTTTGTAAAGGTTTTTTTTTGTTCCATATAAACTAGTAAATGGTTCAGGAGATTGTTACTCCATTTGCTACTTACAATTACAAATTAATATTATTTAAAAAGTGAATTCTGTTTATAATAATTGTTTGGACACACTATATTTTAATATGCTAGTTGTGAGATAATTTTATGCTAAATCAAATTGTCCATTGTCATATTTTATGATTCTAAAGTAACAGAATTACTTTCAAACTGTAAAGGGGGGCTGCTAATGTAGCATCCCCCCCCCCGAAAATTACCAATTTTTTCCAGAGGGAAAACCCAGAAAAAATGAGGTTTTTTTCCAAGCTTCACAATTTCCAGAAATTATACATCTCTATCCATATTACATCTTTGGACAGGAAAACGAATATTAATCATGTTCAACCTAAGCAGGAAAATAATTTAACACCCTTCCTTTCAAACCAAACACTGCACATCAAGATGGATAAACAAGGCAGAACACAAGTTAATGAGACTGCCAGCCGAAATGTCATTCATTTTAATGCCTATTTTACCCTCAGAATCTTAAGTCTACCAATTAACTTTTATGCATAATTAACACAGAAAAACACAGAATGGGTAGAATGTTGTGGAGGAAGGGCTTTAGTTGTTTAGGTGACAACTTGGAGCTAAAGCAAAAGATTGACCCCATCATAAATTTAAATGTACTGTATGCACATATATAGGAAGAAGCATTAGAGTAGACATAATACAGTGCATAAGTTGTGGAAAAATGCAAATATTTTGTTTTTAATTTACATTTCTATTACAGTTTATAAGACTCTCTTGCAATTTACATTATATTATATATAAAATATTATATACTACAACATTTCAGGCTCCACAGTGTTGTTCAGTTAGTGAATTATTTTGTGTACCTTTCAGATCAAACAATACACAGCTTGGGGTCCCTTTTTCACTCATAGCTGCAAAACAATAGTTTTGTTTGCTTTTATTCTACAGCATGTTCTAATACTAGGACATGTTCATGCAATCACCAGCAGTTAATGAAACAATTCAAAAGTATGAGAGGCTTGTGGGAATACAGTACACTGACTGAATGAAACTACAGTACTTCATAATTTCCCTTTTGGCCAATCTGTCATAACTTCCATTACACAAGGATGATCTGGTATTGATTTCTCTTTAGAGTATAATATACTGTCACCTATTCACACGGTTATTACAACTCTACAAACTTCATCTTCCTCACACATACAGTCTTGTGCCTTTACAAATGTATAGTTCCATTTCAGAAAGATATATTCTGAGGATATTTTTGGTTCTAGGAGGGAAACATACATCATTGCCAGACATGGAATTGGCATGGAACACTGATGGTCAGAAACAAAATGACAGATTGATGATGATGATGATGATGATGATGATGATGATGATGATGATGATGATGATGATGATGATGACATTATAAAATCACTATCCAGTGATAAAAATTATAAATACCTCTGGAAGCAGATAGCATCCTGCGCACAACAATTAAAGAACTGACAGAAAGAGAATACAAAGACTGAGGAAAATCTTAAAATAAAAATTGAATGGGGGAAATTCAATCAAAGCCATAAACATGTGGGTAGTTCCAGTAATGAGATACCCATCTGGAATAACAGATTCATTTATTACCTTGGCGAAATTATTTGCTTGAAGAAAAATGAATACATTGCAGTAAAGCAGGTGGAGGGTTTTTCGTGGGCTTTGTCCCATTGCTGAAAACAGGCAGACAGAATAGCCAGCAACACTCCAGGGATGAATAACTCTGAAATGTTTAGTGGTACCTGGGTGTTTGTGAACTAAAAAAGACGCTAAAGTGCCAAGAGAGACCAAAGTCAAGGTCATAAAAGTCCCAAGATGGCATGTATGGGATGTGAAAGATGCTGACAGAGGGGAAAATAGATTCATTCAAAATGTGGTGTTTAAGGAGAGCTGTATGGATACCATGAACTGTCAGAAAGACAAATAAGTAGATTCTAGAATCTAGATCAAATCAAGCCCAAACTATCACTAGAAGCTAAATTGACAAAAGTGATGCTTTCAGACTTTGGATGTATTATGAGTAGACTCACTGGAAAGGAGAATAATGCTAAGAAAAGTGGAAGGCTTTAGAGCCTCGTGGCGCAGCGGTTAAATGCCTGTACTGCAGATAAAACTGTGCTCACGACCTGGGTTCAATCCCCGGTAGCAGGCTCAAGGTTCACTCAGCCTTCCATCCTTCCGAGGTCGGTAAAATGAGTACCCAGCTGGCTGGGGGGGGGGGCAATGTGTAGCCTGCACACTGTAATTAAAATTGTAAACCGCCCAGAGACTACTTGTAGTGGTATGGGGCGGTATATAAGCAGAACACTTTTGCTTTTAGAAAAACAGATGGGTTAACCTCATTGAAGAAAATTTTAGGTTGAGCAGGGTGGTTATTGATGGAGAGAGAGAGAGAGAGAGAGAGAGAGAGAGAGAGAGAGAGAGAGAGAGAGAGAGAGAGAGAGAGAGAGATTATTCAATAGCTATACCATCCATCTGGCTAATGGTTATTCTGCATGGTGTACAACAGTTATAATAATAGAAATAACACATACATAGTTAAAAGTGAAAATTCAATTGGCAATTACATTCGAAACTAGCCAGTAATGAAAAGTGATGGGCTAATACTCTCAGGGGCTATTCAAAAAGAATACTGTATTTTAAAAAGCCTCTTGCCAAGAAAGCCATGTTCCTTGGGTTTTTTTTTCCTTATGGGCCTCCCTTGGAGTTAATACTCTCAGCTGTCCATCCTGGAGATGTACAGGTAGGATGGACAATTGCTGTTGGAAATAGGCATTCTGCCATGTACTGAGGTTCCTACCTGTTTAGGGCTTTATAGGTCGAAACCAGCACCTTGAAGCTGATAAAGAAATGGGTGGCAGCCCGTGCAAAGAGGCCAGTATTGGGGAGATATGTGGGAATCTATTAACTCCCCTCACTAACCTGGTCACCATATTCCAGACCTGTTGACATTTCTAAATCAGTCTCATGAGCAGACCCACATAGAATTCACTGCATTAATCTGTCCTTGATAATCACTATTAATGCATAGAATTGCTGTTGGCTGGAAGGTACTTGATAGGTTGTAACAACTACGCACAGACGTTTTAAAGGAAATCTAAGCAAATATTTTACTTTCCTTGTCTTTCACAACAGAAGCTTGACCTCATTCATCAAATGTCCTTTAAAACACAACAAATAAGAGCATGACCAGAATTAGTTTTGCCACAAACCATTACATATAAAATATTTATCCACTGCAATCTAAATTTGCAAAATAACAGTACAGTCTCAAATGTAGAGTAATGCATATTGGGGCAAAAAAAAAACCCCCCCCCCAAACTTTATCAACCCATGGGCTCTGAGCTATCCATGACGGATCAGGAAAGAGATCTTGGTGTGTTGGTGGACAGCTCAATGAAGGTGTCTACCCAACGTATGACAGCGGTGAAGAAGGCCAATTCTAAGCGAGGGATTATCAAAAAGGGGATTGAAAATAAAACAACCAACATTATAATGCCATTGTACAAAATGATAGTAAGGCCAGACCTGGAGTACTGTGTACAATTCTGGTCACTGCATCTCAAAAAAGACATAGTGGAACTGGAGAAGGTGCAGAAGAGAGCAACTAAAATGATTACTGGGTGGGGAACCTCCCATATGAGGAAAGGCTAAGATATTTGGGGCTCTTTAAGTCTGGAAAAAAGGCACCAGAGGGGGGATATGATTGAGAAGTACAAAATAATGCAGGGCATGAGTAAAGTGGATAGAGGGAAGCTCTTCTCCCTCTCACAAAATACCAGAACTAGGGGACATCCGCTCAAATTGAGGGCTGGGAGAGTGAGAACAGACTATATCTATATCTATATCTATATCTATATCTATCTATCTATCTATCTATTAGAGATGGGCACGACTCAAAAAAATGGTGTTTCGTTTGTCGTTTGGTCGTTTAGGGGTCCGTTTCGGTTCGTTTTCGTTTTTGTGACGTTTTTTGCAAAAAAATTCGTTTTTGTGCGCTGGTGGGGTTAACTGTTTAGAGACATCAGTGAGGTGTGTGGGTGAGGTGCACTGCCAAGTGTGATTAGGTTAGGTAACAAAATGAAACAATGAAAACGAAAACGAAAAACTTGCTGTTTCGTTAGCAATCTTTTTAGTTCAATGCATCTGCTGCAACGGAAACGAAAAACACGGCAAATTTGGTCATTTCGTTTTCATTTTCGTTTTGTTTTAAAAAAAATTCGTTTCATTTTCGTTGCATAAGGAAACGAAAAAATGAAAACAAAAACGAAAAATCGTTCGTTTCGTGCCCATCTCTTTTATATATATCCAGCATGTTGTGAGTCTGTGGAACCTGCCATAAGATGTGGTGATGGCATCTGATCTGGCTTGGATGCCTTCAAAAGGGGATTGGACAGATTCCTGGAGGAAAAGTCCATCACAGGTTACAAACCATGATAGACATGTGTAATCTCCAGGCTTAAAACCTGGGTACTTCAAGGACCAGATGCAGGGAAGTGGTATCAAGAGATAGATATCTAATCTTGTGAGCTCCCAGAGGCATTTGGCAGGACCACTGTGACATACAGGAAACTCGACTAGATGGGCCTTTGGCCTGATCCAGCATGGCTCTTCTTATGGTCTTATGTTTTTTAAATGCTGAGTTCTTTTTTTAAAGCAGAAGTATATTTACTATTTCTCAAGTAGCATTTGAAATTTGGATCACCGGCAGAAGCTAAAATATTTGTTTAAGAGAGAACGATGCTGAGAGAGTCATATCCAAGTTTTCTGTACCTATGCAGGATAGAACTAACTATTCCTTTTCCAACTGAAAGGAGCAACAATCAATAAGCAGGTTTCTAGTATCTCCAACCATTAACGGACAAATCTATCAAGGGAGACAGCTACCCTGAAAAATGTTTTATTATGTTCAGTACAGGTCATTGAGAGCAGGCCTATTAGAATGCCTGGTACACCCTACATCTTATTCAAGGTTTATTTAATACTTTGTCTAAGGAGAAAGGCTAATCCTGACCATGACATCTCTTCTGTTCATGAGCACAGCATATAAACGACGGAACTTTGCTGCATTAGAGCACTATATTGGAGTCTATCAAAGTAAAAAGGGGGTTGAGCCTATTTTTGCAATTATATTGGAGTCTGAGACTTAGTGCCTGACATTGCAAAGATGCATGGCCTCAAAAATATGCTAGCAGGTTTCACACTTTAATAACGCTGTACTAATAAAGAGAACAGTAACATCAGGGAAAATGCAGTAAAGGAAATCAAGAAAGGTGGTGGTCTTGCCGAGGTAATTCTTTCTTGCAATCGATTCCATCTTCAAGTTGATGACGGTGCAGTTAAGGCAAGTACACAAGAGTGCTTATTGGAACACTGCTACTTTGTTTTAATTAGGATTCTAAGCAATATCACCAAGTGTTCCAAAAGCAAGTACAGCCAAATTCCATCACTCAGAACGCCATATGGCAGGCCTGTAGACGAAAGAAGGTCAGAAGGCAACTCCCCCCTTTCCCTGTGTGGTATATTTTTGTTAATTGTTTAAAAATGTTTAATACCAAAATTTATTATTTCCCCCCTGCTGTTCCATACACTTGTAATACATATACCCTCCCCCACCCCGCCATTTTGGGCTCTCTTTTTAAAATTGTTATTCTGTCTTTTGTATGTGAAGAGTCTCACTCATCCAGGTGAGTTTATCTGGAAGATGAGTCATGGCAACTGGACTTCTTTTCTTGGGAGACTGAAATGTTTCATTGCTCATCCAAGCAGCCTGACAAGGGGGCTTCGACCAGGCTTCTTTGTCCCCTGCACGACAAAGACATGCTGGCCAGCTGCCAGGCTGGCCAATCAGGCATTGCCAGCACAGCTGGTGAGATTGGCCAGAGGCTGACCCCTAGTCATCTGACCCCTGGTAATACCCTCTGGATGAGAAGCTAAACATTTCAATATCTCAAGAAAAGAAGTCCAGTTGCCATGACTCAACTTCCAGATATTCTGTCTTTTACATTTATTGTGCTTTCACCTTTCCTTTGAATTCCTAAAGGCTCTTTTTGTCATTTTGGTGGCGTTTTTAAATGACTAAATGGTCACTCAATTCTGTTATATGATGGGAAACATTAAGGTGATTCTTATAGAGATTTCCCGCAAACTCCCAGAGTCTTCACTCAGAGCTGTGCCTGATGCTTTAAAAAGTCTGATGCATGAATGAAGCTTCTTCCCTTTCCATGCTATCCACCTCTTCTACAAGTGGGAGAATAAATAGAGTTCCTAGATCAACTCTGGCCTGCCTGGGACTTTGCTTCATTGCATGCAGGACACATGCAATGAAGCAAAGTCCCAGGCAGGACTTTGGCAGGAATTCTTTAGTTAGGAGCAATCTCTTGCTGGCAAAGGCATTGCTCCCATCACACCCAGCCGAATGATGCAACAGGATTTGAGCCAGAGGTTCCACCCTCTGTCAGGGTCTCAGAATGTTTGGGAGGGCAGGCACCACCTCTGAAATAAGTATTTGGAAGGAAGAAAAGCATTTTGCTTCCTGAAATGACATTCAATTCGGTGGAACCAAAATATTACCAAGCATATTCTTCATGTTCTGAAGTAATGGGCCCATTACTTTTCAGTAGTTGCTTTTAACTACCAAGCATGTCCCTTTAAGGTCTCGAATTTGACTTGCTTGGTTCCATAGTAGAAAATACAAAACTTCTACAGAAACTTCCTTTTATACAGTTAACTCCAAAACTACCTTGCCCTACTCTGATTGTATTGGCATTCAGTATTAACTCATTCAGTCATATTGACTATTATGCTTCCTGTATATAGCCTAGTCCAGTGGTGGCGAACCTTCAGCACTCCAGATGTTTTGGACCACAACTCCCAGAATTCTGAGCCTGGATTGCCCAATGACAAAGGACTGTGGGAGTTGTAGTCCAAAACATCAGGAGTGCCAAAGGTTCACCACCACTGACCTAGTCCCTGGTTCCATTTAGTGGCCAGTCCTGGTAATACACCCTGGGAAGGTGTCATGTGTGGGTTTATTTATTTATTTATTTATTTATTTATTTATTTATTTATTTATTGCATTTATATCCCGCCTATCTTCGAGAACGAACTCTAGGCGGCTAACAGCCACAGTCAATACAATAAAATAACAAATCAATAACAACACAATATAAACAATTAATACAGGCACACCCAACATCACCAAAGGCGATGAGCCTGATAGATAAAATCTTAGACAGCCTATCTATTAGTGGTGGGTTAAAAAAACAACAACTAGGTCTCGCCAAAGACCTCTCGGAAGAGAAAAGTTTTTAAAGCCTTCCGAAAGGCCAGCAGGGACTCTGCAGAGAACACCTCGCTAGGGATGGAATTCCACAAAGTGGGGGCTGCCACAGAGAAGGCCCGATTTCGCGTGAGCGTTTTACGGGCCTCTCGGAGTGTGGCAACCGGAAGCGAGTGCGCTCGCGACTGCCGGAGAGGTCTGGCCGAGGTGGATCGCTGGGCGATACGCTCCGACAGGTAGTCTGGTCCCAAGCCATGGAGGGTCTTTATAAATTAAAACCAGGACCTTGAATCTAATCCGGGCTGCAATGGGCAACCAGTGCAAGCGGGCCAGGACTGGGGTGATGTGGTCATAACGACACACACCAGCCACCAGCCTGGCCACCGCATTCTGTACCTGCTGCAGACGCCGGAGAAGAGTCAAGGGCAGCCCCATGTAGAGCGTGTTGCAGTAGTCTAGCCTCGAGATCACCAGCGCTTGGACCACTGTTCTCAGAGAGTCACCGTCCAGGTACGGGTGGATCTGGGCGATTTGGCGAAGATGGAAATAGGCGGACCTGGTCACCGACACCACCTGGGCCTCCATGGTGAGCGTCGGGTCCAGGACCACACCCAGATTCCGCACCCTCTCCGCGAGCTGAAGGGAAATTCCCCCCAGACATGGAAGGGGGCCTCCGTACCCAGACGGCGAGTTCCCAAAGAACATAACCTCCGTCTTCTCGGGGTTGAGCTTAAGCCTGTTCACCCCGGTCCAAGTCAGCACGGCATCCAGGCACCCATCAAGGATCCTCACAGCTTCCACTGCAGAGGTGGAAAAGGAGAAATAGAGCTGCGTGTCATCAGCGTACTGATGACAGCAGACTCCAAAACTCCTAATGACCCCAGCCAACGGCCTTACGTAGATGTTAAACAGCAAAGGGGACAGCGACGACCCCTGCGGGACTCCACAAGGGAGAACCCACAGGGCCGACAACTCCCCCCCCCCGCTGAACATACTGGGGACGGTCCTCCAGGAAGGAACGGAGCCAACTGCGAGCAGTTCCCCCGATTCCGACCTCGGAGAGCCGATCCAGTAAGATACCGTGGATACCGTCATCTTGCAGCGCGACCAAAGCTGTTTCGGTCCCCCGACGGGGCCTGAACCCTGACTGGCATGGATCGAGGCACTGCCGATCCTCCAGGTATGACTGCAGCCGGACCGCCACCACCCTCTCGATTACCTTGCCCATAAACGGGACGTTGGCGATCGGGCGATAATTTCCCAAATCGTCCGACGCGAGGCCAGGTTTCTTAAGAATGGGCTTTACCACCGTCTCCTTCAGACGAGAGGGGAAAACCCCCTCACTGAAGGAGGCGGTGGCTATGAGAGCAGCCCATTCGGCCATACTTCCGCCGGCAGTTTTTAATAGCCAGGATGGGCAAGGGTCGAAAGGAGTGGAAGCAGGCCGGCAATGCACCATAGCCTTAGAGGCCTCGACAGCGGAAACAGGCCCAAGCGCATCCAACCGAGGCGACGAAGGCGGACCAGCGACCGGCGATGGCGGGGCGGTGCTACTGCAACCGGAGTCGAAGCCGGCCCGGATGGCCTCAATTTTAGATCGAAAAAATGCTGCAAACTGCTCACTACTAAAAGCAGTAGGAGGAGGCCTGACCAGACTAGAATTGGAGAGGTCCCGAACCACCCAGAAGAGCTCCGCCTGGCGGTTCGAGGCCTCACCAATTCTCAGGGAGTAAAAGGATTGCTTAGCCTCCCCTATCGCGGTGGAGTAGCGACTAGACTGGGATACAACTGCAGCCTTACTCTTAACCGTCCGGGTTCTTCTCCAGCTGTGCTCTAACCTTCTCCTCTCCTGCTTCATTGCTCTAAGCTCCGCCGTAAACCACGGTGAGGCCCGAGCTCGGCAACGGAGAAGGCGCTTGGGGGCGATCCGGTCTATGGTATGGGCAGCTGTTTCAAATCACTGGTTAGCCACGACCTCGACCGGAGCGCCAGCCAGTTCTTCAGGTAGGTCCCCGAAGGCCTCACAGAACCGCGCTGGGTCCATGAGCCTCCGGGGCCGGGCCAAAACGGGCCAAAACGGCCGGCTGGTGGTCCCCGCGAGGAGGTGCCGTGATTGACAGGGGGAAAGCAGTGGATAAATGAAACTGGGGGTATTGATTGTGTGGGTACAGCAGTCTGGATGTACTGGGGAGCCGTGGTCAGTGGCCATTACATAATGGGAACAGCACATCAAAAAAGTATATGATAATGCAGAATGATTTGACTACAATCCATTTAACTAAACCCTTCATCACTGCAACAAGCCCAAGCTACTTTTTAAACTCTTCTAACTTCGCAATGCAAGTCTAAGGGACAATTTTTCAGAGAGAGAGGAAAAGTGGTCCCATAGGCATTTCCACACACACTTAGAAGTAGTTGATTGCAAACCTGCTGATGGCCTAGTTAGAGGAAACAGCTCACAGTACTTGATAAATTACACTAACCAATATATAAAACACATACGCATAACATTATCCACTAAAATGACTTCAGGGTAAGAATATGCACACACAGCTACATTCTGCCTTCATTTCCCCACTTGCCAAAGCTTGCTCCGAATCTGCCACTTTTTGTAAATTATCACATCCCAACATGCTTCTAACTGAATGCCTTTATGAGGCCTGGAAAAGATGATTCTGGAAAAGGTTTATGCACTGCAACAATAGCAAATAAACAAATTAAACAGACACATGGAAGTCTGTGTTTTAGAAGTGAACGCTTGTTTTGATCATGGATGCAAATCAACAGATGCCATCCTGGCACAGAGAATGTATGTTTAGATGGGCATGAAATGAATTGTTTTGTTTTGTTTTTATTTTTCATTTCATTCCCAAGCGAAATGAAAAATGAACTGCCCCTTCAAAGAAAAGCAAAATAAAACAAAAATTTTCATTTGTTCTGTTTCGTTTTTCATTTCAAAGAAGATGAAGATAAACAAAAACAAAAACAAAAATGAAATGCCATTTTGGCGTTTCGTGCTTATCTCTACTTACAATATTAAGCAATTACCTATCATAGATTGTTGCCTTTGTAAATTGGATATTGTTGCTGTAAATAGATGTGAAATATGTGAAACAAAGTTACATTAGATACTTGCAGGTATGAACATTTTGAACTCATTGAGTTTCTAAGTTATTTTGTAATAAAAAACAAGCTGGCCTTACCATGAGGCAGAATAATGTGACTCTGATAAAACAGAGCATTTTGGATGCTGTTAAAAGGAGCTTGTCAGTAGAGGAAGGATAAGGATGTTAATCTGTTCCTTTGTACCTCTTACATCAGAATTATATAAAAGCCTATCATAAGAATGTGGCTGAATCACACACACCTACTTGTAAGGCGGGCACTGAAATAGTTTGTGGCAGTTTGCATGCAATAGAGAAAAAATATTTGGAGATTTAGAAAAGGCTGAGGTACATTTCTAAGAAACAGCTGTATGACTCTGCAGAGAGTATTCTAGTGCTGGACTGATGTTCTTTTGGGGAATAAGTACAACTTAATGTGTACCTGTTGCTTTTCCTATCCTCTGTCTATATATAAATAAGCAGATATTCTTCACAGGATCCAGCACATGTCCCCATAAAAAGGAAGTAGAGTTGCCTTATAATATTCTATAATATTATCAGCTGGATCTGGAAGTTGAGTCATGGCTTCTTTTTTGAGAGATAGAAACATTTTGCTGTTCATCCAAACAGCTTCATCGGTCTGAATACAGCTAGTGCAAGTACTCCATCTTATAGTCAGCTTAGACCTCTTGTCACCCTGATCTGAATTAGGCTCATAAGATGAACAATGGCCTGAATAGGCTCATTAGGGAGACAATAGTATCCATAGCCTTAAGGTGAACAATGGCCTAAGGTGCTGAAACCCATCAGGAATTGGTCATTAGCTATGGCCTTGGTGGTGAAGGCTTTTTGATTTGTCTGGGTACTTTGGAAAGCACAGCCTGATAAGTAGAAGATAGACTATGCCAGAGCCCACCACCTCTGTTGAGGGAGGGGTTTTCAATGCTAACATGAATGGCTTCCCTTACTCCTCTCTCAAACCACCTCTCTTCTTTGTCTAATATGTGTACATCCTCGTGTTTGAAAGAGTGCCTTTGTCCTTCAAATGGAGGTGTACTGCTGATTCTGGTCCTGAGCTGTTACTTCTCCTATGTTGAGCCATCCTTCTGTTTAATGGCTGTTTAGTTTCTCCAATATAGAGGTCTGAACACTCCTCACTGCATTGGACTGCATATACTATATTGCTCCTTTTATGGTTTGGTATCAGATCCTTTGGGTGGACAAGTCTCTGCCTTAGTGTGTTCATGGGTTTGAAATAAACAGGAATGTGGTGTTTGCCAAAAATCCTTTTAAGCTTCTCCGACACTCCAGCCATGTAAGGAATGACCAGGTTCTTCCATCGGGTCTGGGTCTCAGACTGATCCCTTGTTCTTCTCGGATGGCCCACTGCTTTGTTGAAGGCCCACTTTGGATATCCATAGGCCTTAAGTGCTGTCTTCAGGTGCCTGTCTTCCTTCTTCTTGGCTTCTCTGGAGGTGGGGATGCTCTCTGCTCTGTGGCTTAGGGTCCTGATGACTCCTAGTTTGTTCTGTAATGGATGGTGGAAGTCAAACAGTAAGTATTGATCTGTGTGGGTGGGTTTCCTGTAAACTTCTATTCCCAGGCCACGGTCAGGTCTGATGATGACTGCACAATCCAGGAAAGCCAGCCTGTTGTCTTGGGTGTCTTCCCTAGTGAACCTAATATTAGGGTCCACCACATTGATGTGGTCTGTAAAGGCCTGTACTTCCTGAGGCTTGATTTTCACCCAGGTATCATCTACATACCTGAAGCAGTGGGATGGTGTTGTCCCTGGGAAGGTGTTGAGTGCCTTCTTCTCAACCTCTTCCATGTATAGGTTTGCAACAATTGGTGACACTGGGGAACCCATGGCACAACCATGCTACTGTCTGTAGAAGTCCCCTCTGTACATGAAATATGTGGTGTTCAGACACAGGTCCAGGAGCAATGCAAGTCTTATCAGCTGGATGGACAGATACTATAGAAATTCAGACTTTGTGGGTTCTCATATGAACTGACTTGATCCATAGCTTCCAGATGAGGGGCAGATTGGAACTTAGTTGTCTACACATTTTTCAAATGTTCTGAAGGTGCGACTACACAACAGGAAAAATTTGAATGGATCCACTGTGAAATTAGATGAGGGAATTCAGGTTTCTATGGGTTCGTTTGTTTCAGCCGACCAATCAGCAGATGGAGAGTTGGAAATGAGCCTCATTTTAATCATCTGAATTTTCACTTTCCAGCACCTGGGGTCTGCAAAGCTTTTCTGTTACAGGTTTGCTGTCCTAGCACTAGAATAGCTATCTGACCAAAGGGGGGGGGGGAGAGGAATCAATAGAGAGAGGAGGAGGAAAAAAGGAAGGAGGAGAGAGAAGATAAAAGCAGACACTAGCAAAAGGTATTGAAAGGAGAAGTTTCCAATGTTAGCTGGTTTCACCACTGCCATCTCTAATGGCATTAAATACCATGGCTACAAACCCATCCATGTCAATTTAAGAGACCACACTGACTGAACTGATGCAAATGCATTCATTTCCAGAATAGTAGCAGCCCCAGCCACAGAGGAGAAAATTACAAATTGGGGGAAGAACTTTGGACTTATTTGCATTTAATTGTCCGCCATGCAATCCAGTGGTTCCCAGTCATGTTCATCCCAGATATTCTTAGGCTATAGATCCCTGAAGCCTGGCTGGACTTTCTGGGAGTTGCATTTTAAGAACATCTGGGTTACTCAAGGTTGGGAACCACTGAAGTAGTCAATAGGAAAGTACGCAAATAAAACTGGCCCAATCTCAAAACATTTCAGAGATTATTTGTCAATGTAGCCCCATCACGACATGTGTTCTTATTTTAAAAAAGTATCAACATACATTAAAAGTGTTATGGTAAGCTTCATTTTGATGTGCACATGAGGGAATGTCTCTGAGAAACAAGTATGACTACTTAAACAGTTATTAAGCTTTTAAAAATATATATTTAGAAAGAGAGAGTTTGCAGATTAATATGGAAAGGGGATTAATATTTCTAATAGTGTCATAGACAAGGTAAAGGTAAAGGTTCCCCTGCACATGTGTGCTAGTCGTGGTCTGACTCTAGGGGTAGTGCTCATCTCCATTTTCAAGCCAAAGAGCCAGTTGTGCAAATCCATGGCCATGTGGCCGGCATGGCTGAAAGCATTTCTGTGCGCGGAACACTGTTTACCTTCCTGCTTTTTACGGGAGTCTATCTACTTGCATTTACATGCTTTTGAACTGCTAGGTTGGCAGGAGCTGGGGTTAACAGCGGGAGTTTACTCCTCTGTGTGGCATCCAGGATTCAAAATGTTGAGCTGCTGACTTTGCAGATGACAGTTTTCAGTGATCTAGCCCACTGAGCCACCACACCCCTAATGTCATAGACAAGAAATCAACCCAAATCCCAACTCCCAAACAGATATTTTCAAAGAGAGAGAAATAAGCAGACAGTGAACCACTGTGAGATTGCAGTAGAATATTTCAGTGGCTTTGGTTTATAACTTGACTAAAAACTTCATGGAAAGTTAAATTGAATAGAGGAAATTAGGATGATGAAAGAGGGCTTTTGAAAGAAGGTGGGAAGGAGACTGCTTATGCCTGTGTCTAGGACTGTGCATTAGTTGCTATGATACACGGAGTGTTAAAAAAAAGACTAGTAAGCAACCATGTCATCAGGATTGTCCTGGTTCCTTGTCTTAAGAAATCCCCTTCTGAAATATATTACATTTCCTTGAACAGTGATATATAAAAAGGAAGCAAAATGGCGGGAGGCATGAAATATGGACAAGAGTGAGAAGAGTGCATCACTTTTAAAGATGAACAAGAAAGAATTTGGGTCATCACCACAGGGAACTAAACACTCAATTAAAAACCAGAGCATCTCTCAGATGTACCATCACCAGCTTCAATTATTCTGTTAGGGGCTTCCATTACCATTTGTCCTGTGAGCTGCAGATTCTTTCTTCTGTGTCCACATAAAGCAATGTTCAAATACCATTGCAGCTGCATTCCCAAATTAACTTCACATTG
Source organism: Phrynocephalus guinanensis (assembly GCA_037367245.1). Lineage (NCBI taxonomy): Eukaryota > Metazoa > Chordata > Lepidosauria > Squamata > Agamidae > Phrynocephalus > Phrynocephalus guinanensis. Next base: position 89,304,823 of record CM074734.1, read on the forward strand.
GCTGCTGAGGAGTTAATTACTGCCAAAATCTCATAAGTATTCCTCCGACGAGCAGTCAAATACCACTACAGCCATCACTGGAGTCTCTCCCACTGATCAGAAGAGACATGTGCTATCTCTTCCTGTCTCCCAAATGAAGCATATGAAAGATATTGGGGAAACAAATAGATGCTATTGGCCATTCTGATCACCAGCAAGATAGGGACATGCCAGGAGAGGAGTGGGCAAATATTGTGCTACCTAATTATCTCTTCCCTTTCTTGTCTATAAACTGTAAATTGAAAACCCAAAACATGTCCAAACATTAGGGCCGAGATCATTTCCTGCACACACCAGGTAAGCATCAAACTGAGAGAGACAAGCACAACATGATGCCATCACAACAAGAAGCAAGTTTACTATAAAAGTTTAACAAAGGGAAGAGGAGGATCTGGGAAGGGGTCGTATGTTCTGTAACTATCTCATTTTTAATGTGTCTAATTTTGACTCAAATGAAGGTGGAATAAACCTGTGGCTCCCTTATCGCTGCCTGGAGTACTCTGCAGCTACTTGAAGTAAAGTTAATTTAGCATAGTGGAAGAGAGACCAAGAGAAACTAAGAGAGGATGTTTCAGGACCTGGAAAAAGCGTTTCCTCTGTAGAAATTGGTCCCAAGAGTAAGGCTTTGCTGCTCACTGTAAAGTTGCATACTGTCAGAAAATGTAACCCTGTAATAGACTGCGAATTTGGCAGACAAAATTGCTCAGATCTGTTCTGACCTGGATGATGTAGTTGATACAGTTCTTCTTAGTCTCATGTTAATGGATGAGTTTCAGTTTCTGCAGCCTGATGATATGGGCAGCAGGACCCTTGGAGAAGGGAGGGCTACCATATGTCTGCTGGACCCACTGGACTCTTCCAGATAGGATCCCAGCACATTAAACAAGGCAGTAGAAAGACCACTTTTTTAAAAAGCCCTCTTTGAATCCCACAACACTTAATAATTACTGACCTGTAAACTAATGTCCCATTCTTGGGGAAGGTGTTAGAGCTGGTTGTGGCCTCTCAACCAGAGAGTCATGGATGAGATGGATTATCGACATCCACCTCAGTCTGGTTTCAGTACTAGTTATAGGACAGAGACTGCTTTGGTTGCCTGGGTGGATGACCTACAACAGGAACTGGACAAGGGGTGTATGTCCTGGTTGATTCTGTTGGAGCTCCCAGTGGTTTTCGATACCATCAACTATGGTATCCTTCTCTCCTGTGTCCCTGGGATGGGACTTGGAGGCACTGTTTTATGGTGGCGCTGGTCCTTCCTGGAGAGGGAAAAGTCAAAATGTGGTTCTGGGGATTCCTGTTTGACAACCTGTCCTCAGGCCTGCAAAGTCCATCATGGTTCTGTTTTGACCCCTATGTTATTTGACATCTATATGAAACCACTGGAAGAGGTTGTCCAGAGTTTTGGGGTTTAGTGTCACCAGTATGTGAATGGCACCCAGCTCTACCTCTCCTTGCCACCTAAATTTAAGGAAGCTGTTTCAGCTCTAGATCAGCGTACTGTATTGAGAATGGATTGGATGGGGATGAATAAAATGAAACTTAATCCAGACAAGAGATAGGTGCTCTTAGTGTGTTGAAAGGCCAATCAGGGAACAGGGATAGAGCCTGTACTGCACAAGGTTACACTCCCTCTGGTACACAGGTTAGGGATGCTTCTGAGTTTGTCTCTGAGCCAGGATGCCCATGTTTCGCTGGTGAGCAGGAGTGTATTTGCATAATTAAAACTTGAGTGCATGCTGTATTCATTCCTGGACATGTTTACCTGGCCATGGTGACACATCCTGGCTGGACTAAGGTAATCTGCTGTATGTGTGGCTGCTTATGGAAGGTGTCAGGAAACTCCAGTGCCTCCAAACACAGCAGCCAGACTGCTAACTGGGTTGGTCATAGGTACCACATAACACACACACACCCATTACAGCAGCTCCACTACCTGCCTGTTTGTTTCTAGGCACAATTCAAAGTTGTGGTTTTAACTATAAAGCCCTAAGTGCCTTGAGTCCAAGCTATGTCAAGGACTGCATCTCTCCTTATGAACCTGCCTGGATTATATGGGAGCCTTCCTCTCCATCTCACCACCTTCACAGGTGTGGTTGTGGATACATGCAAGAGGGCTTTCTCTGTTGCTACTCCCAGACTTTGGAACCTCTTCCCACAGGAGGCCAGGCTGGCCCCATCTTTGCTGTCTTTCTCCAAGGAGAAAAAGACTTTTCTCTTCAGGCAGGCTTTTCCCCTCAGTGACTGGCTACCTGAGTTGGGTTTGTTGTACCTTCCTTCTATGAATGTGTTTTTGGTGCTGCTTTTGTTTACTGTTTTTGTGTAGTATTTGTTTGATCCTTTTTAATATTTGTATGCTTAGGATATTGTCTTTTAAGATGTAATCTGTCTTATGTCTTATTTTAAGGAGAAAGGTAGGATAAAAATTCACCTGGCGAATGTCTGAAAGTTGAGTAATGGCAATGGGGCTTATTTATTTATTTATTTATTTATTTATCATACTTATTAATCGCCTGATTTTTCCATAGGGAACTCTGGGCGGTGTACAGACGTCACCCAACAGTGACTACCCAACTACAAAACTTCTTTTCTTGAGAGACAGAAATGTTTCACTACTCATCCAAGCACCTTCATCAGTCTGATACTTAATGGGTGTTGGAAAAGGTTGCATAGGAGTGATTTTCACACACCTTAGGCCATTGCCTACCTAATGAGTATCTTCAGGCCATGGTCTAGCTAATGAGCCTATTCAGGTCATTATCCAACTTATGAGCCTATTCAGACCAGGGTGATGTGAAAGAAAGGTAAAGTATAAAATGGAGGTCTCACCACTAACTTTCCTCAGGCTGACAAAGCTGCTTGGATGAGTAGCGAAACGTTTCAGTCTCTTAAGAAATGAAGTCCAGTTGCCATGACTCAAGTTCCAGATAAACTCACCTGGATGACTGAGAATCTTCACAGACATGTCACCCAGTGAACAATTTCTAGTGACTTGAATAATTTAAAAGGTTATGCAGGAAAAAGTTTAAAATGATCTGAAATGGATTATTTATTCTCTATAAACTTCTAGGAGACTGACATAAATTAAAAATAACTTTTTAGGGCAACCAAACTAACATCAGTATTATCATAATGATAAACTTTAGTTCTCAAGGCACAGATTCACTAGCAAAGCCAGAGCAGGATTGATTGCACAAAACTCTGAGGAATGCTGTTAAATCATTTTAAATTGTTATAGAGTAATGTGGAAGTCTCCAGTGTGGGTTACTGACAACTGAGAAAAGTGCAGAGTGAAATGTCACCTTAGATATTTGTGAAATGCTGTATGCTTTAGAAACATACTAATCAGCATCATTTACTTTTTAGTCATATTCACACACAGAATTCTTCACATAAAGCCTTGGAAAACATTCACAGAAAAATACATTCACTTATTGAAATAAGTAGGGACTCACAAAAACACACACTGATGGAAGCCAATGTCTAGCATTTAGAGTTATAACAGAAAATAATTCTTATATATATTCCACATTGGTTCAATACATTTTTAAATAGTATCTAATGCTATGAAGATAAATATTGGGCAGTCCAACCTTTGCTGTCAATGTCAAGCTTTTACAGTGACTCTTGGACCTAGCTCTAGAGACATTTCTAGCAGCTTGTGCATCTATCTAACTCTTTCCAAACAAGGGCAAGGAAAGAATCTCAGATATATACATAAAGCCAGACTGGGTCAGGAGATGTTATCCAACCCCTCAATCAAAGCTTTCAGATCATACTTGTTGCTAGTCTCAGTAACAAACAAATTCAGCTGCTTTATCTGAACAGAGCACAAGCATCTCTGCTCCTTCTTTATATCTTGGTCCTGCCAGCATAACTAAGCTGTGCTTGATATGCCACTTCCTAACAGTTAGATGCCAATTGCATAACTCTGAACTAAATCCCATGTCATTAATGAAGTACAATACATGCAGAGGCACATGGCAAAAGGTGAGGAGGCCAGCATTAACTCTTCTGTAATGGATGAATATTCTGGAATCAGCCATTAAAAATACCATTCCAGACATCTCATTAAATGTTGACTTTCCCTGTACTAGGACACAAAGAAAAGTACAGGTAAAAGAAAACAGGTAAAACAAAGCAGCCATTAAGGCACCAATAAGGGAAACTGTGGGGTGGGAGAGAATTTCAGAAGCTTATTACAAAATAATAAAAATTTCCTTTCAAAATAACCCAGAAAGTGGCAAAAAGGAGCTTTGGGCCATTAAATGCAAAGGGAATGAAATATGTATTAAGGAGAACAGGGATATGACAGAAAAGATGAATGAATAATTCCTAACTTTACTGCAGAAAATGTAGGACAAATACTGATGGCTAAAGATATAATCAAGGAGAAAATTTTAAGTAATTACTTGTGATGAAAGATCAAGTTCTAAGGCTTATCTTCAAACCAGAAATGACCAATGGTTCCACAAAGCATCCACCTTAGAGAACTCAGATGAGGAATTACTTGTCTTTTAAAAGAAATATAACAGTTGGCTTCTTCACCAGTGCCTGGAAAGTCCAAAATGCAAATAGGTGTGCAAACTGTCTTGAAAGATGCTGCCAAATAGAGAAGAGAGAAAAAGAATAAAAGCCTAAATTAAGGAAAGGTGACCTTAGGCAGAGGAGATGGAAACTGAGTCTAGAGATATAAACCCTTGTCTGGTGACTGCAACGGGTGCCGAATATGGCTGCCAGATTGGTGGTCAATCCCATTCTGGCTCATGTGCCCTGGCTACCCATTGCCTCCTGGACAAGGTTCAAGGTACTGGTTTTGGTTTACAAAACCCTCCATGGCTTGGGGCTTGAGTATCTTGCAGAGCGGATGTCCCCAAGGCCAGCATCAGCCCAAACTACCAGATCATCTTTGGTGCTTTCGCTCCACTTGGCCACCCTCCGGGAGATCCGTAAGACTGTCACCCATAATTGGGCCTTCTCTGTAGCTGGTCCCGCAATGTGGAACAAACTACCTTGCCAAATTGAGTCCCTAACGGCCTTAAAAATAGCTTTAAAGACCTGGCTTTTTAGGTAAGCATTTGGCGATTGGTAATATAATGTTGTGTTGCGCAATGATATAAAATGCAGTTGCAAATTATCACCAGCTAATACATTGCCACTTGCATCCCACATCATGTGCGCCAGCTCACACAACTGATATGTGACAAGAGCTGTAGGTTGTGCTGTGTTAACTGGCACCAATTTGCCGTTGCAATTTATGCTATGAAATAATTACTAGTGTTAATAACTAACAGGATTCCGACTGGGAAATTTAACATGTCAAGTAACCTTTAAAATGACTGGGGAAACTGCCTAGGTTGTAGCGCCTTAGAGGCAAAGCATTGTGTAATAGCTGATAAAATCCACAACAGTAGTAATTTAGCCTAATGCTGCCATTATGCCTGCATTAAGTAAAAATAAACTTTGCATTAAATAAATTGCATTGCATTTAAGCACATAAAATGATGAATTATTTGTTTCTAGGCTTTAACAAGAGAAACACAATCCCTAATCCCTATATAAATGAAGCTTCAATTGCACTTTAAGTGCAAAGCTTCATTGTGTGGGAAAAGTGGGCAGGATTCAGAGTCCCAGGAAGGCAATGGATGAGTTCTTTATAGTCAGCCATCAACATGACCTTGACATATCCCCTTCTACGGTACCTCAAAGACTAACTAGTTTTATTTTCCATGAGCTTTCATGAACTGGAGCCCACTTCATTAGATGCGAAACCAGGCTACAGGTGATACCTTTATAGGCCATTAATAAAAATATTGCAAGCTTTCGAGTACATAACACTCTTCTTCAAAGCCGGTCCCAAAAGTTCAAACATGGCAAAAGACATGCTTTGTCAGGAGGTTATTCTTAAAGTTCTTGGCTAGATGATGTATGCCAGGCAAGGAGTCTTCTTAGAGGCAGGAAGTCAGAGGGCAGTTGTAAAAGTTGTTTAAGTATTGGGTTTCACATCCCCATTCTTCAAACAAAGGGACATGGGTCATACACCCCCACTCACCCCTTATCTCCGTTGGGTGTGAAATACGCAATGTAACCAAACTGCAAAAAATATTGACATTATCATTGTCTGTGAATTCTCTGTGTCCTTCAACAGTGAATTCAGAAGAGCTGATCAAGGGCAAATTAGGAGTGTTATTGATTGCAGCACACAGTGGAGCCTTCCATAGATTCCTATAGGTTACTGATGGTGAACCATTTTTGAGACCAAGTGCCCAAACTGCAATTCAAAACCCACTAATTTTTCACAAAGTGCCAACACAGCTATTTAACCTGAATACAGGTGGCTGTGAAAGGGCAATACTGGGTGCCCATAGAAAGGGATCCCAGTGCCAACTCTGGGTTCTCCAACACTGCTATAAGTGCACTATTAAACATAAGGTGCTTAATGTTGAACACCAACATTAATTAACATTTCCTATGTGCGTTCTTAAAGCAGTAAAAACTATTGTTACAGCTCTGCTTTTGCCCACCTCCACATGCTTACCAAAATATTTGAGAGGCATTCACAGAGTGTGGCACAAGAGAAAATACTGTTGTGCTTGTGTCTGTTTACAGTTCTGTGCCAGGAAAAAAAATTAAAGGCTTTGAATGAGCCTGTAGGAGAATCCAACTCAAACAAAATAGTCTTCCATTTAAAATTTCTTGAAACAAAAAAATGGACATTAGGTGATTTTTAAATCATGACGGAGTCAGAAAAAGTTGTTGTGAGTTTTTCAGGCTGTTTGGCTGTGTTCTGGAAGTTTTTCTTCCTGATGTTTCATCAGACTCTGTGGCTGGCATCTTCAGAGGGCAAGGAGCTCAGGGAACTAGGAGTTCTCTCTGCCCAGGCAAGGGTGTTCTTATGATACTTCCCCTTTCCTTTCCTGATTCTTGGCTCTGTGACCTTGGCTGCTGACCATTCACTATGGCCAGGACCAGTAATTCAAATTATTCTCTGGAGAACTAAACCAACAATGTGAGAAGATGACAGTGTATGGTCCAGACAAGAGACCGATCTAGTCCAGAATTTTGTTTCTAGAGTGACTGGCTCACAAGCAAGTACTAGAACTATTCCTAAGAAACAGCATGTTGAGAAAATATGTAGGCATAATATTTGGTAGACAATGAAATACTCTATGCAAGCATAGAGGGGAAATTTCTTAAGGTTATCTATAGGCTGTTGACTTGAATGCTGTTTTGAATGGTGTACATTTATGGAAATACCAAGTTTAGAATTCTGGGGAAGTTCTGAGCAGGCAGGCATGCACTCTCCCCTATAGACATATACGTCTATCTGATGGTACTTTCATCTGCCTCATTGATCTGGATTCTGGTGGCCATTCTGGTATGAGAGTGGATTGCTCAGTTGGAGAGACAATGTTATTTATATATTTTGTTTATTTATTTATTTTTGTACACTGCCAGTCAGATATTTCTAAATTTGGGTAACCCTGGTGCTCTTGGGCTACAACTCCCAAAAACTCCAACCAGCATAGTTATTAGGAGTGGTTTCTTCATACTCCATGGCAAATTGTATAACCAAATGAAACAAATAGTTAAAATTCTTTAGTTGTTGTGTGTTTTTCAGACTGTTTGGCCGTGTTATGGAAGTTTTTCTTCCTGAAGTTTCACCAGACTCTGTGGCCAGCATCTTCAGAGGGCAAGGACCTCAGGGAACTAGGAGTTCTCTCTGTGCTCTGGGTTATAAAGTGGGTGAGACTGTGGGTTTTAAAGTTGAGGAAATGTGTCCTCTGCAGGAAAATAGGTGTTAGTCATAGTATTGTGATGAAGGGATTAAGAAGTTTCAATGCAATCAGGGGTAGCAATGATCCTTGATGGGTGTTGTTAGCTGTTCTATTGTGTGAACTGATCACCTTTGTTTGTGGCTGTGTGGGGAAATCATTGACCTTTGACCTTTTGCACTCTGCAGATTTCAGTACTAGAAGCCAGGCTTTGTTGATTTTTAGACTTGCTTCTTTTTTGTTGAAACTGTGCTTATGTCTGTGGATTTGAATGGCTTCCCTGTGTAGTCTGACATAGTGATTGGTAGTGTTGTCCAGCACCTATGTGTCTTGGAAGAGGATTTCATGTCCAGTTTGTTTCAGGGTGTATTCAGCTACATAACAAGTGGGCATGGATACTGAATATACATGTACTTAATAAAATAGGTTTTATACATTTTAGTAATGTCAGTGTGTGAAAGAAAAGGATTGAGAAGAAAAATATAGCATAAATATTTTGCAAAGCAGCACTCTGAAGAAACATACCTCAATACTGCATAATCAATCTGCTGAGTTTTTAAAAAGTCACATAAGAGCAGGCAATAAATCAGGGGCACAATTTATTTGCTACTTTAGAGAGACATCCAGAGTCATAGAATACTTTGTCTTTGCTTTGCCCTTGTGTGTGCTTTTAAGATAAAATATTATGCTGCCAGCTTTACACTAAAAATATTATGCTGCCAGCTTTACACTAAATAGTAAAAACAGTAATTCACTTTCCCCCACCTATTGTTGCTGTTATTCATTACAATATTATTGAAAAGTGAAGGGTACTCCATTCCCTTTTAAAATGCCAAAAAAGGCAAATATCCTATTGGAAAATATATATAGATATTAGAGATGGGCACAAAACAAATTTTATATTCGTTTTGTTATTTGTTTTTCCTTTCATTATGTAACAAAACTAATCACAAACTGCCCACTCAAAGAAAAATGAAACAAAATGAAACAGAAATTTTCATTTTATTCTGTTTCATGTCCCCCACCCCCCAAAAAACCCGGAGTCTTCTCCTACCTGATGTGGTACAGCCATCCAGCCCCTGCCGGCAAAAAAAGAAGAAGAAGAAGAAGAAGAAGAAGAAGAAGAAGAAGAAGAAGAAGAAGAAGAAGAAGAAGAAGAAGAAGAAGAAGAAGAAGAAGAAGAAGAAGAAGAAGAAGAAGAAGAAGAAGAAGAAGAAGAAGAAGAAACACTGATCAGCCTGCACTACAGTTGATCAGCATGCTGGAGGGGGGATAAAAATGAAATAAAATAATAAAGTGCCGACCAGCCTGGGAGCCAGCTGGTTGGCGCTAGAGAAAAAAAAATTAAAAGCAACGACCAGCCTGGGAGCCAGCTGGTCAGTGCCAGGTGGGGAAAATAAAATAAAATAAAATAAAATAAAAAGCACCAACCAGCCCACAGGCCAGCTGGTCAGTGCTGAGGTGGGGAACAAAAATTTTTTAAAAAAAAAATTAAAATTGCCAACCAGCCTGGGAGCCAGCTGGTCAGCACTAGGGGGAAAAAAATTAAATTTAAATTTAAAAAAGCACCGACTGGCCCCCAGGCCAGCTGGTCAGCGCTAGGGGGAAAACATAAAAATAAAAAAATTAAGCAAAACAAAAAGCGAAATGATTTTTTTTAAAAAAACTTCTTTTCATTCCAAATGAAACTAAACAAAAAAACAAAAAACAAAATGAAAAATGAAACGAAATGCCACTTTGGCATTTCGTGCCCATCTCTAATAGATAATAGATATATATCTTCACATAAGGAAGGTCTTCTGCATCATAATCTGAAATCTGAGAAACTTCAACTCACAGAAAAACAGTAATAGGGTCTCATTCATACTTTGTCACTCTGGACCTTCCTTTCCTTTCCTTTACAGAAACATAAGAACCCTGGTGTGGGAGGAGCAGAAGAAATAATGCAAATAGTACAGCTGCTGGCAGGCCACATACATGGTAAATTTTGTTTGTCCAACTTCAGTAAAATAATAGATCAATATGTGACCAGCCAAGCAGAAGTTCTCCTAGCAGCATAACTTTACAATACTTTAAGACTCTCACTGGATGGGAGAGAGTGAGAAAACTTGGAGAGCAAAGCAGCAACTTTTGCACAGGTATTCTGTTTTTTTGCAAGAAATTATCGGGAGTGAGAAGCCACAAAAAAACCATAAATGTCTTATTCCGTTGCTATCAGAAGCTAAGTTTGAGTCTGTCCATTATATATCTTTTATTATTCATTCTTCCTTGAAAACCAAAGACTGAATCCTGATGGCCCAACTAGAGTAGACTTATTGAATTTATGAATCTTGACTTGTGCTGAATTACCAAACTATCTAGCATAATTGGAACTAGAAATTAGATTTAGTGCCAAAGAAGCAATGCCCATAATGTGAAACTTCTTTTGACTGAGCACATGAAGCTCAGAGGTCTATCTGTGTTGATACACTTTCCTCTCACAAAGAGCAGATCTCCCAACCACCCAGATGGATATGCTTCTGGAAGAGTGCCAACCGAAATCCTTTTCAGGGACATGATCTGCGACCCCAAGCGAGACAATGCATTTATTCTACCACACTTCTTATATACAGTGGTTCTGCCTAAGATGAATTTAATTCGTTCCACAGGTCCATTCATTTTACGAAAAATTCATCTTAAGAGGCACAGTTTCCCATAGGAATGCATTGAGAATCAATTAATCTGTTCTGGAGGAATGGATTACATTGGTTTTCAATGCATTCCTTGGGAAAGCTATCCTCCCCCCCCCCAATCAACCTGCAGCCTCCAGGCAGCCCAGCAGACAGCTGACTTTGACAGCTGTCAAGATCAGCTGTCTGTGGAGTGCTGCATGAAACAGCCCTCCACTGCCAGTTGATTGAGCGGGTTTACCCCCAACCCAGCAAAGGGGAGGGAAGCTTTTCCCCTTCTTTGCTGGGATGGGGCAGGGGGAAAGCTTTCTCTCTTTTTTTGGCTTCCACAACCCAGGGGGGGGGGAGCGGGCAAAGGGCTGAAAAGGCTCCATGCACAGAGCCAGGTGAAAGGGATGCAGTGACTTTTTGGCTCATTCATAGCCCCAGTTTGTTCTGCAGCCACGCCACTGTGGGCATCCCAAAAGCAGTGTGGCTGGAGAGTAAATGGGCTACAAATGAGCCCACAAGCCACTGCCCCCCCTTTGCCTGGCTCTGTGCACAAAGCTATTTAAAGGGCTCAGTGCACATAGTTGGACAAGGGGGGGGCAGTGGCTTGTGGACTCATTTGTAGCCCCAGTTTACTTTGCAGCCATGCCACTTTTGGGATGCCCACAGTGACATGGCTGGAGAGTAAACCGGGGCTATGAAAGAACCCACAAGCTATCGCCACCCAACCTTCACTCTGGTCTCTGCACTGAAATGGCTCAGCACAGAGACTTCGGCAAAAGGGCTGGTGGCAGGAGCTGCTGCTGCTGCTGCTGCTGCTGCTGCTGCTGAGGTCCCAGGTGGTCAGCACGGGTGCCTGTTCATCTGCCACTGCTGCCGAAGTCTCGGGCATGCAGCACACACACCACTTCTTTTGCCGCCACTGCTAAGACTCAGGTGGGTGGCATGGGAGCATCTTCATTCACCGCTGCTGCCAGAGGTCTCGGGCAGGTGGCACAAGTGCCTCTTTTGCCACCACTGCCAAGGACTCAGGCGGGCAGCACCGGCACCTCTTTTCTTTCCCCTGCCACTGCCAATGTCCCAGGCGGGCAATGCATCCTCTGCAGTCGCCGCCACTGTGCCGCCTGGGCTGGCGCCCTGCTGCCATCCCTGCCCCCCTACTGCCACTCCACTATCCGCGGATAACTGAATCAGCAGATGGTGTTATCAGCAGATATGGGGGTGCTACTGTACTCTAATATGGCCAGGTATCCTTTGATGCTACATGATAACAAAAATCTTAAGCACTTTTAAACAGGAATATACACACTATTCACATATGCACTGTTGCTCAAGAAGTATCATTTTTCTGCTAATGATTCTACCTCTGTCAGGGCCTTTTATCTTATGTGGGAACGTTGGCACTCTAGGCTGTGTTAGCATTTTCCTGGCAGAAATGTTTTAGCATAAGAGAGAGGGGGCAGGGAGGGAGGGGGGGGAGCATACATTGGGTGTGAGATAGGCTTGTTTTAGTTTTCAGTAAAATTCAAATTAGTGTTCTAACTTTCCTCCTTCGTCTTAAAAAACAAGAAGCAAGATTCATTGGGGAGGCCCTTATTGAAGACAAGGGGGAGAAAGAGAAAAAGAGGGAGTTCTAATACTAGGCAGATATGTGACTGTACCTTATACACTTAAATTGATTCTATATTTACAACTGCACTTAGCTAGATTTAATTACTTATCAGATAAAACCCACTACACACTGTAAAATAAAAGGCCAAGGGGGCACAAAAATTGATAAAGACCTGAAAACTATTTAATTTCCAGAATAATAGGAATATTTGCATGTGGAGAGGGAAGGGTAGCCCACCTCCATCCCTGCTTTACCTCCTCCCATAACATGCTCCAGTTTGAGGATTCTACTTACTAATTTGGAGAAATGAATCTGGCAAAAACTTTCTGTTCTTTCTTTCAAGGAAATGTTAATACGATAGCAATGTAGTTTTAAGAAGGCTTAAATTCCTAACATTTACATTTAAGTCATCAACCTAACAATGATTAAGCTCAAGTCAGGGATAGAATTAAAACATTTTTGGATAATAATTCATAAATGAAAGTGTAGTTTATATCTTCTGGAGTAATCTTAATTGTGCCAAGTCTTGGATGGAAATAATGGAAGCAGGGAAATAGTGCTGTAAATATATTTAAAAATGGGTTTTCTATTCTTTCTCATAATCAAATGAAGGTAACATAAAATACCACATCCCAGGCATATGTCTGTGAAGATTCTCAGTCATCCAGGTGAGTTTATCTGGAAGTTGAGTCATGGCTACTGGATTTCTTTTTTTGAGAGATAGAAACATTTCGCTGTTCACCCAAACAGCTTCATTGGTCTGATGAAGCTTTTTGGATGAACAGTGAAACGTTTCTATCCCTCAAAAAGAAGTCCAGTAGCCATGACTCAACTTCCAGATCCCAGGCATATGTGATTGAATGTATGGTAGGGACCTGAACCAGTGCTGTTAAAACCATACATTTCTAATGATGTTGGCAAACTTAACTGTGGGTGCCAGTGTTCTCCTGTGTACTGAGGACAGGCAAGCCCCAATACGTCATAGGGCGTAGTACCCCAGGTTGGCCAACTGTACGTGTCATGAAAGCAGTCAGCATCACACTCAATGGGGAGGCTTGTGCATATCTCATTTTCTGGCTTGCGGGGGTTGGGTGTACACCACTAACACCACCTGGTTTCCTATACACGGTAGCAGATGATGCACTTACTCATCCACAGTATAAACAACGCAATTCCTAAATAAAAGAGTAAGAGCAACAGAACCATAGGGCTTGCAATTACCCAGGTTACCCACCCACCACAATGCATAACAAAGTCAACTGTGCATGGAGACTTGTAGAATACAAACAGAGTCCCATCATCCCATGGTATTTTTCAGCTGGATCCCCTTGCTGTTCCTTCATCCCCCTCCTGCAGCTCTCTATGCACTAGGAAACTAAAAACCCTTCCCTAGATGCCTAGAAAACCAACTCAAGCAGGTGTTGAATGCCATGGAGAACTACAGTGCGAGAGGGAAGAGAAGAAGAAACTCACTATTTTCAGTTCAGTGTCAGGTGAAACCCTGTTTATATGCTTGGAAATGTTTGATGCTTTAATTTGCAGATATTTCTCTGCTGGCATTTTATTCTGTCGACTGACAGATTTGTTTTGAATCTGTAAATAATTTCACCTAATAAGTACCTTCCATCAATCAATCCCCAAACAAACATGGGCCCCTTCCTTACAGCAATATTTGAATGAAATAATAAGCCATTTCCTATCAGTTTAGCACTTGCTGGAATAGATATTGTAGTTATACCATCAAAATGATTTTATTGTGTTTTGTGACTTTGTGTTATCTTACTGCTTTTATGTGCCTGAAGTGCAAACATTCAATGACTGGGATGGGCGTTTCATATTGAATTAATAAATCAAATGTTTGGCTGTAGACTAGACATGCCAAACCCAATGGCTAGGCTGAACTAATCTAAGAGTAACATTGACCAAAATGGTGGATAAAGAGGCTACCCTGAGACAGCCCCCCTCCCAGCTGTCTCTTCACTCCAGTCGGAAGGTAGGTTCCTTCTCCTTTTGAACTCCCAGCCTCATCACATGTTTGGGAGAAGGAAAGAAAGAAAGATTAGAAATCGAGAATGAGTAAGGCAACTACCCAGCATTTGAAACTGGGCACAGAAGGAAGCTGCAATGTGTAGAAACAATTTTAACATGCTGAGGTATGGTTCTGCTTTGCAGCCATGTTGTGCTAGGAGGAGTTAAGAGGTTAGGAGTTAGGTCTTAGTGAATGCCTGTCTGCTAGCCTGTCTCTCTTTGTCTCTGTGTATATACTTATGTCCATGTGTGTCTGTGTACAAGTATGCAGGCTTTGCCCCCTAGCTTGCCTTGCCTTTGGTTAATGTGTCTTCTATCTCACTAATGGCTAACCAACACAGTGTAGCCAAAATGAAGTTGCAAGCAAAATTCTTCCCAAAACAAGGCTTAAAAGGGAGGCTGATAAAAGTCTGTCTCAGATAAAAGACAACCTCTTCAAATACTAGATTCTCCCTTGGCTTATAAAGTAATAACTCGTAAGACAAATTTAATTCGTTCTACGATGTCATTTGTCTTACGAAGTGCAATTTTCCATAGGAATTAATCTGTTCCAATTAATCCATTCAGGAGGGAATTAATCCATTCCAATTAATCTGTTCAGGAGGGAATGGAATAATAGTTTTTTTCAATGCATTCCTATGGGAATGCTTTCCAAAAAAATGAGGGGACAGCCACCAGCCTGCCACCAGCCTGGGGATATCTGCCCTGGCACTTACCAACCTTGTGGGTGGGTGGGCTCTCCTGGGCCACACGGCTGCCTCCTCCTCCACAGCCACTGCCACTGACCTACCAAGCAGGTGAGCGGGTGACTCTCCACTGCTGCCTCCGCCACCACCGGAGAGCTGGTTGAGTTGACAAGCGTGCCACCCTCTGCTGCTGCCGCCACCAACACCAGGGAGCTTAGGGGCTGGGTGGGCAGGTGAGCGAGTGACCCTCTGCTGCCACCACCACTGGGGAGCTTAGGGATAGGTGGGTGGATGGGCCAGCACCAGGAGCCTTGGGGTGGGTGGATGAGGGGCTTGTTATGGCAGGCACTGGTTTTCAAAGTGCTGCAGCAAAGGTGTAATTGGCCTCCCAGGTCCCTCATAAGATGAATGCAAGCCAGAAATTGCATTCTTCCTACAAATTTTTTCATTGTAAGGGGCATTCATCTTACAAGGTATTACTGTATACAGTGGTACCTTGTATAAAGGAATTAATTTGTTCCAAATGAAATTATGTTAAGCAAATGTTCCTTTATACAAATTTTCCATAGGAATGCATTGAAAACAAGAGTAATCCCTAATTGCAACCATTTATGTGGTACTGATTCAACCCATAGACAATTTTGTTAAACAAATTTCCCCTATCTCCAGAATTTTTTATGCTGTACAGATTTTATGTTATACAAAACATTCGTTATATGAGAGTCCACTGTAACTATCTGAGGGAAAGAAGGACTGCTAATCTTCTCTCCTCAATTGCGACTATTTACTGTTGCCAAAGCCTTTCTCACACACACTCACTCCAAACCTTCTCTTTTTGCTTTACTTGCCTACCAAAAGTAGCAGTAGATGGGGCAGCAGTATACAAGGCAAACAAAGTAGCCTGTCTTTTCCTCCCTCCCTCCCTCCCTCCCTCCCTCCCTCTGAGGAGTCTGAAAACTAGACAGCCATGCTACAAGAAGATGCTGTTCTGCCTTGGAGAACAGCATCTTTCTGGAGTCTTTTTGCTCTGACCCCAAAGCTGTCACATGTGAGAGGGCATTAAGAAATAATAAGAGGAACGGTCATTCCCCTCTATGTACATGGTGTGATTTCCACCGCTGTATGCCACAATAGCAGCTTTCTACATTGACCAATCTCAACATTTGGTCAGTGCACTGAAAACTTACATTAAAAATGGTCCCTTCAGCCAAATAATTTTCATGGGCAGGCTTTTACTCTTGTTGACTTCCAGATGGAGATTTTGGTGAGGAAATATTAAATGCTGAGTGGAACTGACATTCAAAATCTCATTCCGGGTGACAGCCAAATGTTTTCATGGCATGAAAGAGAGCAATGTAGAAGCACTCAGTGCTCCCTCATTTGGGATTTTGCATAGAAAAGTTGTGTGAATAAGGCATGTGTGAGTTGGAATTGGGCTTGCCTTCTGTCTCTGCAGGATTAATTCTGTGATGAGATTTTGCTGATAATCAATATTAGATACCTGCTGAATGGTAAATTTTTCTGTGTCTCTGTTACATTATCCCAAAATATTTTACTGTGAATAAAACCTATTTAATGCAAGAGAGTAGTTTAAGAACATTTATAAGATTGTTCACTGGCAATTATTTTCTTTTTATTTCAGAAAACACTTGTACGTTATTCCACAAAGACTACTCTTGAGAGACCAAAAATAATTTTGGATCTCATCTTAATCATTCAGTTCCTAAGATATCCCTAAACTCATACTTGCTTCAACAAGATCAAGAAAACATTTCAATAATTTGCTTCCAGTTAATCCTGTTGGATGCTTTGCTTTCATTTGGACATAAGTCACTCGCTTCTGTTCAGCTCTTTCAGATAAGTTTCAATAGTAAAAATAAGAAAATGGGACAAGAAGAAAAAGAGCCCCTAAAGGAAACATCCCAGTTTACAATTAAAGAATATATTCTTCCAGAAAAAATATGCATCCGGAAGAGAATTGCTCTAAATTGTTATTATGTTCCTTATCTACACTCTATGCAAATACAAAATATCTGTGATCAGAGATTTAAATTGTAAGTTTACTATTCAATTTACAAAATAATATTTTATAAAGAATAAAAATAGTAATAATTAAAAAAACAAATCCTATAAGTACTGAATATATATATACGTCATATACATGGTAGGACCAAACCAAAAAAAGTCATATTCTTCATCCAAAAGCAGTACAATTTGATTCAACGTTTGGACCTTTAAGCCAGATGTTGCCCAAATGAATACATGAAATGGGTCGCAAAGAAACATATTTTCTGCATACACTGAATTGCGACTCCATGGCTCAGCAAGGGATCAAAGTGCGTCCCGTGCTACTAAAGCGGAACAGCTTGGATTCTGTTGATTTTAAGAGGCAGCCCCATCATCGCAGGAGCAAATCTCAGCAAGTCCGATTCAAAGATGAGGGAACTGATAATCCAACAGTGGCAGAATCGGAACTGGAGGCTGAAGTCACTCAAGAATCATGCACCCTGGATAAAATGCAAACATCCCAGCACCATAACCTGGTCAACAATTCCCTCTGCTTCCCTCCATCTCACAAAGGATTACAAAATATGGCCATTCAGACTTCTCCGAGCCTTAGGAAACACTGTCCTGCATTTAAAAGGAAAAGAATTACAACAAGCAAGTCCTTAACAGAAATGCCACCGGAGTCTGACTATTCCATTCATGTCAATGGCAATCTTTCTGAACAGGACATCATTTCCTCACATCTTTCTTACTTAAGTCTCACTCGACAGTTGGATGATGGGCTGAAACCAACAACCACAACCACCAGTGTGCTACATCCAGGGATCCCTAAAGCACAATGCAATGGGCCTGTTCGTCAGGGTTCAGATAAAATTGCTGTCCTGGAAAAGGCAACGGTTTCTACCCAGGTCCCTGAATATACACACTTTGGTTCTACACAAGACAGTTTTGCCATTTATGGTCCAGATACACAAACTGACGTATGCAGTTCTCTTCCTTCTTCTACAGCTGTGAGACATTCGAATGAGAACTGCTCACCACATGCAAACTCGGAGAAAACACTCCCTCACCTAGCTCATAATTGTAAAGAAACTACTCTGTGTCATAGTGTGTGTGAAACAAAAAGCTGCACTGAATTACTAGCGTCTAAAGATGACACCAGTGCTAAGGAAAGCATTCTATCATCACCTCAGTTACAAAACAGTCCATTACGCTGCTCCCTCAGCGAACATAAGGAGCCAACACAGCAGAAAATTGACTTTGGCCACCGGACGCTGACTAAGGATAACCAAACACCAGCTTTAGTCCACCACAACACATCATCTTCTATTCCTTCATGTGAAACTGTTGTGGAGAACATTTCTTCCAATACCGAAGTGCCACCGTATGACAACTGCTTGGAAGGCTTTTGCATAAATGCCCATCGTCCAGGATCTGATGTAAAACCACAAAACAAAGAGATTAGCGAAATTAATCAAATCCATTTGGCGCCCAATGAGCTGTGTGCCCTGCAAGACAGACTCCAGTCTGTTGAAGAATCTTTGCAGTCAAACCAGGAGAAGATTAAAGTCCTTTTGAATGTAATTCAAGATATGGAAAGGGCCAGAGCCCTCAATGAAGGGTATGTGTTTTATTATTTAACATCTTCATATTAAAATGAATAGCACTTAACTGTAGAAATTTAGACAACACATTCTTTTATTTTACAGGCTGCTTGGGAAGTAATTCTTAGGAAATAGTGGATTGTAAAATCACGTCCTTTATTACGCTCAACCTTTTCCCCATTATAAATGCCATAAAATATCACTCCAATTGAACTTACAACATGTTTTTATAGAATAATTTAAAGTTAGAATTACTGGCATCTAAATCCAATTAATGTTAAAATCAGTGCATCAGAAGTTTTATACCTATTCATTCTAGCTTAATTCTGATTTAGGTAGTAGGAAATTTGTAAAATAAGCACAACTATACATGGTGCTAGTAATGTTTCTCCTGGAAACAAACAGAAATGAAAAAGAACTTTGTTTTCCTGTTTCTAAATAATTAAGACTTCACTGCTTATGGATGCATGAAGAAGAGAACGGGGGCAACAAGACTGTGCTTGTGCATGTCCCTTCTTCATGTTCAGATAAAAGGTGATTTTCTGGAGCTGTAGAAATGAGAGAGAGGGAGAGAGGGAGAGGGGGGGGGGAGGGGGGGGAGGGAGAGAGAGAGAGGGGGAGAGAGAGGGAGAGAGAGAGAGAGAGAGAGAGAGAGAGAGAGAGAGAGAGAGAGAGAGAGAGAGAGAGAGAGAGAGAGAGAGAGAGAGAGAGAAGGAAAGAAATGTGAACTTCCAAGGAATTCAACTTGCAGGAATTCTGTCAAATTCAGATTTTTTTTGAGATGAAATATGGGGGCAAACAGTTATAAAAAGCAAAACCATAGGAAATAGACTACTGTTAAGAGTTCGTGGAGAACAAGGGTATCAATGGCTATCATGATGGATACCTAAGGACAACCTCTGGGTTGGAGAGATAGGCAGGGTATCTCTCAATGCCATTTGCAGGGAATCGTAAGCAGGTGAAGACATCTGCTTGGGAATAACCTGAAGCAAATGGTGAGCCACTGTGTGAGACAGAAGACTGTTCCAGCAAGGCTGTTCTTATGTTCTTATGTTCTTATGACAAATCTTCAAAGAACCCAATGTTTAGGAGGAACTGATTCTTTCCCACTTCAGACCTTCTATCCCCATTGTACTAAGCTCACCACTCCAAGTATCCAAACTTCAGCAAAGGGCTTCATAACAGAAACAGGTATTGGTAATGGAATGCACAAGCAGGCTGAAGAGACTGTAGCCAACATGCTACTGAAATGTTTACACACATATAGAAGTCCAGGTTCAGGAGCTGTTGCAGCAACCTGACAAGGTGCCAGTTGCATATGACCGACCATGCAGCCAACATCTTGTGAGGTTGCCACACCAGCCTCTGCAGCCAGGGTATGAATATGATACTAGCCTGTATTTTTTAAAAAATAAACTTTCACAGTGCTGAGGTTTGATTTCTGCCAGCCTAACATCTTAAAGGGACTGATTAAGGAAGTTGGGATCCATGACCTTAGAAGGTCTTCAGAAGGTGTCATGAATGGATCATTAAAATCTAGGAGAATCATGAGACACCCCATGTGAGACTAAACAGAATTCCATATCTAATCCTGAACAACTGTATCCCAAAGAATACGAAAAACAGTATTTCTTTACCATACTGATGCAGTGAATCACAAGCCACAGCAACTGCATTTAGGCTATGTATCACAAGCACACATTGGATGGCACCTGAATGATGGGATATAGGGTAGCATATAGGTAGCCTTTTCCCCTGTATATATAAACATGTTGCAGTGCAAATTTATAGGTAATTACTGCAGTTCATATAAACATAAAATCTCATAAAATTGTAAAAGACGGATCTGGTGATTTGCGTGCCTCTCCTGGCTGCTGGACAGGTATTGACTGAAGTTGATGGGCAATGTTAAGCCACCTGCTCCCCATTCTAATTCTTCTTTCTTTATCTCTAAATGCAATATAGAATAGAAAGCCATTAATATGCCCTCTGTAAAGGACTGCCCTCTGTAAAGTAAGACACATGGCCACACCCTAATGGACCATGAGTAGAGATGGGCACGAATCAAAAAAATGGTGTTTCGTTTGTCGTTTTGGTCATTTAGGGGTCCGTTTTGGTTCGTTTTCGTTTGTGACGTTTTTTGCAAAAAAATCATTTTCGTTTCGTTAGGTAACGAAATGAAAAAACAAAAACGAAAACGAAAAATTGCTGTTTCGTTAGCATTCTTTTTAGTTCAATGCATCTGCTGCAACGAAAACGAAAAACACGGCAAATTTGGTCGTTTTGTTTTCATTTTTGTTTTGTTTTTTAAAAAAACGTTTCGTTTTTGTTGCGTAACGAAACAAAAAAACAAAAACAAAAATGAAAAATCTCTCGTTTCGTGCCCATCTCTAACCATGAGGTATCTCAGTGTTTTTCCCAAGAGCCATTTTTACAAGGTCCATGGATGTGCATTATTCTTTCTTTTCTTTTCTTTTTCTGTTCTTAGTCTCCTTTTCAAAAGCAATGCCTTGCTATTAAGAATGCTGTTCTCTGTACCTGCATAGTGAGGCTTTCCTCTCTCCATTCAAGGTTGTGCTCCAAGTAAGGTGTGTATAAAGCCCACCTCACTGATCATGTGCCACACATGAGGGGAAATAGGATAAACAAATAATGTACTTTAAAAGCTTCCAACAGCATGAATTCCAGTTTGAATATTTACGAGAGAAACTAAATACTCATTAAATGATTCATGAGTGTAAAGCACAAGTTCTATTTCACCTCCAGGCATTTGGGTTGAGTATTGGATCTGCTTTGTTGCACTTCAGCAGCCAATGAAATACCTAAGTGGCTCAAAAATATATTTGCAGTCTCCTATCCACAGTGAGGCAGTCATAATCATAGCATTTTTCCTTAAGTTGAAAATTGGTGGTACAAATTAAGGGTATGAAAATATTCATGAATACTTATTAACAGAAATAAATCTGTTTCACTGAGTTATATGTCTGTGAAGATTCTCAGTCATCCAGGTGCCAGATTCAACTTACAACTCCACTAAGTTGAAAAACCAAACCAAACAGGAAGTTAAAATAATCCTACACTGGTCCCAGTCTTTGTGCCTATGGATTATACATTAATCTTGGCTTTTAAGACTCAATGTGGACTCCCTTAAGTACTCTTAATGTGTTATTAAGTAGAGCAGAATCTGTTCCTTGTAAGGTGTGTGTGAACATACAGAAAAGCAAAAAAAAAAGAAGGTAGAACTATCCAAGACACACTGCGATCATATTTGTGTGTCTGAAATATTTTACTTAGTTGCTCTTCAAGCTTTAGATTTCTTGCTGTTCTCTTGGAATCATATTTTGACTGTGCTATTAAATTTCTAAAGTCTGCAATTTTCAGGAAACTTTAATGATAACACAAGTATCACACTTAAAACATCAGTAAGGCTAGATCCATCCAAAGAACAGCCAGGGATTCATTTTAGGCTAAAGGATTCCACACTTGTAATTGAATCCAAGCTATCCATGATTAACTGGCGATTCATCAGTCCTGGGAATGAAAGTTCCACTAAAATGTTACTAAACTATTTTTTCTGTAAGTAGGTCTTGGTTATTGTAGTTGTCTCCAAGTCATCCCTGACACACAAGTGCCAGATCTATCATGGGTTGTTTCCTGGAATGGCTCTTGGATACATGCCCAGGCAGGAAGCAAAAACCAAAAAACTGAGTGCAACAAAACTTATTACTTAAAAATCAGACTTCAACCTTCTTCTTTTTTTAAGAAAGGGAAAGGGTGTTTAAACAAGAACATGAGGGGGATAGTGAGGTACAGAAAACAGAAGGGATCTTGAAACATGTTCTCAGATATAACATCTACTTAATGCTGTAAACAGCCATGAATTGTCCTTAGTATCACACACAATGCTCATGATCAGAAGGAATACTCTTGTGAGCTGAGCAGTACAGAGGTTAAGGCATGTTTGCCAGGTGATGGTCTACCCTTCAAGAGTCAGCAGCCAGTCAGATTTGCCTAGTGACCATATGATGCACGCACATTAGTAAACCATTGCATTTGGACTAGAAACATCTTTAGTTTCTACCTAAAACTGTGAGCAACAACAACAACAACAACAAAAATCAGCACAGCTGTATCTTTGGACATTCTACTGGTTCACACCAATGATTCTGCCCTGTGAGATGAGATGGAATCTGAGCATTGCTTGGGACTGATTCTATGTGGAGGAATGAAACCATGTAACCCCACTCTGTAAATTACATAGCTGGCCTAGACAGGTTTACATGGAAATAAGTTCTATTTATGTTTGGGCCTG
This sequence comes from Phrynocephalus guinanensis, assembly GCA_037367245.1. Lineage (NCBI taxonomy): Eukaryota > Metazoa > Chordata > Lepidosauria > Squamata > Agamidae > Phrynocephalus > Phrynocephalus guinanensis. Next base: position 89,327,543 of record CM074734.1, read on the forward strand.
AATTTCTCTTCAAGTTAAACCAAACTTTTTTATAATTTACTTTAATATTTAAAGAGTTTACACAAGAAAGTGCCAGCAGAGGGTAAATGCCGTGACCAAGAAGTTAGCTCCAAAACTGCTGAGTTTATAAATAAATCATAGCAGCTGTTGTTTATTGCAGGCGGAACTTCTACCGTACTGGCCAAGATCTCAACAACTGCAGCACTTGCCAGAACACTGCATGTATCATTTACAGGTACCTCGTATCAATGGTAATCGTATGTGTTGGTTTCAATAAGGTATATAGCTAAATGTCCATTTTACAAGCATTGCTTTACCGTTAAAGGGGGGAGGTGACACCACAGTGACAAAGCCTCAGTTAATTTGGCACAAACGTTTGTGTGACCGGTGCAGTCAACATTTAAGAAAAAAATTGCAAGACATTGTATGGCAGAAAATGTTTTTATTTCAAATATAGGAAAATGTTTGAGGCAGATTTAAAAATAAGCAAGGTCAGAAATTATGTGAAAGACAATTTGTAGGACCAAAGAATTATTTCCAAAAAGCTTAACGCGTACAATTATATCTAACATCACACTAGATTTGACCCACCAAATCAGTGGGGATTTGGTGAGTGAGCTCCTTCATAGGTTATTTATTTATATTTATTTTTATAGAGTCGGTCACGACTGTAACAACACAAACACACACACACACACACACACACACACACACACACACACACACACACACACACACACACCACAACCGATTTTCCCAGAAGGGAACTCTGGGCGGTTCTATTGATTCAAATGGACCTACTTTAGTTGTAACTCACTACACTAAAGTACAGTACCTCACAATTAGAGTAATTTCGTATGAATCAATTGAACTTAATGGAGCTGATTGACCAAATCCCTATTGATTCAATGGGCCTAACCTAGTGTGACTTACTCTATGAAACATCAGAATCGTGGCCACTATTTAGACCTACAGTAATCCCCCACCTATTGCGGCAGTTAGGGACCCAACCCAACCTGCAATAATGGAACATTCACAATTTGCGGATGCTGGATTGGGTCGGGACTGGGGGGGCCTATCTGGAGCCTCCTACACTTACCTAAGGCCTGGTGCTGCCCCCAGAAGTGGTTTCCAGTGATCCAGAAGTCACTTCCGGTTCTCTGGTTCACCGGGAAGCCCGTTGGAGGCACCAAAGGTAGTTTTGGGCAATCCTGAAGGCACTTCCAGTTTTCCGGACGTGACTTCCAGTTCACCGGAAACCACTTCTGGGGCCTCTGACAGGCCCGGGAAGCCCACCAGAGGCCTGTTCGGGTCAGCACCAGACCTGGGGAAAGAGCATGAGGCCTCAAACAGGCCCATGCAGCTTGCCCCTGGAGCCCTTGGTTTCATATAATGCTGTCCCATGATATACTGGGACCGCATATATGAAATGCGAAATGGTGGGGGATGACTGTACCAATGTTCCAGTAGCTTATTGTTTAGAGAAAAGCCTCACTTAGTGATTTAAAGCTTCCATCAGCTCACATGTATAGGATAGTCCTATTTTGCCCTACGCAGTGTCATGAAATGCAGATATGAAAGTTATACACCTGAAAAATATATGAACATTAAAGACAATTGGCAAGCTTCCAGACTTTCTGGCTATTATGGTTTTTCTCCTGACCTGGAGTCAACTGTTGTATATTCCTTCCATATAAAACACTGAGCTCTTGATGTTCAGTTATGCCTTGTCAGAAGCCTCATTTTTATGCCCTATGTTAGTCCTTGGTGAAATTAAATAAGAAATTGCTGAAACATGCAACATATCATTAAAATTAATCTCCATGACAATTAAATGGGTACCGGCCAACAGTATGTCAATATTTAACAAAGGATTTAGGGAAATGAGTGGAATCCAGGAAATGGCTTTATAATGTCTGGTCTGTGTCACGTAAATTAGCAGAATATGTAATTGAGGCTAGAAATATTTAGCATCCAGAAGGTTTATGCTAAAGATGGCAAGTACTGCAAATTTTTAGAGTTTAGCACTACAGAAGTAAGGGTTTCGTGTTTAGCACTATGAAAATAAGAAATTAGATAAGGAAGAATCAGTATAGTTTCAGTAAGTGGAATTATGGTTTGACCTTCATAATTCTGGGTTGACCTTGAGGATGTCCAGAAAGTTGTAAATGGATGTGATCTACATCCTGCTGATGGTGGCATGTAGGGGAAACAGGTCAATGGAGGACAGGGGATTTACATTTGGGCCCCACCCACTACATGTCTATACCCACTTGTCCTTTCTGGACCCAACCTTGTGGCGTTGAGTGGCAAGATATTCATGTGAATGTGAGTGGACTATTTAATGGCTTTTGAACCCACATAAAGCATGGGCTCCGAATTGCACAGAGTTCTAATCATGAATCCGGTCTCCTCCATCTGCATAGCAGCCTCACCCCCTGCCCACTTACTGTCCTTACACAATTAGACAAAAATATGACTAGATAGTTAGTTGATTTTATTTCCTGAAAATTGAGGAAACTGTTCTCTAAGTCTCCAGCAAAGGTTCATAAGGAGATACAGCAATTATGCGATAAAAGATTAAATCACAGGTTAGTAATCTGGTTAACCTTGAAAGGCAGCAAATATGCCAAAAATTGACAGAGTTTTGGCAGATGGAAATACAGCTGCGGCATGCTGACTTTAATCTGGCAAAATTTGATCATACTATTAGTTTGACTTACAAATGTTATATATGCGCATGTGCACACGTATTTTCTCAAAACAAACAGAGTGCTAGAACTTATTTTTCGATGTAATAGATTATGGTTACAATTCCAAATTCCTCTAAAGTTATTAATGCACACAACAGTACTTGGCCCAATGAAACGTCTGTCTTTTCTTCTCCTCTCTGTATCTAACTTCAAGATAATTCTGGCTTATGGCAGCCCTTTCCAGCGTTTTCTAGGTATAGGGTATTGAGAATGGTTTACCATTCCTTTCTTATTGGTGGAGAGGGGGGAACCCTAAGACTCTTGATCTTGATCAAGGCCACATAGTCTGGCTCTTCTCCCTGAAAGTTCAGTCGAGAATTGAACTCCCAACCTCTATCTTACTTCCCTGAGCTATCTAGCTAGTATTGCATCTCACTTCATCTCAATAACTATAATTAAGATGCAAACTTCCAGACCAGGCTTTGGAAGCCAGAAAAAATCATAGTAGATATCATTTGTTTGTTTGTTTGTTTGTTTGTTTGTTTGTTTGTTTGTTTGTTTGTTTGTTTGTTTATATTAGGCACTAAGAAAATCACCATATAACCCAGTTTGTTCAATTTTGCCCATATGTGCACCTAACACATTGGGCAGCCTGGATTCTAAGCTTTCCTTGTTCAAAAATAAATATAATTGTTATAAATTAGTTAAACTATATAGAACAAGAGATACAAGGCAAAATATGAAGTCACATTTTGAACACACGGTTTTATGAGAGAAAAAACAAGTCCTTCCATGCTATTCGTCAACTAATAGAGATGGGCACGACCAGGAAAAATTACGTTTCGAGTTGTCGTGTGTCGGAGCCAGCCCGTTTCGGCTTGTTTCCGTTTTTCGCAAAAGTTTTCAAAAATTTGTCATTTCGTTTGTTGTTTTTTCGTCTGTCGTTAGTACTGGTTTTGGGGGGGCTCCTGGAGGCACCTCTCTGGGGTGGGTGCCTCCTCTGGCCCGCTATGAAGAGAAAGCGGACTCCTGGAGGCACCTCTCTGGGGTGGGTGCCTCCTCTGGCCCGCTACAAAATGGCATGCATAGCCAATTGGATATGCATACCATTAAGTTGCAGTTGCACTGCAGTAGCAGGCAGAGGCACCTCTCTTTCGGGTGCCTCTGTGACTCACTGCCTGCGGTGCACTTGGGCTGGGGAACGAAGTGAGAGAGGACCCCTATGGGCACCCTGTGACTCACTAAGAAGGGAAGTGTACTTGCTGTAGTGCAATGTGAGTACACATCTGGCTTACTGGTTAGGGGTTAGCGCAAGGGCTAGGCTTAGGGTTATGGGTAAGGTTAGGGTGAGTTACTGGGGTGCACCTCTGGGTGCCTCTCTGACCCACTAAGAAGGACAGTGTACTGGTGTATGGGTTAGGGTTCGGGTTCGGGTTAGGGTTCGGGCTAGGGTTAATGGGCTTTTTATGCCCGACTGGCACATCCCAGAAGTCTCGGTCAAAACCTGGCCAGGTGGCCATGCAATTGGTGGAATGGCTCCAAAAATTTGCATGGTCCACTCCCGTGGCCAGCTCATCATTGCGCAGGTGTAAAAAATAAAATAAAATAAAATAAAATCAATGGAAACGTTTTGTTGCAAGAAAAACCCACTGCTGCTGCTGAAAAAATTCAGGCAGTTTTAAAATAGCTATTTTCGCATGTTTCTGTGGTGCTTTGGTGTGTTTTTGGACCACGCGATTTCAAAATAAATATTGCGGTCGCCCCGTTTGGATCCCCCGCCCGCACCGCATGGCATGGTGAGTTGGCGAGACGACGAGGATGCGCGCAGCCCAGGAGAGGAGAGGGGGGAGGCCGGGGGACCCCCCCCCCCAGAAACCACCCTTCTGGTAGGTGCCTTCACTGAGGCAGACATATTTTCGCCTGCTTTTTTGGTCGGGAATCGGGGTTTTTTTTTAAAACTTTTTTTCTGCGCCACGCCGCTTGGCGAGTTGGCGTGGCGAGTGCGACTCGACGAGGATGCACACTTTGCGCAGCCTAGGAGAGGAGGGGGGAGGCTGGGGACCCCCCCCCCAGAAACCACCCCTCTGGTAGGTGCCCTCACCCTCACTGAGGCAGGCATATTTTCGCCTGCTTTTTTGGCCAGGAATCGGTTTTTTTTTTTTTTTTTTAAACTTTTTTCTGTGCCGCGCCGCTTGGCGAGTTGGCATGGCGACTCAACGAGGATGCACACTTCGCGCAGCCCAGGAGAGGAGGGGGGAGGCCGGGGACCCCCCCCAGAAACCACCCCTCTGGTAGGTGCCCTCACTCAGGCAGGCATATTTTCACCTGCTTTTTTGGCCGGGAATCGGGTTTTTTTATTTTTAAAACTTTTTTCCTGTGCCGCTTGGCATCGCGCAATCGCTGCGATGCCAGGAACGACCACGACAAATCAGACCCAATTTTTCTTTAGTCGGTTCGAGTTTGAGTTCTGGCGGAGTAATTGTCCTTACCGTTTCCGTTACGTAACGGAAACGAGAAACGGAAACGGAAACGAGAATTTCGCCAAGTTGTGCCCATGTCTATCAACTAATGATAATTAATTCCACAGTTTAACAGGAATGCAGAGATATGCAAATTAGAGGCCAATTAGTAAATGTTGCAATTGTAGGAATGCCTGGAGTGCTGTCTACATGTCAACAAAGGAACATTTCCAAGATCTGATTTTTATGCCTCTTACTGCATTTCTGACATACTATGAGTCTGTGATTTTCTGGCCTTCCAGAAACATGCTTTCTACCTTATCTTCCACATGCTTCAGGGAGCTTATGTTGGTGCTGCCCTGGGGAAAGGAAGAGTCGGCAAAATCCAAGGAGGGGAATATAAATTATTAAAAGTTAATTATTGTTATTATTGAGGTTGAGCTTAGATGTATGAATACTACACTCCAGGAAAGAGGTTTCAAACAACAATAAGGAAATGGTAATGTGTTTTTCAAAGAACTGATTCTACAGGTTTTTGTCTTCTGAGTTTGGCATGGCTTTTTGAAAGGCTTACTCAGATATATATATCTTAACGACATACGTAGATCTTACATCTGTAAATATACATTAGAAAGTGATATATATCTACTTACAAGGAAGTAGAGAGTGGGAAAATTAATTACTGGGACTACAATTCACAGAATCCCCTAGCCAACATTGCCAGTGACTAATTTGGCTAAATAATTCTGTAATCAAGAAAGTGTACTATGAATCCCTACTACAATATGGGTCATAGAAGTGAAATAAAAGAGAAGATAAAAGAAGTAGGGATTTAAAGAAAGAGATACCACATTGGATTTGCTTTTTAATGATGTGTGTGGGGAATGTGTACATGCTCATGCTTGCATTTATAACTAGAGATGGGCACGAAACGAGCGATTTTTCGTTTTCATTTTTGTTTTTTTCGTTTTGTTATGCAACGAAAATTAAATGAAATTTTTTTAAAAACAAAATGAAAATGAAAACGAAATGACCAAATTTGCCGTGTTTTTCGTTTTCCTTGCAGCAGATGCATTGAACTAAAAAGAATGCTAATGAAACAGCAATTTTTCGTTTTTGTTTTTGTTTTTTCGTTTCGTTACCTAACAAAACGAAAAACGAAAACAAACCGAAACGGACCCCTAAACAACCAAACGACAAACGAAACACCATTTTTTTTTAGTCGTGCCCATCTCTATTTATAACACATACTTACTGGTTCTAATACAATATTCTCTCTATATATGATCTATAAAACCTCATGTTTTCCCAAGATAGGAGAGAAGTTTAAGTAAAAATCAGAGCAACCATTGTGTTTTCTCATGATTTCTGAACTGTGCATTCCCTTTCCCTTGATTTTTATGTTTTGGTCCTGTGTTTCAAGAGCAGTGACTTTAAAACAACTGTGTGACTGATAGACCTAATAGTCGGTAGCACCAGGTAGTTACTTGTAAAAACAGAGGAAACTGGCAGCATCCACATCTTCTAGTCTGTGCCTCAATCTGGTAATATAACTTTAAACGTTTGCAGAAAAGGAAAAGAGAAGTGACAACCCTATTAAAAATATGGGCTCCTGAAAATGGGCAGTAATGAATGAAGCCAGAAGTCTAAGAACAGAAAAATGAACGTGCAGAAAGAAAAATGATGGGAGAAAATAAGTAAAAATTAGAACAAAGATTGGATAACTTAAGCATAAACATTTGGAAAACTGCAGCCCTCTATTTCCACTGCAGCTTTGTTAAAAAGAAAAGGGTTGAAGGGGAAGGAGAAGTCTGAAAAGAAATGGAAGTAAAATGGCAGTCTGATATTAAAAATACAACAAAAAAAGGCACCGGCGAAGAAACACAATCAGGGAGTACAACTTTTAAGCAAGATTAAAACAAAGACATTTTAAATCTAAGGAAAAAAGATAAAAATGACACAATTGCAGATAGAACAACAGAGCTAAAATGTAACATTTGGTAGCAATCTGAAGATAGATTGCAGAATTAAAAATAAAATTAATGGAAAATTTTGAAGGCAAAGACAAATCAAATTTGGGTGAGGCTGTTGAGATTAGAGATGGGCATGACTCAAAATAATGGTGTTTCGTTTGTCGTTTGGTCGTTTAGGGGTCCATTTCGGTTCGTTTTCATTTTTGTGACTTTTTTTGCAAAAAAAATCGTTTTTCGTTTTGTTAGGTAACGAAACAAAAAAACAAAAACAAAAACGAAAAATTGCTGTTTCGTTAGCATTCTTTTTAGTTCAATGCATCTGCTGCAACGAAAACGAAAAACACGGCAAATTTGGTCGTTTCATTTTCGTTTTGTTTTTAAAAAATTCGTTTCATTTTCGTTGCGCAATGAAATGAAAAAACAAAAACGAAAACAAAAAATTGCTCGTTTCGTGCCCATCTCTAGTTGAGATCAATGTATACAATTCAGAGTGCTTCCCAACCTTGAGTTCCCAGATGTTTTTGGACTGCAACTCACAGAAATTCTGGACAGCACAGCAAGTGGTAAAGGCTTCAGGGAGTTTTAGCGTAAGAACATCTGGAGGCCCAAGGTTGGGAACCCCTGACTAGAGGGAAAACAGCTGGTAGTTTAGGAAGCAAATGGAAAATGTATAGGGAAATAAAGAATACGTTTCATAAAACCATAGGAAAATCATAAAATACTTCAAAAGAAGAAAGTGCTGAGGGGCGTGGGCAAGGGAAGACCTACATGAAGAAAAGAAAAAGGGGAACAGGTAGCAATTATAAAAAGTATGATAAACATTGTGAGAAAAAAATGTATAAAAACAAATTTGGAAGAACACCAGAAGTTTTGAAAAAGCAGTAATAGTGTACATAGCACCAAATTATATACTCCTGCACTACAAAAAACAATAAAGCAAATAAATTATAATTAACATGAATGAGGCCTATAAGTAATAAATATTTAGATGAATTATGTCAAAATGTTTTGCTACTCCTAAAGAAGCTACTTGGATGAGTACTAAAATGTTTTGAGTGAGTAGGAAAATGTTTTGATCCCACAAGAAAAGAAGTCCAGTTGCCATGACTCAACTCCCAGATAATAAGAACCAAAGCATTGCAATGGTTACAATGTTAGATTAGGACTTCAGAGTTTTAATCCTCACCAAGATGTACATATTGAGTGGCTCTGGGCAAGCATCTCTCATCATTAGCTGCTTCTCTGGTTTGTTGTTGTGAGATCATAAAGAGGAAGAAGCGAGCTAGACTTGTCAATCTATGGCTTCTGAAGGAAAGACAGGATCCAAATTGTGACAAATACGATACTGGGCCCAAGGGCACACAGAAATGGCAATTTAAAGGACGAAGGATAGATCAGTTGTAGGAATGGCCTTCCACTCACAAAACCTGATATAAGCACTCCAATATTTTCTAAATAAAAATATACATTACAAAATAATTTTGAATAGCAATCATTCTATGTAGCAGAATCAATATACAGAAGAGGAGAGAGGGAATGTTGAAAAACAAAAGAACATATTGCATTTCTAATAAGTCAGAAGGCAACACAGAAAGACATCAGCCTTGACAATTTTGGCAAGCCTCATTTGTTAATAAAATATTGTGAAAGGAACAAAGAAGAAATATACTAAGTAATTAAACCCATCAACTATAATATAATACTGTTAGCAATGTGTTCTGTTTGAAATTATAGTCTGCACAAAAAGCCCTTAACCTTGGGTAGTGAGTAATGATTGCCAGAACATGGTAATTTTGAAATACGATTCTTTTCAATAATCAAAGCCGTTATTAATTCTGCATCATTTGTCTTGATGGTGTGCCTGCAAAAACTCTGAAATTATGACAACAGAATTAAAAACAGAGGCCACTGTGATGCTTTAAATGTCTGTTTATATATGGTGGACTCTGAGTGTATAAATATACAATAATGCTTCACGTAATAATGATCTCCTTTAGAATGTGTGGCCTATAAGAATATCATGCTCCTGTCTCTTTTGCCATGGGCGGCGGGGGGGGGGAAGGGTCATGCACTGGAAACCTGCCAGCCACAATGGTTTCCTCATACTTCCCTCTGCAGATATGCAGGCACCTTCCCTTCCCCATAAACTAATGGATAAAAAGTTTCAATTATCGGGGGGGGGGAGCAGGAATCAAAGCCAACATCTAAGAAAATAGTTATCACCAGATGAGATCATCTAAAACAAACAAAAACAAACCCTTCTGTTAGGATTCTCTGCATGTTGCCATCCTGAATATACTGTAGGATTGTTTCCACAGTTCCTTCTGGCTGCTTGGTCGACTTGACCCAAGAATTACTCCTCATGTTATGTCTAGATTCCAGCAGAAGCTCAGCCTTCTATTACTGCTGTCCTATGAACTACTCTGTCATACAAGCAATTCTATAGGGTACTTCTGTCTACAGGATTGAAAAAATTGGTTCTCTTTGTAACCAATTACAAAACAATCGTACATGAAATAATATGTACTATTATTGTAAGTCTATATAGTGTTATGTATGTCTTTTTATATATATATACAGTAGTCCACCGCCATATTGCACTTCAAGTAGTGCGGTCCCATTATATCACGGGATTTGCCCCCTCTCCCTCCAGTTTGGTGATGGAGTCCCTCAGGAGGACTCCACTGGGAATGACAGAAGAGAATTGGCACAGCCAGTCATCAACTCTCTTTCGCCTTGCCCACCCACTTGCTCGCACACGTGCCTTCCCCCAGCCAAGGCAGCCAAGGCCACTTCTCTTCCATTTTCCTTCCTTTCCTTGCTAGCGTAAGGCTTCTTCCTGCCTCTTCTGGGCTCAGCATGTCATAGTTGGGCACTCCCCTCAGGTGCCAGTCCCTGCAGTTGCCCTGAGTGGTGTGTGTGTGTGTGTGTGTGTGTGTGTGTGTGTGTGTGTGTGTGTGTGTGTGTGTGTGTGTGTGTGAGAGAGAGAGAGAGAGAGAGAGAGAGAGAGAGAGAGAGTATGTGTATATGTATGTGTGTGCATGTGTGTGTGCATGTGCACGCTTGCCTGCAAGCTCTCTCTCACTCACATGCTCTCTCTGTCATTCTTCCACCTTGCTGGGTGGAAGTTTTGCAGGGCTTGAACCAGCGCACGGATGCTCACTGGGTGAGCGGGTGGGTGAGGGGAAAAGCAGATGATGTTGGCATGGCTAGGAATGAGGCATTGCTCATGGAAGCCACCTGTGGGGGTTTGTTGAGAGGTTTCTGACAGCCATGGGGGGGGGAGACAGACAAGTGGAGGATAGGGTGGGAGACTATCCATCTTTCTCTGTCTCTCTCCCTTGGCCCCGGATTGGCCCTCCTCCTCCTCAACAGCTGCCCCAGAAAGGGTTCTCCTTTCCTTCTCATATGCCTGCTTTTCCCTTAGTTGAGGCAGTGGTGGTTTCTGCTCCATTTTCTCGCCTTCCCTCACCAGCTTCCTGCTTTCGCCTTATTCCTAGCCAGTTCAAGCCCTGAAAAACTTCTTCTGCCCAGCAAGGCAGAGGAACAGAGATTGAGAGAGAGCTTGAAAGAGAACGCACACAAGCACATGCGTGCGTGCGCATGCACACACACGCACGCACGCACACACACACATACATACATACATACCGATGCTGCCTTAGCTAAAGGGAAGGCAAGTGGGCAAGGGGACCCATTTCGTTAGCCAGCTGAGGTGAAAGCAGAAAAGGTGAGGGAAGAAGGGAAAATGGAGCAGAAGTCGCAGATACCGATGCCTCAGCTAAAGGGAAAGCAGGCAGGCAGGCTGGCGAGTGGGCAGAGGACCCCTATTCCTTAGCAGGCTGAGGCAAATGCAGGAAGCCTGCGAGGAACTAAGGAAGCCTACACATAGTAACCTTCACATAAGCATTCACTGCCACATCTCCATTTTTATTTATTTATTTATTTATTTATTTATTTATTTATTTATTTATTTATTTATTTTACTTTTATCCTGTCCATCTGGCAGCTATGGCCAATCTAGGTGGTTCCCAACACATTGGCAAGTACAAAATTACAAAGATAACAAGAAACTAACAGAACAGAATACATTATCCCATAAATCCCATGCAATTAAAGAAAAATAAGGTGAAATAATATCAACATACTAAATAAATCATTGTCATAACATTTCTACTCACATAAAGGATTAAAATTATTGTTAATTGTTATTGGTGGGCAAGCTAAAATACAGGGTATCATCTCTTGTTAAACTCCCTCCCTCCCTCCTTCCTAGCAACAGAACTTGTTTAATGGGGCTGAGGAAGGGGAGGGGGAGGGGGAGCGCTTTATACTTTTAAGTTGCCTGTCATTTGGATTCAGTGCTGAAAAGCAAGAGTCCTAGTTATGCTCATCTTTGATTAATTTCGCACCTTCAGTTACAGGAAAGCTAGCCCAGCACTTTTTCTTGCTTCATTTTATCTCCCAACACTGTACGAAAATCTTCTAGGGCACAGAATACCTATCATTAGATGGGTTCCTTCTCATTTCAGGCTTCCTGTGATTTTAGTTATCTTCTTCCTTCCCATACCATTTAAACTGTCATCTGCTACATACACCAATAAGTGTGCTTCAAAGCATTTGGGTCACTTTAAAATTTTACATTTCAACTATGTTATCAATTATCATTGTGATGGTAATTTGCAAAGCTTAGAACAAGTTAACTATTTTTATGTGATTAGGCTAATATTTTAATTTTCAATGACTATCTTTTTGTTTAAGAACATAAGAACATAAGAACATAAGAAGAGCCATGCTGGATCAGGCCAAAGGCCCATCTAGTCCAGCTTCCTGTATCTCACAGCGGCCCCACCAGATGTGTTTGGGAGAGCATGAGACTAGATATCTGTCTCCTGATACCACTCTCCTGCATCTGGCCCTTGAAGTACCCTGGTTTAAACCCTGGAGGTTACACATCTCCATCATGGTTTGTAACCTGTGATGGACTTTTCCTCCAGGAATCTGTCCAATCCCCTTTTGAAGGCATCCAGGTCAGATGCCATCACCACATTGTGTGGCAGGGAGTTCCATAGACTTACAACGCGCTGGGTGAAAAAATATTTTCTTTTGTCAGTTCTTACTCTCCCAGCCCTCAATTTGAGTGTATGTCCCCTAGTTCTGGTATTTTGGGAGAGGGAGAAGAGCTTCCCTCTATCCACTTTACTCATACCCTGCATTATTTTGTATGTCTCAATCATATCCCCCCTCAATCGCCTTTTTTCCAGACTAAAGAGGCCCAAATGTTTTAGCCTTTCTTCATAAGGGAGGTGCCCCAGCCCAGTAATCATTTTAGTCGCTCTCTTCTGCACCTTTTCCAGTTCCACTATGTCTTTCTTGAGATGCGGTGACCAGAATTGTACACAATACTCCAGGTGGGGCCTTACTATTGTTTTGTATAATGGCATTATAATGTTGGCTGTTTTATTTTCAATCCCCTTTTTGATAATCCCTAGCATGGAATTGGCCTTCTTCACCGCTGCCACACATTGGGGAGACACCTTCATGGAGCTGTCCACCAACACACCAAGATCTCTTTCCTGATCCGTCACGGATAACTCAGAGCCCATGAGTTGATAGATGAAGTTTGGATTTTTCGCCCCAATATGCATTACTTTACATTTGGTTACATTAAAACGCATTTGCCATTTCTCAGCCCATTCCCCCAGTTTGGAGAGATCCTTCTGGAGCTCTTCACAATCTTCTCTGGTTTTTACCACATGGAAAAGTTTTGTGTCATCGGCAAACTTGGCCACCTCACTGTTTATCCCTGTCTCCAGGTCATTTATGAACAGATTGAAAAGCACCGGTCCCATGACAGAGCCCTGGGGCACACCGCTTTTCACTTCTCTCCATTGTGAAAATTTCCCATTGACACCTACTCTTTGTTTCCGGGATCTCAACCAGTTCTCAATCCATAAGAGGACCTGCCCTCTTATCCCCTGACTGTGCAATTTTCTCAGCAGCCTTTGGTGAGGGACTGTGTCAAAAGCCTTTTGAAAATCCAGATAGACTATATCAACCGGTTCACCCAAATCCACGTGCCTGTTGACCTTTTCAAAAAATTCTAAGAGGTTTGTCAGACAAGATTTACCCTTACAGAAGCCATGCTGATTTTCTCTCAGCAAGGTTTGTTCTTTTATGTGTTTTAAGATTTTATCTTGGAAGTTAGTTGGTGGACAGGCCACTATTCTTGGTTACTTCCAGAAAAGATATTTTAAAAACACATTTTAAAAATTGTCAGATGAAAACAGAAACCCATTTGGCAGATGATGGGCAACACAAACCATGAAATTAATATTACAAAGGAGTGAGGTTTGTAAAGGCCTGGGTAAAAGTTCAGATTTTTTACTGGCTTTCAAAGCTCAGGAGGGTGGGGGGCCTCTACAGGAAGGGAATTCCAGAGTGGTCACTACCAAGAAGGCCCAGCTTCTAGTGGATGACTTCCAGGCTTCTCACAGAGTGGCCACCCACAGCATCAAGGATTGGGAGGTGCAGGTGGGATGGGAGGAGAGATGGGAGAAGGGGAGGCAGTGGCTTGTGGGCTCCTTTGTAGCCCTAGTTTACTCTCCCTCCAGTCACGGCGCTCTGGGCATCCCAAAAATGAGGCTGCTGTGGCCGCAGGAAATTCAAAAGCCTGCTCTTTGATCCTCACTTTCTCAAAGCGTAACACCCGAAGCATTTTTAACCCAGGGTACCACTGTATTCAAGCTAAATTGCTGTACTGGCACTTTGCGAAAAATAAGTGGGTTTTGAATCGCAGTTTGGGCACTTGGTCTCTAAAAGGTTTGCCATCATTGTTGTAGGGTTTCTCCTTTCTGTGGCCAGGCTGGAGCAATTTCCTGGCAGACAAAAGGTCACCCTAAAGGAGATGGCTCCCATTAAAGTGACCCTTGCTGGTGTATTTGGGCACATGTTTTAGTAATCGTCTGATCTTACTCTTACTTGACATCAGAAATATCAGTCAGATAGTAATAGTTAAGCCAAACTGTCCTGAGGGAAAGAAAGAAGTTAGGTCTTCCCTGCAGATATCAGGAATACTGAAGAATAGAGGTGGTTACAAAACTAATATATTATTTGTTTTGTTATTTGTTATCCATTTTGTTAGGGAACGAAATGAAAAATGAACTGACCCATCAGAAAAATGAAACGAAACGGAGAAGAAAATTCCACTTTGTTTTTCGTTTTCCCATAGGAATGCATTCACAATGCATTCCTATGGGAAAGATTTCCTTTCACCACCAGCAGGGGAAGCAAGTGCCTAGCAGCTGATAGGCGCAGCCTCGGGGGAGATTTAAAAAGCCCACTCTTCCCTGACCCCATCAGATGGGAGGAGAGAGTGGGCTTTTTAAATCTTCCCCCCTCCCAAAGATAGCACCAAGCAGCTACTGGGCACTGGCTGTGGGAGGGGGGAAAGGGGGAAGAGCACGCTGTTCAAACTTTTTTCCAGCCTCTGGAAGCTAGCGCCCAGCGGCTGCTGGGCACTGGCTACAGGAGTCTGGAAAAGAGTTTAAAGAGCTCACTCTTCCCTCCATCCCATGTGGTGGTGGGGAGAGCGTGCTCTTTAAACTTGTTTCCAGCCTTCCAAAGCTAGCACCGAGTGGCCGCTGGGTGGTGGCTCTGGGAGGGGGGAAAGCTGGCAGGCTTGTTGGAGGCTCCGGCAGCGCCCAGCCCCATGAGTGCTCCCCACAGCCGTGGAAGCACTCTCCTGGCTGTCTTGTCAGCGGTCCCAGTGGTGCTGGCTGCAGGGTGGCTTGTAGGCGCTGGCCCTATGCCAGTGTCTCAAAAACTCCCTGCCTTGATGGAGCCGCCAGGATCACCACTGCTGCTGCCGCCGCCGCCGATAATTTGAACCAGTTCAGCTCAGTTCGAGTTCGAACAATTTTTTTAAAAAAAATTCGTACAAACCCAAACGCAAACCCAAACCAAACCAAGGGTGGGCCCAAACCAGATGAACCTGAACCATGGGTTTTCTGGTTCATGCCCACCTCTACTGAAGAGAACTGCTTATAGAGCAGTTTTTCCCAACCGGGGGGTTATGACTCCCAAGAGGGTCGCAAAGCATTTTCCCCATATGTGTTGTAACTCTTGTCAAATAATTTATTCCTTAACCTTTTGGAGTGGGATATTGAAGTCAGTGTGTGTGTGTACATCAGCCTGCTACTTGAAGATGCAGTTGGATTTCAGGATCCAAAAACCAAAAAGTGACTCCAATTAAGAAATATGTTCTGCTTGAGAAGTTGCCACTTGGAAGAGATTGTACAGAGCAACATTAACCAATATTATAAAGCAAACCAGAATCTTGGGTTGAAATTATAAAACAGGCAAGCATTATGTTTCAATACATATTTGAAGTTAATTCACATTTACCCAGAAGTACATTTCTATATCCTCTTTTCTTCAAGGAAGACCCACTGAACACATTGGGACTTAGTTCTGAGTAAACATGCATGGGGTTACATTGTAAGTTATTTAGGAAGCATTAAAGCATCACAGGAACTACATTAGCTATCCCTGCATTATTTAACTTTGATTGATGTTAACATGATTCATTGCGCTAAATTCTCTGTATACCACTTTGAAATTACAAGGATCAGTGTTTCCATAGAAACAAAACTGTAGTTTTCTTCTAAATCACATTAATGAAAAAGGAAGGAAAGTACCCTTAAGACTTGCAATTATGCTTACAACAAACGAAGGGAGAATTTGCCATCTAATTATTTGAGCTTCAGAGTGTCAGCAAGTATGAATTCTTAAGGATGCTAAATTGTAAGATCTAAAAGAAGCAGGAAATTTAGTGCGGGCATATTTTAAATTAAGAAATTGTATTTTCATGTGTATTTTATAGTCATCTAGGATCAAACTACATTAACTGGATAAACATACTGGTGACAGCAGACTCCAAATCTCCTAATGACCCCAGCCAGCGGCCTTACATAGATGTTGAACAGCATGGGGGAGAGAGACGAGCCCTGCGGTACCTCACAAGGGAGTATCCACGGGGCCGACAGCTCTCCTCCATGTTGCACATACTGGGGACGGCCCTCCAGGAAGTAATGGAGGCCTCCCTGCATACCTAGTTTATACTGTGTCTCTGCCAGCATCCTTTTTTTTTAGCGTTTTCCCTCTGGTCTGGGGCGTTGGGGGATGCCTGCGCACGGAAATGCTTTAAAAATCGCGCAAAAAGTGGGTAGAAATGACAAACGAAAAAATGAAAAACGGTAACGAAATTTTTCCAAAAATTCACGACAAATGGAAACAAACCAAAACAGACTTCTCAATGACAAATGAAAAAATGAAACGCCATTTTTTTTGTTTCGTGCCCATCTCTACTCAGTACAATGGATTCCTATCATACAAATAAGGCAGTGTTTTTCAACCACTGTTCCGCGGCACACTTGTGTGCCGCGGGATGTTGCCTGGTGTGCCGTGGGAAAATGTTTGACCCCACCCTCGGCCAGCAGGTGCGCGCGCTCCTCAGGGGGACACCCTCCACTTTTAAAAATCTCTCTCCCTTTTTATTTTTAAAAGCCCCTTCGGCTGCTTCTCTCCCTCCTAAGGACGGAAGGAGCCGAAGTTTGGCGCGTGCAGCGGGGGTCGGGGTGGTGGTGGTGGTGGTGGTTGTAGCAGCAGCGGCGGCGGCGGCGGGAAAGGTGGCTTCTTGGCCGGGCGGGGGGGCGGATGGTGCCGGCCGCGCGTGTGGCGCCCAGAGTGAGCCCGCCGCGAGTTTGGGGCTTGCCCGATCGCGACCGGCACCGGTGGAGTGGAGTTCGCCCGCAGTGCCGTGCAAAGGAGGAGGAGGAGGGCTGAGGAGGAGCATAGGCGAAGTGTGTGTGTATCTCTCTCTCTCTCTCTCTCTGGAGTGGGAGGGGCAGGGTCCTTTTTAATTGGCATTAACGCTTCCCTTCCAAGAAACCGGGGGTGTTGGGGGTGGCGGCAATGGGTGGCTGCCTGGGACATCATGCTCGGGGATGGGTGGCCGGAGTGAGCAACCAGAGGAGGAGCGGGTTTGATCGAAAGCAGGAAGAGAGTAAGTCGGGTTGCAAGGCAAGGGAGACTTGGGTGTGAGTGGGGGGCGGGGGGGGGGAGAGAGAGACCCACCAGCTCTTGCTTCTCTCCCCCCCCCCACCAGCCAGCAGCTGTCAGGTTGCGAGGCCTTTTTAACGAGCTGGAGAAAAGGCGGCGTTGCGCGTGGCGCGCGTGTTTGTATGGGGGGGGAATTTGGCATTTTAACATTTTCTAATGGTGGTGTGCCTCGTGATTTTTTTCATGAAACAAGTGTGCCTTTGCCCAAAAAAGGTTGAAAAACACTGAAATAAGGCATCAGGCATCTATACATACATTTACGTGAATGTACATGTGATTATTTTATGCCACTTTGATTTATGTCTCTTCAGAAGTATGCTTCCGAAGGTTCAGTGGGGTTATTCCTAGGTAGCCAGTCAAATGATTGATGCCTTAGGGCCTTTTTACACGACCCCTAAGATCCGCTGGTCCCTTAAATTCGGACCAGAGATCTTGAGGGTTCGTTGCTGTTCCTCCATCCCCACCCGCTCCACACTTCTTTGTTCTGTCTGCGTGAGGGGGGGGGGGGGGAAAAAAAGCCTTAGACAGGGACAAAATAATGCATTCTTACCTCCGGTGCCGGGGGAAGTTGCTCCGACCTCCGTTTACTTCCTGGTTCCTCTTTAAGGGGCGGAGGCAAAAGAAAAACAACAGAAAGAAGCGAGGAGAGCTCAGGCACTCTCCGCATCTAATATTTTTCACCATCAAAGAGCAGGTACAAGAAAAGTGCGTTGGGTCGCGCTTAGGTGGGCGGGGTCGCACTTAATTGTCTGCAAACTCCGGAGCTGGTGGGTAAACATTTTTAAGGTCCGGAGCTTGCAGCCATTTGCGGCGGAGCTTAGGAGTGGTGTATAAACGCCCTTAGACTACAATCCAGAACATCTCTATTTGAAAAGTTAAATTAATGGATGACTTCTATCTATAAATAAGATTTTTAAAAGACACAGTTTCAGACCAAGGCAAACTCAACTAGAAGGTAATTCTGCTGAACCTTTTATTATTTCCCTTTTATGCAATACATATAAAAATGAAGAGGAAAGCAGGAAATAGCAGGGCATCTTCTGGAGAAGTGAAACTACATTACATCCAAAATGAATATGTGCTTACATTTTAATTTAGCTTTAGTCATGTGTGCTGCTTTTTATTTGTTATATTGTTTCATATTGTATATTTTCCATTTTTATGATGTATTTTTTAAATTGCCCAGAGTGGCCGTGCTACCAGATGGTGTGGTATAGAAATCCTATTACAAGTGGTACCTTGTATAAAGGAATTCATTCGTTCCAAATGAAATTATGTTAAGCAAATTTTCCTTTATACAAATTTACCATAGGAATGCATTGAAAACAGAGTGATCCCATTTTTATGTCGTACAGATTTGCCCCATAGGCAATTCTGTTAAGCAAATTTCCCTTATCTCCGGAATTTTTTGTGTTGTACAAATTTTATATTATACAAACTGTTTGTTATACAAGGGTCCACTTTATTATTATTATTATTATTATTATTATTATTATTATTATTATTATTATTATTATTATTATTATTATTATTATTAGTAGTAGTAGTAGTAGTAGTAGTAGTAGTAGTAGTAGTAGTAGTAGTAGTAGTAGTAAATATCCTCAACTAACAGATTTCAAGTAAACCTTCTGCTATGAAGAGATATAACTTAACTGAGCAGGCCATGGTGGAATCAGCACAGAACAAACTCCTCCTTTTGCTTCTGCTCCATCCTGAGTGGATTCCAGCTTCTGTCTCGAAGTGGGTCCCAGCTAATTCTTTATTTGAAGTAAATGCTACTGACACATTTTTCAAGTCCAAACAATTAACGTTTATTTGGGGCAAATCTAAAAAATTGTTAACTCCAACAAATATGAATCTTCTCTCTTCCTCACACAATAGTGTGAGAACGGGGTTATTCTCTTTATCCAAAAATGGATTTGTAACACATACCTCTAACTGTCCTTCCCTTTCTCTGGGATGACGTCCATTAATGGCAGGTCTTGTGAAATTGGCAAAGAGGGCACTCACTCTCCTGTGAATATTTCTGACTCACGTTTTGGCTCCCTGTTCAAGATCCCACAGTAGGAATCCAGATGTCTTCTGCAATGACTCCCATTCATGCCTCTCCCTCTCAGCCTTTGCCCTCTCTTCCCTGGTCTTCTGCCCCCACTCCCTGGCCTCCATCTCGCCCCTGTATCAGGGCTTGACTCCCAACCATGAGGGAGAATCTTTGGTTCCTTCTTAGAGTCTGTCTGTCCTGCCTTTACTGACTATTTTCTTGTCTGGCTTTCATTATATATCTCCTCCTTCCCCTCCTCCTTCAGTCCCACTTTTTCTAACAGTCTTGTCACTTCTTCCACTTTTATCTCCACCTCTTCTCTTGTGCCTATGAGAAACTGAGCTCTTTTCAAAAATGGTGCCCATGACTTCACGGAGGGCAAAGAGAAGCCATTGTCACCCTCCCTGTCTTAGGACATAAGGCAAAGTGCCCCACCTTTTTCAGGGAAGATGATGCCAACTATCTTGCCTTCAATCAATCCACAGCTGCCATCTTGAAAAAGGGTAGCCAGTTTCCCATAGGGACTATGGGTAACTGGGTGGCCATCTTTTTCAAGATTATGGTCATGGCAGAAATGGTCACCCAGATTCCTGGGGCAAGTTCAGCTAGGGTAGAGAGACAATTGAAGGGTGTTATGGAGGGTGTGGGAAGCTTTGGAGAGGTAGGGGGCTCTCTCTCAATAGATAGATATAGATAGATAGATAGATAGATAGATAGATAGATAGATAGATAGATAGATAGTCATGGGCTATCTAAAAGAAAACCCATTAGCCAACAAACTAATTTGCTGCTTTGTCAGTTTGTGGGTGGGAGATTAGTGGCTTGTGGTTCATCAAGTTTGGTGAACTACAAACCACAGCAAACCACCATTTTGGCAGTTCATCCACATCTCTAGTCAAAGCAGCATAAGATTCTGTCTTAGAAATCTAACTACAGATTCTGTCAATTCCATTGAATATCTTCAGTGTTCCTCTGCTTTAAGTGTCCATTGAGGCACTCCTTCAAGTTCCCTCTCAAACTGAACCATAAAGGGTAGTCATTAGAGATGGGCACGACTCAAAAAAATGGTGTTTTGTTTGTCGTTTGGTCGTTTAGGGGTCCGTTTTGGTTCATTTTCGTTTTCGTGACGTTTTTCGCAAAAAATTCGTTTTCGTTTTGTTAGGTAACGAAACAAAAAAATGAAAATGAAAACAAAAATTGCTGTTTCATTAGCATTCTTTTTACTTCAATGCATCTGCTGCAACGAAAACGAAAAACACGGCAAATTTGGTCGTTTTGTTTTCGTTTTCATTTTGTTTTAAAAAAAATTGTTTCGTTTTTGTTGCATAACGAAACGAAAAAAATGAAAACAAAAACGAAAAATCGCTCGTTTCGTGCCCATCTCTAGACTAGTCATGATAGAGAGGCTGTTTTTGATGGTAACCCCTTGAGTGTGGCCTGCTCTCCCTAATAAAGCTCACCTTTCTTTGGCACCAAGCTATGATTTATTTATTCTCCTTGGCTTTCTAACATCTGGCCATTTTAGGTGTCAGATCATTGTGACACTCACGGCCATTTTAGATCTGGAAATTACAGTACTGGCGATTTCTACCTTCTGATATTTGTAATGTTTTTTACTATGTCCATATTTGTGTCTTTTGGTATGTAAGGTATACTCCCATTTAAAAAAACAAATTATACAACTGTCACAATTTTAGTTTTGATTGTAATAGATTTAGATAACTTTTTTTATATTAAATTATATGGCATACTGTCCTGTTACCACAGACTCAATATAGCCAGGAATTATAGGTCAAAATGATGGGGTGTGCAGAAAGTAAGCAAGATCACAGATACTGGTGGAAAGAGGAGGATCCAGCAGAAAAACACCTAAGGCATTCTGCCCACAGTTTAGTGATGGCACCTTGTACACAGTTTTTCAAAGAAAGCTGTAAAGCAATACTTGAACACTACAAGAAGTATGTCAATTCACAGTACCGTAAATCACTTATTAAGCGGTTGTTAAGAGATTTTGATGCACTTATATCTTGGTTCTCCACTGCTGTGATATATTCTGTTTTAAAACATTTCCTATGACATGATATGCCAGCTATCTCAGCACTCATTTTTATTATTAATCATCTTTGCCAGATAGGAGGGTGGGAAAGTGCTGGGTTATTTTTCTTGTGTTAATGCACACTTCCCAAGGGTATGTGGATCCTAATGCATTTTGAAAGTATGGTCTCCTTAGCAGGTGCTGTGCTTTAGAAGGTTTTATATGTGTGTGTAAAATGATACTGATTTACGGCTTTTGCAGCTTGCTTCCATTATTATTATATTTAGAATCAAACTCCTTGTATCACAATTAGGAACTTCCTGCACCAGTTATACTGATGATGCTACAAAATGCATCGAGAATCATTTTCAGAAGATAATGTGATTATGTGATTTATCTTATTGTAGATGCTCATGGTTGATGGCTATCTGTTTGCCCATTGATTATCTACTTGATAATCTTATTTGACTGGAAATGATTTGTTTAATTAATAGGTTTTAACTTTTGACCTCTTCTGAGCTGTTGCAAGGAATACATGAATTGTTAGTGTATTATGGAGACACTTGTGCAGAAAGGGTATTAAAATTCATGAATCCAGGATGAACTTTTAAGCTATCATGAACATTTTGTAAGATTTTACAAGGCCAAGAAAATGAACATTTATATGGCAGCATGTACTGTATGTTTACTATTCTTCCTGTAACATATTTTTTCTTACTTAAATGCTAATTACCTCATAATTTGAGCATACACTCAGAAATCATACTGTGGCAAACCAGGTCAGTGATAAGCAGTTAATTTTAGGAAATGCCTTTGCATTAAGTTCTGCTGACATTCTGCATGCCAAAATATCTTCATCACCTCTCCCTTAAGACTAGTCCCAATAGCTACTTGCAGTTATAAGACTAGTCTCAATAGCTACTTGCAGTGTTCAAAAATCTTCTTTTCAGAAACTACTGCTTGACTTTCAAAAGTGTCACTTGGGACAGAACAGTTTTCCTGCTAGCTATCAAAACTGGATTCTGCTGATCTAAGAGCATTGCTCTTTATTCTCCATCAGGTCTAGATCTATCCTTAGGTTTAGCAAAGCAATCAGTTTTCCTAGAAGATTTGGGGCAAACAGCTATTCTTCTTTAGTGCCCTGGACATTCCCTTCTCATGAAACACAAAGCTATTTGTGTATCAGACAGTTTGGCCCACACAATTTCTATTATACATTACAGGACTGTCTTGTCCTACATAGGAACCCCCTACATTGCTCCTACATTGCTGGGGGGGCAATGTGTAGCCTGCACTCTGTAATTACAATTGTAAACCGCCCAGAGACTACTTGTAGTAGTATGGGGCGGTATATAAGCAGAACACTTTGAACACTTTGTCCTACATAGGAACCCCCCCAAAACCAAGTCTGCACCTTCTGATTTTCAATGGACAGCTCTACTTTAGAGAATGATGCTTTGTTAAGATGATCCTCCTCAAATTGGAAGACTTAACTCATGAGGCAGGAGAAAATGGATTGCAAATGTCATAGTAAACTATTTCTAGTAAGGTTGTCAATCAATTAAGAATTTCATGTTATCCATATATTACAAACTGGCTAACGTATTTACCGTATATTTTGCCCTATAAGATGCACCTTTTCCACCCTCAAAAGTAAGGTGAAATGTATTTGCATCTTACAGAGTGAATACAGCACTCCCCGCTACATATTTATCACAGATTTTCATTTAGAGATAAGATACCTGCACAGAGTCTCTCCCATCTTGTGCTGCAGCCGGGATTCCGCAGTTTCAATCACCTGGTTTGCAAAGAGGATTCCTCCAGAGAACCTCTCCCCACCCTTCCCCATCTGCAGCCAAGGTTCCCCAGTCAAAAATCACCTTGTTTGCAAAGAGGTCTCAAAAGAGCCTCTGCCCTCCCTCTCTGAAGCCTGGATTCAACAGCTCCAATTACCTCCTTTGCTAGCCACCCCTTTTGCAGCTTGGATCCCATAGCTCCAATTACCTTGTTTGAAAGCCCCCCCCTTTTGCAGCTTGGATTCCCATAGCTCCAATTACCTCATTTGCAACCCTCCCCTTTTGCAGCTTGGATTCCACAGTTCCAATTACCTCCTTTGCTAGCCTCCCCTTCCTCCACATAAAACCTTAGGCTAAACATTTTTCTTGTTTTTCTCCTCTAAAAACTAGGTGTGCCTTATGGCCCGGTGCATCTTATAGGGTGAAAAATACAGTAAATATATTTGCATACAAACAACACTTCAGTTTCAGAATATTGAAATTGCCACATTGTCAGAAAGAAGGTCATCTTATTTTCTGTTTTATTTTCTATTACAACATTACACCTCAGCTAAATAGCTTAAAAAAACAAATGAGCCCTTATATCAAACCTCTGCTAATTAAATTTGACCTCGCCAATTAAAACCAGACCTCACCTGTAAATCACTTGAATCTTCAATTGATTAATCTCACAATTAAACTGCACATTACATTTTTAGGACCATTAGGTCCTTCTAGTGTAATTCAGTTCTTTAAAAAAAATTCCAGTTTATGAATGTGGCTTAGTGTGCACAATTCAGAACACCAGGATATGTTCTGATATTACTGCACCGTGTCATTCCTGTGTGGTCAGATAGAAAACAATATGCCAAGTTTTACATAGGAAAGGGCAGCCTGAATGTTCACAACTGGTTTACAAGATACTCTCTTGCATTCATTACCATTCACAAAGTAACATTGAACAAGAGAAAAATCCAAGAAGCAAACTCCTTTTTAAAAAATCAGCTAACCACTTCTCACCCAAACACAGGGCAAATGCTACAAATGTTTCTTGACAAGTATGGATATAATCATTTCTTTTCTGCTGGCAACACAGTAATAATACTGTGCAGCCTTACGGGTCCATATCCTGGTGTTTTGAAGAATTGGATTTCCTGGCTTTTAAAAATGGAATATATACATGTTTATACATATCTAAAAGTTGAGTCATGGCAACTGGACTTCCTTTTCTTGAGAGAGAGAAATGTTTTGCTGCTCAGCCAAATAGCTGTTTGATGAAGCTGTTTGGATGAGCAGCAAAACGTTTCTATCTCTCAAGAAAAAGAAGTCCAGTTGCCATGACTCAACTTCCAGATAAACTCACCTGGATGACTGAGAATCTTCACAGACATATTGCTATACTTACACACAAAACTCCAAGAAAACTACCCTCATGTAGGATAACCCAGTGCTACAGGATCCCAGAAGATGAGCAGATGTTCTGTTCTGCACTATGTTCCTGAGAGAGGGCCAAAACAAGTACAGCTGGGATGCAGCTCTGGTCTCTCTGTATCAAAATATTTTCATTTAATGAAACAATGAAGCAAAGTTGTAAATAAGTGCAACACCTTCAGTGGAGAAACATGCACACCCTTGCCATGCCCACTCTTCAGGATGCAGATTAGAAAGCTATATTCCAATATCCAAAAAAACCTTTTCTTTCCAGCACAAGGAAGAAAAGCCTTTTTGGACCAAAAGCTCTGTGAACATATTGTGTGCATATTTCCCAAAAGATGTCTCCTTACCTTTTGAAATCAAAAGGGGTGTGTCACAGCTGGAAATTGTCAAAGCTGTCACTGGAAATCAAGGTCAAATCATCCGCACCACATGAAAGAAATGCAGTGAAGAAAAGCAGGAAGAGAAAAAAATAACTCATTTGAAAAGTGGTGTTGGGAAGAGCCTTACAGATATTCTAGACAGCCTGAAGGACAGAAAAATGGGTGCTGAATCAAGTCAAAGCTGAACACTCACTACAGCAAAAATGAATAAACCAGGGATAACCTACCATTCACATATAATGAGACAATATTGATTGGAAATTGGTGGGGAAGGGATAGAAAGAAAAATCTAGCATGAGACAAACTGTCTCAATAAACAAAGCCACAGCTGTTCTTTCGCTTGCTTAGAAGAGACCTTACTAGAAAAAACAATTCTGCTAAGAAGGAGGGGCAGTAGGAAGACAACCTAACACAAGATGCTGTTTACAGAATCTATTATTTATTATTATTATTATTATTATTATTATTATTATTATTATTATTATTATTATTATTATTATTATTATATTGGGTAATATATAATACCTAGCAACAATGGCCATTCTGGGCAGTTTACAGCATTAACAAGTACAAATACAAAAGGCAGAGTACGAAAGGGTGAATAAGCAGCAAATATAGTACGAAAGGTTGAATAAGCAGGTTTTCCCCGGTTATTAACTAATAACTGGGGAAAATCTTTCTATATAGCCATGTATTAAGGAGTTTCTCTTTTAATTTTTATAATTTTATTATTATTATAAATAAAAAGGAAACCTTACATAAAAATACACCTCATTACCAATCTTGATCTCAAATCTAAATATAAATTCAGTCTACTATGGGTCAGAGCCTATTAGCGCCTTTTTTCTCATAGAAAACATATAGAGGTCTCCAGCGTTCTCTTGCCTTCTGTAGGTCTTTCTCCTTGAGTATTTCTGACAAAATGTCCATTTCTGCTGTTTCCAAGTATCTGTCCAAAAGCTCATGTTGTTCCGGTAAGTCCTTTGTCTTCCAGTATTTTGCCAACAGAATCCTAGCTATAGTTAACATATACATTAATAAATGTTTCTTATTATAATCTTTGATTTCCAGCATAATATTTAACAAAAATATTTCTGGCTTGAATGGTATCATACAACACAATATTTTCTGTAACATCTCATGTACTCTTTTCCAATAGTTTTTAATCACTGTGCATGTCCACCACATGTGATAGAAAGTCCCTTCTTTCTCCTTACACTTCCAGCATTTATCAGATCCGTTTCCAAACATTTTCACTAATTTTTGTGGTGTTATATACCACCTATAAAACATTTTATATACGTTTTCTTTCAAGCTAGTCGCTCTGATATACCTAATATTAACTTCCCATAGTTGCTTCCAGTTATCTATCTCAATATTATGTTCTATATTCTGAGCACACTTAATCATACAATCTTTAACTATCTCATCCTCAGTTTTATGCTCCAATAGGTGTTTATACATTTTCCTAATAAATTTCTCTTCGCTCCCCAAAAACAATATATCAAATTCAGTTTTCTGCATATAAAAACCTTCTTTTTTATCTTTACTGAACCTTGATTGCAACTGCGATTTTGCCCACCAGTCTAATATAATATTATGTTTTTTTAATTCTTCCTCTGTTTTTAATTCAGTCTTACTATTTAATATATCTTGATATCTACCAAATCTCGTCTCAGTCATCAAATTTGGGTGTGTGAAGGCTTCTATCGGGGACACCCAACCTGGGATCTTCCTATACAATCTTTCTATATAGCCATGTATTAAGGAGTTTCTTAAAGGCAGACAGTGTAAACATTAAACCGTATAGTCAACAAACATCATAAGTGACTTAATGCCACATAACATCTTTAGAGGGTTTTTTTTTAAATTACCAACCAATTTTGTAGTGACAAGTAGAGATGGGCACAACCAGGAAAAATTACGTTTCGAGTTGTCGTGTGTCAGAGCCGACCCGTTTCGGCTCGTTTCCGTTTTTTGTGAAATTTTCAAAAATTTGTTGTTTTGTTTGTCGGTTTTTCGTCTGTCGTTAGTACTGGCTTGGGGGGGCGGGCTCCTGGAGGCACCTCTCTGGGGTGGGTGCCTCCTCTGGCCCGCCATGAAGGGAAAGCGGGCTCCTGGAGGCACCTCTCTGGGGTGGGTGCCTCCTCTGGCCAGCTACAAAATGGCATGCGTAGCCAATTGGATATGCATACCATTAAGTTGCAGTTGCTGCAGGCAGAGGCACCTCTCTTTCGGGTGCCTCTGTGACTCACTGCCTGCACTTGGGCTGGGGAACGAAGTGACAGAGGACCCCTACGGGCGCCTGCTGTGACTCACTAAGAAGGGAAGTGTACTTGCTGTAGTGCAATGCGAGTACACAGATCTGGCTTGGGGTTAGGGGTTAGCGCAAGGGCTAGGCTTAGGGTAAGGTTAGGGTGAGTTACTGGGGTGCACCTCTGGGTGCCTCTCTGACCCACTAAGAAGGACAGTGTACTGGCGTATGGGTTAGGGTTAGGGTTCGGGCTATGGTTAGTGGCTTTTTATGCCCGACTGGCACATCCCAGAAGTCTCGGTCAAAACCTGGCCAAGTGGCCATGCAATTGGTGGAATGGCTCCAAAAATTTGCATGGTCCACTCCCATGGCCAGCCCATCATTGCGCAGGTGTAAAAAAAAAATAAAAATAAAAATAAAATAAAATAAAATCAATGGAGACGTTTTGTTGCAAGAAAAACCCACTGCTGCTGCTGTAAAAATTCAGGCAGTTTTAAAATAGCTATTTTCGCATGTTTCTGTGGTGCTTTGGTGTGTTTTTGGACCACGCAATTTCAAAATAAATATTGCGGTCGCCCCATTTTGGATCCCCCGCCCACACCGCATGGCATGGCGAGGTGGTGAGACGACGAGGATGCGCAGCCCAGGAGAGGAGAGGGGGGAGGCCAGGGACCCCCCCCAGAAACCACCCCTCTGGTAGGTGCCCTCACTGAGGCAGGCATATTTTCGCCTGCTTTTTTGGCCGGGAATTGGTTTTTTTATTTTTAAAACGTTTTTTCTCTGCCGCGCCGCTTGGCGAGTTGGAGTGGCGAGTGCGACTCGACGAGGATGCACACTTTGTGCAGCCCAGGAGAGGAGGGGGGAGGCCGGGGACCCCCCCCCCCAGAAACCACCCCTCTGGTAGTTGCCCTCACCCTCACTGAGGCAGGCATATCTTCGCCTGCTTTTTTGGCCGGGAGTCGGGTTTTTTTAAACTTTTTTTCTCTGCCACGCCGCTTGGCGAGTTGCGACTCGACGAGGATGCGCACTTTGCGCAGCCCAGGAGAGGAGAGGGGGGAGGCCGGGGACCCCCCCCCCAGAAACCACCCCTCTGGTAGGTGCCCTCAGGCAGGCATATTTTCGCCTCATTTTTGGCCAGGAATCGGGGGTTTTTATTTTTAAAACTTTTTTCCTGTGCCGCTTGGCATCGCGCGATTGCTGCGATGCCAGGAACGACAATGACAAATCAGACCCAATTTTTCTTTAGTCGGTTCGAGTTCGAGTTCTGGCGGAGTAATTGTCGTTACCATTTCCGTTACATAACGGAAACGAGAAACAGAAATGGAAACGAGAATTTCGCCAAGTCGTGCCCATGTCTAGTGACAAGACAGATGGAATGGTTGAGACTATGACAAGATATAGGCAACAAAGCGCTACAATCATCAGGTAACACCATCACTAGCCAGAAGGCAAAGAGGAGCTGACTTGTTGTTTGAAAACTTTTGTTGGGAGTCTGGTCTCAGAAATCCTGAGAGAATGTTTACTGAAAGCAGTCAATGCTGGGACAAAAACAACTGCTCTTTACTTTTGTAATGCATAAATACTTTTAATCTATCTTACAAAATGGTATACTAATTCCTTAGAGGAAAAAGGCATGCTTGTCACACTAATACTTTGAAAATCTGTGTGTTTTTACTCGTCCCATCATAACTATGAGCTTTTGCTGGCCCATAATTCTCTCTCACCATAAAATCCATTGTATCCAATGCCTGGGTAAACTGTACCAAATATGCTCTGTTTATAACAAAGTCACTGTTTTCTCCATTTGATAGTCTCTTTAGAGACTCAGTATTTCAGCCACTGCAACCTAGAGTCTTTTCTAATTTTAAAATAAAAGCAAGTGGGGCCAACTCTTCTATTTCAAGATAAGCATGACTGATCTGTTCAATTTCTATAAGCTATTTTAAATCTGGGAACATTTAGAGTCACCTATTTCTGAAGGGGACTAACACAGTTTTTCTTTAAAATAACCATAACTCAATTTTTTTTTGCACAAAATTCCCCAGGTTTGCTACACTTGTGCCAAATCTGATCCTGATCCAAAGTCCAGATAAAAGGGGGAAGTGTTTGTTTGGGCTGCCCCAATTGTTAAAATTGCCTTGTACAATGTTGATTTTATCTGCTGATATAGTTTATTTTATGCCTTATTTCTATACCAACCTTTAGAAGAAGCTTGCTAAATTAACAAGTTACCCATACAGTCCATAATTATTTTGCTACAGTAGCCAACAGATGTTTATGGGAAGCCCATAAGTGCCCAGTAATTTATACTATTTGTTACCTAGAAACAGTTTGAGGAAGTTGACATGTCCACAAAAGTTCACATTAAAATATAGCAGTTAGTCTTTAAGTTGCCACAACATTTTGTCTTCTTTCTTTTTTATTTTTATTTTATTTTTTCCTGATATGCTAGCATAAGCTAACATAAGTACCTCCTCTATAGTTCTAAAACTACAACTACAGATGGGCAAAGATTTATTAAAAATAAATAGTAAAATTCATTCAGAAACTGGTAACTTGTCAATTTGTATTTGTACAAATTGATATGAATCAATACAAATTTACAAATTTCTAGTGCTTTTTAATTTGTCAATTCATTGGGGTATAAAATAGCCACAAGAGCACCTAGACAAATCAAATTTGCAGAGAAGCTTCCCTTGTCCCTTTAGTAAAATCTCTCAAAATTTGGGGGAACATTGGATTTCTCTTTATGCATCCCCATAATAACCCCCCAAGAAAGTCTTCTAATACCTAGAGACACAAAATTTGCAAATAAGCTTCCTTTGGCTCTCATCTACAATGCCCTCCAAGTATGGTGAAGATTTGGATTTTCAAAATCAATTGATAAAGGGCACTTCCGTATGAGGCCCAATTTGTGGGTGTATAACTCAGATGTCTGAAACCCAATCTTCACCAAACCTGGAAGCATTGTAGAGAAGAGTCATGGGAAGCTTCCCTACAAATTTGATGTCTCTGGGGGCACTTTCCTGAAGGACATCTTTGGAGGTGCATACGTCAGACATTCAGAATCCAAATGTCATCAAGCCTCCTTATAGAGGAGAATCATGGGATGCTTCCTTGCAAATTTGGCGTCTCCAGGTGTCTTCATGGCCATTTTATAGGGGTTCAAAGTATGAATTGATTTATGAATTGATTTGCTGATTCGTCAGTTGTGATTTGTTGACCTTCACAAATCAGAACTAATCATCATTTTTCTGATTCATATCCATCACTAATTACAACTTTGGAAGGTCACCTGTATGTGATAGTGTAAGCAAACAGGATGTGTCAATTTGTATTTGTACAAGTTGATATGAATAAATACAAATTTGCAAAGTTCTAGTTATTATTAATTTGTCAATTACTGACCACTGAGAGACCTGTCCTGACTAGAGATGGGCACGACTTAGCGGTATTCCCGTTTCCGTTTCCGTTACTCGGTTCCGTTACTCTACGGAAACGGTAACGGGAATTACTCCCCCAGACTTCGAGCTCGAACCGACGAACGAACAATTTTGGTCTGATTTGTCGTGCTCGTTCCTTGCATCGCGCGATCACGCGATGCCACGCGGCACAGAAAAAAAGTTTTTAAAAGTTAAAAACACCCGGTTCCCGGCCGAAAAGCAGGCGGAAAAATGCCTGCCGTGCCTCAGGGCACCTACCAGAGGGGTTGTTTCTGGAGGTCCCCGGCCTCCCCCCCATCCCCCGTCCTAGTGGGCTGCTCTGTGGGACTCGCCGCAGGCTCGCAGCCAGCCAGCAAAAAGCCCAGTCTCACCGGCCGCCGGCCGCCGCAATTAAAGCGCAAGCAAGCAGCACGGACGGCACAGGAAAAAACTTTTAAACTCTCCCCCCACCCATTCCCGGGCCAAAAAAGCAGGCGGAAAAATGCCTGCTTGACTAAGGGTGCAGGGCACCTACCGGAGGGGTGGTTTCTGGAGGGGGGTCCCGCCTCCCCCCCATCCTGGGCAGCTGGACTCGAGTCGCCATTTCGCCATGCCATGCGGTGCGGGCGGGGGATCCAAAATGGGGCGGCGAACGCAATATTGTTTTTGAAATCGTGGTCCAAAAACACACAAGCACAACAGAAACACGCGAAAATTTATAAACTGCCAGATTTTTCACAGTAGCAGTGGGTTTTTTATTGCAACAAAATGTCTCTCCTCTCCTCCCCTGTCCTCCATTGATTTTATTTTATTTTATTTACACCTGCGCAATGATGGGCTGGTCGAGTGGCCAGCCATGTGGGAGTGGACGACCATGCAAATTTTTGGAGCCATCCCACCAGTCGCATGGCCACTTTGCCATGGAGACTTCTGGGATGTGCCAAAAAGCCCCCTAAAACCTGCCCTAGCCCCCCTAACCCTAACCCTAACCCTAACCCTTGACTCCGTACCCATACGTCACAGACTGTCTTCTTAGTGGGTCAGAGAGGCACCCAGAGGTGCAACCCACTAGCCCACCGTAACCTTACCCGTCACTAGCCTAACCCTAGCCCTTGCACTAACCCACCTTAAAGCCAGATCTACTTGCTTGCATTGCACTACACGCAGCAAGTACAATTCCCTTCTGTGTGAGACATGGTGGTGCGAGAGCCTTAGTTAGGCATCTCACTATGGCTCTGGGTTCAGTGCCATCCACTAGTCTTCACAGTCACTGTCTGCACATTATGTTATGCAATATCCATATGGCTATTGCATAGCATTTTGAAGCAGCAGCAGATGAGGAGGGGAGACCCCCATGTTGAGGGGTCTCTTGGAGCCTGCTTCCCCTTCCTAGTGGGTGAGGATAGAAGGCACCCACGGGTGCCTCCAGGAGCCCATTTTCCCTTATAGCGGGCCAGAGGAGGCACCCACCCCAGAGAGGTGCCTCCAGGAGCCCGCTCCCCCCCCAAAAACCAGTACTAACGACAATGAAAAAAACGAAAAAACGAACCGACTAATTTTTGCGAATTTTCGCGAAAAACGGAAACGACCCGAAACGGGACCGGCCCGACTAACGACAACTCGAAAAAATTTTTTTTTCAAGTTGTGCCCATCTCTAGTCCTGACTCATATTAAGAAATCCTGTTGGTCCTCCTAAAATACAAAAATCTTTATCGATAAATCCATAGCTTCTATTTCTTTAATATGGTCTAATAGAACCTTGGCATGCCATTGTAATAAGGGACTTGAGTCCAAACAATCCCTACAATCCCCAAAAGATACTTCTGCTCAAGACTCCCTAGTTTCCATTCTCCACCTCTGCAAACACAACCCTCTGTATCTCTAAAGAACTTCCCAGAAATCAAGAGTACCATTTGGGCTGGATGGATTATATATATATATATATATATATATATATATATATATATATATATATATATATATATATATATATATATATATATATATATATTATTTCTGTAATCTAAGGAATATTTATTCCTAATATTGTATTTGCTGTAGCATGTGTACAGTGTACAAAGAAAGAATGTTATGCTACTTTGATACCTAGAATCACATAATGACATTTCTTTAGCTATGTTGAAGCTTACTTTATTGGCTGGTCCATTATTAATAGACACACCAAACATATACATTAATGCCATTAACATATGTGTGTGCATGTGTACACACACAGACACACACAGACACACACAGACACACACACACACACACACACACACACACACACACACAGAGAGAGAGAGAGAGAGAGAGAGAGAGAGAGAGAGAGAGAGAGAGAGAGAGAGAGAGAGGAGAGAAATTTTGGGAAACCCCCAATACACATTCAGCTATGTGGGAATAGGGAACACTATAGAAAAAGCAATTACAGTGCTATTGTAATAAAGAATAATTCATTTGTATTTTATATATGTCCTATAACTATATCATTTCTGCTTCAATATAAATTCTATCAGCAACCTCTATACCACTGCCTCAGAGTGAATAAACCAAATACAAGATAGATGTCAAGATGTTTATTTCCCCACTTTTCTCAAATGTTTACTGGATAATTATTTGCCTGTTTGCAAATGATAGTTTAAATTTATCAGATTAAGTAGAACAGAAGAAAGTAATAGGGCAACCAAAATCTTTATGTCAATCATACTGGAATTAAATATTTTAAATAAGCATGACCTCCAGCTGTAATAATTTGAACTGGAACTCTTTTGAAGATCCTCTCTTCAGCATACACAAATTAGTTTTGGCATAAATTTACATGGATTCAGAACATTCTTTACAAATGATGAGAATTATTCCATTTTGATCCAACATACCAGGTAAAAAAGGCAGGATTTCCATTTCTGGAATTATGCAGCCCCAAACAAAATCATTTCCTAAAACTCGTGGTTCGAAATCAACTAATCTCTGCATTTATTACACAGTGTTGAATATGACTTCAGACAACAAGAAGGCAGATTTCACCAGGTTCTGAAAACATTAGATGAAGTGGAAGAGAACCCTCCTGCGGTACCTCTGCAAAGACAACCATCTGATCACCCACCCGTCATTGAGAAGCAGGAAGTAAGAAGAAAAACAAAGAAAAAGAAATGTTTCTGGTGGATTTGAATGCCTTAAAAACAGGACTGTTGTTGTTATGCGCCGTCAAGTCAGAGCTAACTTGTAGTGATCCTAAATGAGTTTTAAAGGTAAGTGAGATACATCACTTCCACACCCTCAGTGAGTTTCCATGGCTCAGTGGGGGATACGAACCCTGACCTCCTAGTCCTAATCCATCACTCTGTCCGCTGTACAAAACTGGGCATGGAACTCTAAACATTATTCAAAACATCATGGCTACACGATGGCTAGGATCGTGAACACCCATCACTTTTCAGATTCCTCCATATACTTTGAGTTCCATTGGTGATTCCAGGGTCATGGAATTTTTCAATTGTCATCTGGACTGAAATATTGTGGCAAAATTATAGTTATCACAAAGCAGGAAGTGAACAAAGAGATGAAGCTTGCAAAGGCGACGCCCATTTATGATGGCCAATCCATGTTTTGGAAACAATATCTAAAGTGGACTAAGCCACTGCAACTGAGGAGGGGATAACCGTTCTTGTTGTCAATCAATTTAGCTTTTTTTTTTTGCAAAGTTTTACCTACAAATATCAAAGCTGCAACAAGAAATTTAGAGAACCCATTAAACTTGGTATTTCTCATCAGACTGTGCTACAGCTTAATTGATCATCTTACCTTCCAAAATGGAACACAAATTTTCCCCCTTTATATAACATCTTTACTTAGCATTTCTGTCAGTTGAATATAGGTTATGAATGTTTGATACTTTGCACCCTGTTTTGTTAGCTTGATTCAGATTTCACCTTTTTTGAAATCTCTAGATTTGAGGGGTATTCAAAATTTACCACTTCCTCCCCTGACAAACTGCTTTACATCTGCATTGATTTTATAATAGTGCATCTAATATTCTTCAAATTGTGCAAATGTTTTCCTCCTAAATAATCACACTCAGCCATCTGCATAAATGTTGAAGTAGAAAAACGTGTTCAAACATTGGGAACCCTATCAAAACCAAAATCATGTTTTTCTGTTTAAAACCTGATGACAGGATTCTAGAATACTGGAGTTGGAAGAGACCTATAAAGTCATTGAATCCACCCCTCTGCTCAATACAGGAATCCAAATCAATTTT
Organism: Phrynocephalus guinanensis; assembly: GCA_037367245.1. Lineage (NCBI taxonomy): Eukaryota > Metazoa > Chordata > Lepidosauria > Squamata > Agamidae > Phrynocephalus > Phrynocephalus guinanensis. The sequence continues at coordinate 89,362,392 of CM074734.1, forward strand.
AGTTGCATTTTAAAAACAAACCAACAAACCTAGAAAACACCCCAGGAATGTTTGATTTTTATTCTAGTCCACAGACTCTGCTGCACTCTTTTTAAAAATGCAATATTCCTAACTTTGATTTATTTTGAAAGCTAAATTATTCTGAAAAGAGGTCTATCAGAATTTTACAAGTTAGGAAAAAATGACTTCATTCCTAAAATAATGTAACAATGTTCATGAACAGGGAGCTTCATATCCCATCACTTCCAACATGTAGTCATTGAAATGGCTTTCCAGGGAACCCTGGAGAAGCATGCAAAGGAAAACCCTGGAGAAATTAAGGATCACTCAAATCCAGTATGATTAAAATTAAAGGAAACTGATTCTCTTCCCCCCTATAGGATGCACCAGGCCTATCCCACATCACCCAGCAGACCCCCCACACACACACAAATACCAGAGGTTCTTTTCAGAGGGTATCATTGCAAGAGGAGATTTCCTTACATAGTTATCTCATCTTAGGCCCTGCACCAATATACTCCTTTGTTAGAGGGCTTCTATTCTGAATTCATGACAACACAAATAAATTTATGCAGACAGCTGAGTGTGATTATTTAGTAGGAAAACCTATGTGCAATTTGAAAGCTATTAGGTGCACTAAGATAAAAATCAATTCAGATATAAAGCTGTTTGTCAGGGGAAGGAAGGTGTAAATTGTGAATACCCCTCAAATCTGGAGAGTTCAAAAACTCTGACTCAAGCTAACAAAAAGAAGGTGCAGAGTATCAAACATTTATGTCATTTTTCAAGCTATATTCAACTGACAGAATTGCTAAGTAAGGGTGTTCTATAGAGGTCAACACTTCAGGTAGAAACTTTTATAACACAACAATAATGTGTATTTCACTGTATGTAGTTGTTGTGAGTCGGCACTTGTGATTCAGGGTGAAGGTGAGCAATATTATAGGCCCTTTGTACCCCTAAACTCCGCCGCAAATGGCTCCCAGCTCCGGAGCTTAAAATTGTTTCCCCACCAGCTCCGGAGTTTACAGATAATTAAGTGCGACCACGCCCACCTAAGCGCATCCCAGCGCACTTTTCAGGTACCTGCTCTCTGGAGGTGAAAATTCCTGATGCGGATATAACGTAGTGACTGCCCAGCTCTCCTTGCTTCTGTTTGTTCTTTTTTTGCCCCCCCGCCCCTTTAAGAGATCTGAATGCAGTGCCAGGACGGCAGAACGGAGGTGAGCGGCATTCTTTTCTTCCTTTTTTTCTCCCTCCCCTCACGCAGCCAGCAGCCAGGAGTGCGGAGGGGGTGGGAACGCAGGAACAGCGACAAACCCCTAAGATCTCTGGTCCGAATTTAAGTGGCCAGCGGATCTTAGGGGTCATGTGAAAAGGCCGATAGCTGCACTGTTACCTCGAATTCTGAATAACTTTTGTTAAAGGGTCTTCTGCCAGAGAAGGACTCATTAACAAGGGTTACTCAAAATTTGAGGTAACATTCTGAGAGCTTGTCTTTGATTTGAACCCAGGACTTCTGTGCCACTAGTGACTAAAGGTGGTACTGTAGGCTACAGGAAGATCATAAATAACTAAAATAAATGCAATAGGCAATATCTTTATAGATCACTAAGAAAAAAGAAAAATCATAGTGTATCTACTGTATGTGGGTAAATCCCACTTCTTCAAAGCTCACATATATGATTTTTAAAAAATTAATGGCCTATGAAGATATTGCCTATTCATGCAATTCTTGCATTTGTATTTCATAATGACCACATAGCTTCCCCCTTTTATTTCAATAAAATAAATGAATCAATTTGTAAAGAAAAATATGCCTGATGTCCTCTTAGGAAGGATGACTGCTTCAGCTGTCTAGATTAGGGATAGGCACCAAATGAAAAACAAAATGCTGTTTCATCATTTTGTTACCTAATGAAATCAAACAAAAGGAAACAAGGATGCGCCGTTTCGGTCGTAACGAAACAAATCCGCATTTTCCCCATTAAAACAAACTGATTTGTTTCTCTGTAAAACAGCTCCCCTGGGTCCTAAAGACACCACATTTGGTGTGAACCATCACTGGACTGCCCCCTTTAAGCCCTCCAAATGTGGAGATATTTGGGGTTCGGGGCCTGTTATTCAACTTCAAAATAGGTGCCCACTGGAAAAAAATTCTGTGCTTGAAAATACTGATCTCAGGCAGCTAGCAGCATGGAAATTGCAGTTGTGCTTCTCCAAGCAATCCCCTTGAAGCACCCCAAATTTGGAGAGGTTTGGGGGGCAAGTTATTTGACGCCAAATGTGGTGCCCATTGGAATCCATTATTTATTTATTTATTTATTTATTTATTTATTTATTTATTTATTTATTTATTTATTTATTTGGGAGTGAAGAGTGGTTTGCTAATCACCTCATGGCAGCAGGGTATATAAGAGGCTGCGCTACTTTCAGTTCTGGTCGTCGGTGGTGGAGTTAGGAGGAGGCAGATGTCTCTGGCAGTGTGATATTAGTTAGCTCTTGACTTCTAAGGTCTTCACTGCTGCTCTTTGTCGCTGTGGATTGCTGAAAAGCAAAGCTAATTTGTGTGTGTTGTTGTGTGAGTGGGCAAAGCGACAGCGGTCTGTGTGTTTGAGAGAGTCTCTCTCTCTCTCTCTCTCTCTCTCTCTCTCTCTCTCTCTCTCTCTCTCTCTGTGTGTGTGTGTGTGTGTGTGTGTGTGTGTGTGTGTGTGTGTGTGTGTGTGTACTGGACTGTCTCTCTCTGTCTCAGAGAGCAGCCATCTTAATTATCTATTATTTTTGGAGGATTGGGTTGAGGGATTTGGAGCAGGCTTTCTTTCCCACTCCTACCCCCTTGAAAATACAATCCTTCCCAGCCACCCACATTATTCCCAGTCCACCACCCACCTGTACCAGTTCCCCCATTTTCTAGAGGCACAATACAAATGCACCAGTCCATCCCTCTTAATCATGGCCCCATTTCCAAAAACCAACAAAATAGAACCAGAGTCCTCCTATTCCATTATTCCTAGCTGGAGTAATATGGAAAACTCCTGTCTCCCTCCTGGGCCTGCTAGCCTGCCTGCACTTTGTGGGATCTGAAAGACCCATGTATTTCTAAGACCTGCCTTGGTCACCTTGATTTAATTCTTGCCTGCCTGCCTGCCTGGTGGAGTGCAATTTTTCTGATACAGCCCAATGTGTCGTGGGGTGCTTCAAGGGGAGACTTTGAGGATGCTCCACGGCAATGTCCATGCTTCTAGCTGCCTGGGATCAGTATTTTCAAGTACTTTTAAATTACATGCTTTTCCCTAGGGGTACCCCCTTTGGAGCTCAATAACTCAGTTCCCTGTACCCCAAACCTCTACAAATTTGGGGTGCTTCAAGGGGAGAGCTTGAGGGGACAGTCCAAGGAAGGTACCCACCAAATCTGGTGCCTCTAGGACCCATGGGACCCATTTTATAGAGAAACAAATCAATTTGTTTCTGTTTCATTTCATATGAATTTTTTTTCAAAATTTTATTTTGAAACAAAACGAATCAAGGGGTGAAAAAACAAACTGAAACATAACACAGTTTTTCCATTTCATGCCCACCCCTAGTCTAGATTGCATAACCTATAGCAGAGTGGCACCCACAGAAAGACATACCTTTGATGGTGATTAAAAATCCTGTTCCATTGTTATTTAATTATTTGATACAACATAACTCATGAAGAAAATTAAAAGCAGTTCACACTACCTTAACCTTTCAATACTGAGACTTATTTGACTTCTACGTATATAGGTTTTTAAAACGGTGCTGCAAAGGAGACCGTACTCAACATAACAGTCTACTATACTTTTGGAATGCATTTCAAAAGGTCTTACCGTTAAGATTCTATGCCTACAGCCACATTGATAGCTTTCAATAACACTAGCAGTATACAACAAATACATCACATGCTGCCAAAAGGAAAATTAAGAACAAAAAAATGAGATATTTAAGTAAGAATGTTTGTAATATTGTATAGCACATATTGCATATTCTGATACTACTGTACTTGAATTACTTTGCTCTGCAGAGGAAAGTTAATTTTTGGAGAAAAATTGTAAGTATGATATATCCAGTCTGATAAGAACAATATCTTAATAAAAGGTTTCTGTACTTCCACATTACAATCAATACCTAGTCCTGTTACACATAGTCACAACTCTTGGTAATCAAGCAAGCTTCAATATAGATTACTTTCCTGAAGAACTGTAATAATCAAATATAATGTTTTGTATATTTCTAGATTCTTTTACTGGCATAATACCTTTTGCAATAAATGGACATTATTTTTTTTTGTCTTGCGACTCGGTAACTTCATAACTGCTTACAATGATTGCAATTGAAAATGTCAAAGGTGGAAGAATTCGCACGAATAAGTGTTTGCCTAACAATCTCTTCCCCGCTTGCGCAATGATTTTGTACAACCTAGAGTCAGTTTTATAAACTCTAGTCCAGATCCAGATCCTGAGTGGAAACCCTCCATGGTTTCTTTATTTCAAGCACTTATTGGTTCATTTTTCCTGTTGTACTTGAGTGCTGGAAATTCTCCCCTAATAAACATGTCATGCTTCAGTCTACTTGTAATTCACAACTAATTAAATGACCATCTGTATGGAACCATCCTGATGGTTCAGTTTAATCCACTACCCACACTTATTCCTGAGTATATTAAGTAACAGCAGACTCACCAGATGTTTATTTCTAATTGTGCAAAGAACTCAGACAGCAAATCATTACCAAAGAAATGCACCAATCTTATAAACAGATTCTGGCTACAGCCCTGTACATAGATATTTAAAAACTTGTTTGCTTGTTTATTGCCATCTAGTGAATTTTTACTCTAGGAGGTATACAACAACAAATATAAAGCATAAATTACAGTAGTACCCACCCCCATCCAAGGAATAACTATCTGCTGATACACTTATCCTCTGTCTCAAAATACTAAATAAAAACTCTATAAGTGCATATGCATATAGTATATATTTCCTGGGTGTATTTACCAGAACTGGTCACTAGAGAGAGCAGGAAAAACATGCAATGTATAGTGCAGGGGTCCTCTACTACAGCCTGCAGGTCAGATCCAGCCTGCCAGGGTCCTGAATCTGACCCTCTGGCCATTGCAGAACCCCCCCCCCCAAGCTGTCTGTGGCGCTTGTAGTTCTCTTTGATATCTATTCTGGCTGGTGAAATAGCAGATGGCCCCTGAGGAGACTACATTTCATGCCTTTTGAACCCTACCTTCTCCAAGAGGCATATTTCATGCCCTGTTTCTTGTCCACAAGCAGCTCTTCCTTTTGCCCACTCTGAAATGGGGCAGGAAGAAGGTGACTCCTGCGTGTCATTCCTTTGGTGGCGGCCGCAGCAGCCACGGACGGCATGAAGCTGGAGATGGCGGGCAAGGGCCCTTCATTTTATTTTGGCAGAGGTTGCTCATTATTTGAAGGGTGATCCCCTCCATAGGATTAACTCCTGCCTCCCCATAGGTGAGAGTGCATAGGAAATTGGGGGGGGGGGACACTCTCAGAGTGAGTGGTGTATTTGAAAAGCATTAGACACAATACACAGATGGGGAGAGCTTACAGTGACTATGGAGATAGGCTCTGGGTACACCCATCTGTTGGACTACAACACAAGTATAATCTGGCCCCAAAGAGTGTCTGAGGGACAGTGAACCGGCCCCCTGTTTAAAAAGTCTGAGGATCCCTAGTATAGTGTTTGATACTTCCACTTTTTTGGGCATGCACAGGGAATGTGGAACCTATCCCCTATGGATGCCATGGCCCTACTGTATATAATTAGTATAGACACTAAACAATCTCACAAATAGAAAGAGGTGAAAAGACAAGACAAATGGCAATAAACATTATAAACCATACATTGCAATGCCCCCCCCTCTTCCTCCTTTATCCACTATCTCAGTTGGGGGCAAACTTACTAAAAAGCTTCTCAGGACAGCTCAGTTTTAAAGAGCTTTTTTATCTTTAGAAACTGGGTTGGTGAAACCCAGTCTTTACCAAACTTGGACAGCCTATAGAGGAGAGCCTACAGTTTGATGCCTTGGCAATGCCAAGAATTTAACAAAACAAAAGTACTAAAAATTCATCAGTTGGCATTTCCTGGGGCTTATTGTTTTGTATGAACATGAATGGATGAATTAGCAATTTTTGAACAAATTTTGCAATTTATTTTTAAATTCATGCCCACCTCTAAGGCCTAAACCATTGCCTTTTAAACTGGTTATTGTCTCCCTTGTTTGAGCTTAATTCGCACTTCAGCCTTCCAAGATCTTGGGAGCAGAAATATACCTCACGCTATCTCATAACAGGGGCTACCCTGCTCCACCATTTTCTATGGAAAACCTATGGAGTTGCTGGCTTCTTTCATCTCTGTTGTACTATGTTTGCTTGCTTGGGGAAGGGCAGATATCGCTAAAGTACTGCTCTGCCCAAGCACAGCTTCCCTTATGCACAGCTAATCCACTTTTCTGTGCCTGAAAATCCCTTTAAGAGACCTGAATTATACACTGACAAAGTGGCGCCCTCTAGGAAAGTGTTCTAAACTGGGTTAGAGAAACCCAGTCTTCAACAAACTCTCTCTCTCTCTCTCTCTCTCTCTCTCTCTCTCTCTCTCTCTCTCTCTCTCTCTCTCTCTGTGTGTGTGTGTGTGTGTGTGTGTGTGTGTGTGTGTGTGTGTGTGTGTGTGTGTGTGTGTGTAGGAAGCTTATCTGCAAGTTTGGTTCCCATGAATTGATGATTCAAAAATTGCTAAAAATTCATCCATTCATATTCAGCAGGAGACTTTGTTTATAATGAATACAAATTGAGGAATTCTGACAAATTGGCCAAATTCATCAGAAAATGTGACTCATTTTTCAATTCATCCCCATCTCTAACCATAATCCATTCAACAGATGATATTCATCAATATTTAAAAGAGAAACTAAATGCCTAAATTCACTGTTTTTAAAAACATATAAACCTTTTAAATATCGTAGACCTGTTATGCAGAACGCAATGCTTCTGTGTACCCATAACATTGTCTAATCTCTCCAGTGGGCCTTCATCCAAACATACTGGTGTTTGTTGATAGACTGAAGTGCCACTTCTCATCCTTGGTTATGCATACAAGGGACAATTGTGTTTATCTGGAGGGTCACAAGTTGCCCACCTCTGGTATGTTAGGTGCCATCAAATCAGTACCAATTTATAGAAACCCGGAGAGGGTGTTTTAGATAAAGGAGATATTTAAGGAGTGGTTTTACCAGTGCTCCTCCACCACATACACATTAAGTGAATTTCCATGGGTGAGTCGTGATTCAAACCCAGCTCTCCAAAGTATAGAGACCATCAATCTGTTTATTACACCATATACTCACCTACCCAGTCTATCACTGGCCTTTCAATACAGAATTTTCACTTGCATTTTTTAAATAAAACACAATTCATTTCCTCTTTCCTTTAAATAAAGCAATCCATCAAAACTATACACACAATAACACAACATGTCATATAAAAGTATCAACATTCCCATCTCATTGCCAACTACTTATGAAGTTAGATGGAAAGTTAGATGAAGTTAGATGGAAAGGGAGACCGTCATAATTTGGAGTCCTCATATCTGGGGGGAAATCTGAAGACACAAAGAACAGCAAAAGAGGCATACCTTCAAGCATATAGCATTGTACAGCTAAAATCTTTTTATCAAAATGTGCTTAAAATATCTCTGCCTTAACTTAATCTGTCCATTACTTTACCAACGTCTAAATCTGAGAAAGTTATAGTTACAGATTCTCAACTTTGATTACTTTCTAAAATCTTATGAGCAGCAGGGGTGTACAGTATTTTTCCCCTCATATGCTTGGCAAATTGCTGGGTTCTTCGTGGCATATCAATGCCTGAAATAAGAAGAATCCTGCTGCTCAGAAGAGCTTATCTGTCAGTATTTAAGACACAATTGCTATTAGAATAAAGCAACTAAAATTGACACAATAGGGTTCCTTATTAATATCCTTGCTTATCAAATCCTATGAGTTTCATTAGAACTGTCTCACTATCATAATAACTTATTAAGAGTCATAGAACTTAAAAGGTTTCTTTTTCTTGAGTTTTGCCCTTCTTAGGGTTATCTCCAGTTGCTTCCAGCCAGGAACCAAATTTAGGGACAGGTGATTGAGCCAGCCAACCATGCAGTTGAATTCAAGCTGATTGTTCAAGGCTAGCTATTCAAGGCTATCCTTGCCACTGCTAAAGGTTATATTGCAAACACACCTGCACTTGCAGAGCTGACAACGTTGACCTTCACAGCCAAGGTCAGACTAATGTGTGTGTCGATTTTGTTAAAATATAATTGTTGCTGCTTGCAAACAAGAGAGAGAAATAAATAAAAGAAAAGTTACTTATTTCAGTTATGGTAAGTGTTATGTCTGGCAGCCATATATCGACCTAATGTGTGATACATAATTGTAAAGATTCTATACCAATTGAAGCACATAGTTATCTTGTACACAGTGGGGATCCTGGCTGACACAGAATCCTTCCCTCATGCGGACATGTAGTCATTAGCTACAAAATATACCAAACCTTTTCATACACAATTCTGATATTCCTGAGGCAGATCATTTTAAAGGTAGAGTTTTGAACACTATCATCTACCTAAACAACAACAGCAAACCCATCTTATGAGCCTATAGAATCCAAATGTATAAAATCAATTTGCTGTCAGTCCTAATTAGAGATGGGCACGAAATGAACAATTTTTCGTTTCCGTTTTTGTTTTTTCGTTTTGTTACGTAACGAAACGACAAACGAATTTTGTCTCCAAAATGAAACGAAACGAACAGAAACACCGGAAATTTTGTCGTGCGTTTCGTTTCCGTTACTGCAATATGATTGAATTGCTTAAAATCCTTTTAAAAATCACAAAAAATGAAATAAATGGTAACAAAATGGTAACGAAATGAACAAAAACAAAAACAATTTTTTTCAAAAAAATTGCAAAAAAAGGAAATGAAACGAAACGGACCCGACAAACGACAAACGACAAACGAAATGCAATTTTTTTTATTTGTGCCCATCTCTAGTCCTAATAACCAGGATATTATTTAAGACAGTGTGAGTTTTTTCTTAAGCCAATGAATAAATCTGTAACTAAGTCAAAACAATCAAACTCAGCATCCCACCTGGAAAATGACCATAATGCTCATGTTGCAGGATGGGGTGGGGGAGAGACTACATTTGGCTCACTTTCATGCAACCTGTCAGGGGTCTAAATGCAGGATCCTTTGCACCGCCACCCCACAGATCCCAAATTTAGCTTAAATTGGCTCTCCCCCCCCCAGATGGCTTGGTGGGGAAGTAACATGGCCATTGGCCATGCTTTGGGGAGACAACATTTTTAGAGCCCCCCAACTCTGAAAAAGTAATTCTTTTAAAAAGGTATTTTCAAACATTTTTAGCTATGTGTTGGACTCTGAGTGACACACTGGGAAGGTAGCAACGGGGTAGGAGTAAAGAAAAAAAATGGGCACCATCCATTGCAGTTCAGGAGCAGGCACGGTCCTCTCTAGGGTGTCTGCCCACTCACCCACCTGGCCTTTGGAGACTGTTCACCCTGGCCTTACAAGGTTGCATTCAAAGTGCTTTGAACACTCAAAAGTGCTAGAGATGCAATAATATTCAAGACAACTTTACAAACAAGGTTCCAAAGATGCCATTTTTTTCTATCCTCCCTGTTTGTCCACCCCAAAGATCAGAGTAGCAAAGGAAGATGGACAACCAAACAATTTTCCACTCAAAACAAAGCTGAAACCTGCCCAGTCATCTGGGAGGCAATTATTTATTCTCTGCAGGTGACCAAAGCTGTTTTACACCTTGGCAGACTTTTATATCATTTCTCAATGTCAGCTATTGTGTAGTTTTTATACCCTGGTCACAGAGCGCTCTCCACCACATGCCAGCTTAAGTAACACATTGCTCTTTGACAGTCCTGCATGTTTCACAGCTCAACGGAGACAGCTTTCAGAGGTGGTAACTACAATTTATGAGTATGGCCCTGTACATAATATTCTGCAGTGAGAGATTTCGAATGCTTTCCTTTGGATTTACTTTTTTTGAGGGAGATAAAATGACATGATGAAGGCACTTTTCGATGGTGTCCTTTAGCGATCTGATCCCGTCGCACAAAGAATCTTAAAAACTGTGATGACACTGAGGCAATTGAATAATCCAATGAAGGAAAACAAAGCTGCAGTTAGGCAGTTTCTATTCAATGAGGCTTTTCACTGAAATGTTCACAGATGATGTTAATAATACATGTTATGCACTGCTTGAAATCCAGCACACAATAGAAAGTAGACATTAACTCAGAATGAAGTTGACAGTATGATGCCACAAGGCAAAAGCAGTGGTCGGGTAGCCATGGTCACAACAGCCCAAAATAAACATATGACAGTATGCAAATAGGATTGTGTTAAAAACAAATCAGGATATAAACAGAGCTAAAGAGTAAAGAAAAATGCAAATGGATCAACAATCCTTATTTGCAGCAAGGCATTTGTCAGCTGCTTACATTTCAAATCATAATGGCCTCCTGATATTACAATCATTTTTATCACCAAGGCAATTATTTTATATATACAGGAATGCCTCAATAGCACACTACCCAAATCAAGAGATGTTCAATGCTCGGGTGGAAAAATCTGTCCTGTTCTGTTTTAATGTGTACTCAGCCCCTTGCCTTAGCAAGGTACCTTAAACTCTACTGCAAAAGGCCCCATCTTCAACCATTTGGCACCTCTCACCTTAATAAAACACCTGAGTGTCAACACTTGGTGGTTTATTGAAGTGCCTTCTGGCTGGCCAAGCACATCCTGCGGTTACGCTTGCCTTCTGCTTTGTCACAGCTAAAGGAACCGGGAACAAGGATATACTTTTGCTGATCACACAAGTCCCAAAGGCCTCTTGCTATAACTCTCCTGGCAATGTCAAGTCTTCCCTAGTAGTAAAACCTCTTTTGTAAAAAAGAATTACTCACAATTAAGGTGTCATCTCTTCCCATTCTAATGACGGTCTTGTTAATGGTGCGCAGCAACTGGGTTATTATTTCTTGTATGTGATGATAAGTTGACGCCTGTAAAACAAATGCAATTATTTAGATAACGAAGAATTATCTACAAAGAAACTGCTGCAGCAGACATCATCCTTACTGGAGTAAGAGAGCCTCTGTGAGCATGGAAGAGAACTAATCGCTTGGTAACTACCACTACAATCAGTATTGCAAATTAGCTCTTGAAGTAAGTGAACAAAACCTTTCTGAAGATCTCTCTTTTTGCCAGGTTCAAAGAACGATTTCCCTATCTTATCTCTATGTCAACTGACACGCTCATAAGAGGCTGTTGTTTTTAATAAGAAGGCCATCCAAATATACCCTGTGTGTGCCTTGGAGTAGACTGTAATACCTGTAGTTCAGGAGTCTAGCACTTACCAGTAATTTTTGAAGCACTTACCCCACAAGAATTGCCAGCAGCTAAGTCTCAGGGCTATTTAGCATAAACAATACCACAGAGGCTTTCCCCGAGTCTGTATTATAAAAAAGTATAGCTCCTGCTTTTTATGCGGCACTGTATCTCTGTATTATGTGATGAATCATTGGTTTCTTTCTCCCAGACAGAGCAGTTTTCAGAAGAATTACTCCAATCGAGCTACCTTTTCATTCTCTCATGCATTTATCTTGTTTCTAAAAGAGTTTCCAGCTTTGTGTTTCATGAAGGCACAATGTAATTCAAAATGGGTGCATTTCTCACCACAGGTCTTTCAATAAAGCTTTTTTTATTTTTTTAAAAAGTGAACCTATGATTCTGCAATACCAAGTCATGGGTAAGTCATCTTGTTATGCCATTGTAATGTAATTTGGTCTTACATACTTGTAACAGGAAAGCAGAAAGCTCAATAATGGCTAGGAAAGCAAGAGTGAAGGAAGCGACAGAGAAAGAAATGTCTATTGATAGCCAGGAAACCCCTTTACTTTACCTACTGAAATCTCAATAAGATACCACCAGCAGCATCCATGTGTCCCTCAACTCCCTACATGTCCTGGCCTTCATGGGAGGTACGTTTAATATTGTCCCTTTGACCAAAATGTCTACATTTGTCCCCATGCCCTTCTACCACCATTAGGGCACCTGAGGTAGACTTACCTTGCCCTTCTGAAAAAAGCATCATGATGCAGTGGATAAAATGCTTTCCTGCAGCTATAACTGTGCCCACAACCTGGGGTTCAATTCTAGGTAGTAGGCTCAAAGTTCACTCATCCTTCCATCCTTCCAAGATCGGTAAAATGAGTACCTAGCTTGCTGGGGGAGGGGAATATGTAGCCTGCATCACTACTTGTAAACTACTCAAAGACTGCTTTAAGCACTATGAGATGGTATATAAGCAGCACACTTTGCTCTTTTGGGAAAAAAGTGGTATTTGATCAAGCAGTGTAGCTGTAATTTAGTATATATGTAGATGGAAAACAGAGTTTTATTTAAAACATACTCTACCAATAATTAAGAAAGTGGGGGTTTTTTTATTCTGCCTTGTGTTGTATTGAGGAGGGCAGGAGTAACCTTTGAGCAAGTATGGGATTCAAATTAAACTTTCCCTGATTTCTACTTAATTCTCATCACTTCCCCTCAGTCGGGGTCTACTCCAATAAGGGAAGGTTTCTAAAGAGTCCTCCCATCCTGGTACAGCTTATTATTCTGTTATGAGAAGTGTATACAGTATCATTTATCCTAGTCCAGAGTATGTTGCCGCGAACATGGTTCTTTATGCTTTGTACACATTTGACTGTATAGCTTTTATGAAAACTATACTTGTACATAATTTGTCCAGGTTGTGCTAATGATTAGCAGTAAGGATTATGTTGGTGATTTACACCTCTGTACTAGAAATTAGGTGAGTTGCCCTTGAAATGTATTGCTAATTAACAAGGCCTGGGTTACACAACTTGGGTGCATCCCTCACAATATGATCAGTATCTGATTAGTTAACAATATTTGGCTGTAGTGAGTCATGCAATTTAACTTACAAACACACAAATCACCAACAGGTTTCAAACATGTTAATACAAACTGCAAATCATTAAGGGATGCAGGAAAACAGTACTGTCTTGAAATACATTTAATTTCAATGAGATACATTATTATGGGGAGAAATGAGCAGGAGGTAGCCTCACTGATGCCAGCATAGGCTAATGATACTATATATTTCAGCGTGCTTATTTAAGTTAACGAAAAGAAGCAAAACATTGCTTTTTTTCATTGCCCTGAATGTTAAAATTCTGAGGTTATTTGTCCCAGCCCTTAGCTCCTCAGTGTGCAACATACAGTAAGACAAATGTAACTATCTTTATTTATTTATTTATTTATTTATTTATTTATTTATTTGACTTTTATACCGCCCATCTAGACCTAGGGCTACTCTTGGTGGTTTACAACATGTGATAACATAACAATTAAACAAATGAATACATTTTGAAAACCAAAATACAAGGTACATAATAAAATAAAGTATAAATAAATCAACAAAAAAAACCTAAAATGAAGCTAAAATGAAGCTAAAAATGGCAAAAGATTGATAAGGGGGGGGGAGAGAGGAGAAGAAAAGTGGTTTAAAAAATAGTGCCTTACTAAATGCTTGAAGAATCAGGGAACACCATTCTATTAACTGAATGCTGATAAAAGCAACCCCAGATTTTCAGTGACTCAAACATCTAGATATCTGCTTAGGATGTCATGTCCAGATCAAGACTCTTAGATCTGGGTGAAATATATTCGGTTTTCATTTTAGCAATTATATCAAAAGGGGTACATAAAATTAAAAAATAAATAAACAGAAGGATAGACTTTTGGGAACTCACTTGAGCGGTTTTTAAGATAAGCTGACCTTGGCCTCTGGATAAAGCAGACAGACTGAGACAAATGCCTTTTCTCAGCCAGCTGAGCATACATAGGCAAAAGAAGGCTGTGTTTCTCCCAGAAGGCTTGCTTTAGTTTATCTTATCCATGTTCACAAGAGACATTGGAGCACTTCTAAAACAATGGTTCAGATAGGAGTCAGGTGCCCTTCAGCCCTTTGGCCCTCCCCTAAAGTAAAAGGTCAGGTGAAATAGAAGGTCACTTCCTTCCCAGATATGCCACATCGGCCAGGAGTGTATGTGCATCACTGTAGCCCCTCTGAAACACATTCTTCAAAGAAAAGTTCCCACAATATGCCATCTTACTGGTGGTGCACTGCTATCTCAAAGGGCATGAGAATTATCTTAAGAGTAATTATATTCAAGAGGAAACGTTTCCAAGTAGAGAAATATTTCCAAGATGAACCGAAGTGGTTTCTTAAAGGGCGGCATTAATCAGCATCTAGGCAGGTCCATTTCAGTGTGGTTTTGTGCTGTATTTCTGTCTTATGCTTTGTCCACTTTTTTGCATTTGTGTTTAATGGTCTCCTTTGGGGATCATATTCAGATGTTCAGCAGCATATTCAGATGTCCATTCTCACCTGGCTGGTGGAGGGGGGCTTCAAATTGACACTTTCAAATAACTATGTCAGCCTATTCGAATCTGCCACTCCTTGGTGGACTAGATACAGCTCATCATTCTCAGTCAGCAAAGTTACTGGTGGAATTTAAAATCCAATACAACTGGGGTGAGGAAAGATGAACTTTGGAATATCTCAATTTAGGTGTTAATTTTTTTCTACCAGTGAAAGGGAGGAAATCAAAACCGGCTTCTATTTGGTTAATGTTTCATCTTATTTCAATTTTTATACAATCTCTGCTTGCTTCCTGAACAAACTGAGGGTGCTGCTTACGAAAACCTCTGGCAGACTAACCTATTGCTAAGTCCAGCAATACATCCACACTGTAATCTCAATGGTTGATCAGACTTCATGGGCTTGTAATTCCTCCATACATTTTTAAAACCAGCTTCTTCCAAATCCGGACATGAAATAAACCAGTTCTTAAGTGCATCTCAACAAAGTAAACAAATTTAATTAAGCATAAGCAAATTCCACCATTAGCTTTTCTATTTTCCTGATGTTGCTAAAACTTACAGATAATGGCTGTGCATCTACTTTTATCTTCCTAAACATACTAAATGTCACCCTTTCTCTTTGATCAGCAGTTAAAGTGCCAGATGCCACAGTGGGGTACAGAGCTTTACAAAGGCAGCATCTGGATGTTTGGCAAATTTCCCAGTCCTGTTTTTTTTTTTAAGTTTGTTATTTTATTATTATTCTTTGGCAGACCTGGCATTTTCAGAGTCATAAACTGTTGCTGAGTTCTGACAGTTTTTTCCCTCCCTAAGAGGCTCTCCCCACCCCACCACTCCTCACTCTGTGACTTCATAAACCTAACATGTATTTCTTACACCGCTTTCTCACTGAGTATCTTTAATTAGATGTTGGACTCTCCAAAATGAACCCTTCACTATAGAGGTTGACTAATTAGGTTACAGTAACTTTTGGATTTTGTTAAAAGTTTGATTCCCAATTAAGCTTTGGAAAAAAGAGAGAAAAGAACCTTAATGGGACTACTTAGTTATGACTAAGAATTGGATTTCACTCAAAAATTCAGGCCCAGGATTTCAGTTCTGGACGTACAGTGGACCCTTGTATAACAAACAGCTTGTATAACATAAAATTTGTACAACATAAAAAATTCTGGAGATAGGGGAAATTTGCTTAACATAATTGCATATGGGAGAATCCATACAACATAAAAATGGGGACTCCAATATCTATGGGAATTTGTAAAACACTTAACATAATTCCATTTGGAACGAATTAATTCCTTTATACAAGGTACCACTGTACTAATATTCAGGGCATAAATACTATTCCCATTATAGACGATATCTCTGGGGAAATATCTAACAAAACACTATTTTAATGCATAAATAAATAAGATACCAGCAAAACATCTATGTAATTTTTTTTTAAAAAAAGATGAAAACGTATTAACATTCAGAGGATACATGGTGAGTGTTAGGGGCGATTACATGGGACTTTTAAGAGAAAAGCAAACATAAAGTATATCCCTTGCTTCCTCCTGTCTCTTCTCACTTCTGAAAGGATGTTTTCCATTTCACTTTTTTTTAAAGTGACAAAGTGCATATGTGCTGCCCTGATATACTTTTTTTTTAAAAAAAAATCACCTATTCGTCCACTTCATGGATTCAAGGAAGTATTTAATATGGCACTATTCTACAGTGGGTCTGTTTTCAAGCCACGTCATCATACTGGCAAATTGGCAGTGGGCTGCTGAGGACCAAACATGGTGACCTGAGGTCCATATGCCACTTGTATGCAAGGATGACATATCAGACTTCCTAGCAACCCTATTTAGCCCACACCAGCCCATCCCTCCAAAGCCATGTAGTCAAGCCCTTAATTAAATCTACAAGCAATGACACCAGAACTCTATAATTAGTTAGTGTCTCTGATTAGGACTGGGGAGATTCAGATAGATGCCTAATCAGCCTTGGAAAGTCACTGGGAGATGGCCATGGCAAACTACACCTTGAATATCTCAGGTGCCTTTGAAACCCAATTCGTTATTGTCAATTAGAACTGGATGTGTGGCACATTAAAAACAGTCAGCAATCACACACTGAGAGGGATCCCATGAGAAAGTCACGGGGAACTTGTGTAATTATGATGACACAGACAAGGAGCTTTTCCTGAAATGCACACAAAGCTTGGAATTGATTTGTTTTTAAAATAACAACTCTCCAAATTTCCCAAACAACATTGCTTGCACCTTGTAACATGTGGAAAATATCTAAATAGCCTCACAGAATTGGCATGCTCAGCAGCCAATGCAATCAGTGGCCTCTAAATGAGAAGCATGATAGCACCACTCAGGAAGGACTCCCCCCCCCTTTTCTTTCACAGAATTGACTTCATCTGTGGCCACTCCACCTGGCAGCATTAGAGAGAAGAGACTTTGTTGCCTTCTCCAACAGCCTGTAACAATTTGTAAATAGACACCCTTCTGTTTCCCACTGTAAGTTACTGGTCAGAGAAGAGCACTGACTAATGGAAGTGAGGCACAGCTTCCCATTTGTTATGAAGAAACCATGGAACAAAAAAGCACAATTTCAGTTCTCTCAAACTAGGAAAAACTACTCTGTGTCTACAGCCTGGAATTATAGACCAGGGGTGGGGAACATATGGCCCTCCAGATGTTCTCTGTCAAAAAGATCCCATTGGCCCAAACTTGCAAGCAATTCTTCATTTGAATCACCGTAGTCATAGCAACATCTAGAGGCTCACATTCCCTGTGGGGGAATGCCAGCAATCCGTGAGATCCCCCCCCCCCCGTATACAAGTTTTAAATTTGGTCCACAAGAATTGGTTAACTCAGGAAAACAAATAGAGAGTTAACTCAGGAAAACAGCCAGAGAAATTAAGTTAAATTGAATTAAACTGGGAGTGAATTTTGCAATGTAATATATGAAATGCATAGAAGCAAGTAGCTCACTTGGGAGATGATAGCATCTTTTCAAAACAACCAAGGAGAACTAAGTGTCCCTTGAAAAAAGAAAATGCAGAGCAGAATCAGAGGCTTGTAAAATTTTAACTTATTAGGGGCTTTTTCACAATGAAAGGGAAAAAAAGCTAGCCAACTTTGCATTATAATAAACACACGTCAAACACAATAAAAGGAAACATTAGCTCCATGTGTGGCACTGGCAAAGGCTAAATGCCTGTACTGCAGGTAAAACTGTGCTCACGACCTGGGTTCAATCCCCGGTAGCAGGTTCAAGGTTCACTCAGCCTTCCATCCTTCCGAGGTCGGTAAAATGAGTATCCAGCTTGCTGGGGGGGGGGGCAATGTGTAGCCTGCACACTGTAATTAAAAATTGTAAACCGCCCAGAGACCACTTGTAGTGGTATGGGGCGGTATATAAGCAGAACAATTTGCTTTGCTTTGCTATGCAACAAAAAGATATGAAACACAAAAGCACTTTGCTGTCTCCACCATGATCTTAAACAATTCTACTTGAGATGCCAAGGAAGCTGTATGTCCACATAAGTCAGTTACATTTTAGTGTTATAGGCCTCCTCTGGTTGCAGCAAATGAATGCATAAACCTAGAAAATGGACACAGCTGCAAATTTTCATATAAAGAGGTGGAAATATATAACATTCCCATGTAAAATCCTGAGTACTTACTGCTTTTCCTCAAAGTAGTGAGATACCATTGTAAGCCCAAAGTGGAAAACTGCAATCTCATGAACTTTTGGGACTCAGTGGGATCCATACGACTCAGTTGTTAACTGAATATCTCTCATTCTCAATTTTTATAACCATCGTCGGAGCAGTGGGAACTACTCAAGCACCGCATCCGTCATGTTCCTAAATTGGATTCCACACCCCTGCCATATGGTCCTTGTTTAGTCTAAGCGCATTAACCTTGCAGGTGTACTACAACACGAATATAAAGGCCTTGATTTTGTTTCCTTAGCATGCATTTCAAATTGAAATGAAGCTCTATTTGAAAACACGAGGCCTTGAGCTCTTAAAAATAAATCTTAGGCATTAGCTTATGAATCTGCACAAATCTGCTACACTCTTTATGCAGCTCAAATTAAGAAAAACTTTTTTTAAAAAAACTGAGGGTTGGGTTAAGCTACTGCAGCAAAAGCAGCAAAAAAGTATCATTGCCTCTTAAAGACAGGTAATTTACTTGGAATAAGCATTTGTGAGCTTTGGTCCACATCGTCAGATCCTGAACCTTGTGTGGCTGCCGTCTGCAGCAGCTTGCATCAACTAAAGGCAGTAAATCCAAAACAGGAACTGTTGTGCATAAATTATATAAGCAAAATATGAAAAGCTAGTGTACACTACAGTCAATATTCACTAGCACATGATGATAATAATTGTAGTATTGCTGTTTTAAAATCCAGTTTAAATGTAAACTAAAGACAACAAAAATTGCCTGTTTTTACTTCAGCTTTAGTGGCTGAACTGATAGTGGAATTTTGGGAAGTTTTAATACAAAAAAGGTCATGTTCCCCATCTTTGATATAACCAAGGTTCAGCTTCTATACTTCCCATCCACATACCCTTGTTGTACTTGTTACTCAAATTATTGGTGCAATTAGATCTAGCCTAGCACTTGCTACAGATAAGCCTAACCAGCATTCCTCAAAATTGCAGGCAATCGACTAGTTAGCCTTAACCAAAGCAACAAGGAAGGAGGGAAGCCGCAACATGACTTGATTTTCAGATCATGGTTTATATAATTATTGATGCACTGTAGTAAAACAGCTTGATTTCTTCGGCTTTAAATAAAAGGAAGGTATTTCAGGATTGGTGATGTGTCAAGACAAATGAACTTGAATATCAGAACAGGAAAATGTGCACTCTGTATCTATTCTCATACTGTATACAAACTTTATACAAACTATAAAAACAAGTTCAACCTATCAGGGGCCTGTTATATTTAGAAGGTAAATGGAAGTCATCAACATCGGTATTTGGCATTTCAATGAGAACAAGCTTACAACCCACTGCAGGATCATTGTCCTCCTCAATACTCACTGCATCTTGACAGCTGAGAACCTCCAGGATGCTGTTGAGCAGTTCAATACAATTCTTCTTCTCTAGGAGCTGCAGCTGTGTCTCTTCTGTAGGATCCAGGAGGGCCTTCAGTTCTTGGGTAATGATAGGGAGCAGAATGTCTCTACACTCTGAAATTAAGAATTGGTCATTCAGCAAGAGTCAAAGTCATATGTCACCTTCTGCAGAAGTTTGCCACCTGTATCCTTAGTTGCAGCCCTTTTGAATGTGGAACCTGTGCTTTGATCCCCTGATGCGGTTGTGCAGAAATGCACAATTAGCTATACTAATTAGCTAAACATTTACATTCAATTCAGGGAAGAACAACACACCTCCAGTCATAAGAACTTGCTAACTGACTGAATCCATTTAAATGGAAAGTTACACTTGTATGGCCTTGCAGATAATAAACATCTTCCTTCCAAAGGAACTTCTTTAAACTCTACTTTTCATCTTCCACCAAAATTTCCTGCTGTGGGAAGATGAATAGATGAGCCACAGCCATCAAGGCAGCGAAATGTGCATTAAAATGTGAGATTTGCATGTGTTTTACACTAAATCAAAGGAAAGTAATTAAACCAAATGGCAGGAATAACTAAGCTGAAGATCCATTTGAAAATTACTGTCTGTTAGGTTGAGCTATTTTCTCCCTTTATTTGTATTCAAGATGCTAAATGCATAATCTCTGAGAACAGTGACATTACCTGTTAGTCATAAGGTTGGAAGTACATCCCTACAGTCTCAAATTTTGGGAAGGAAAAATAGAACCAACAAAACAAAACAAAACAATCACTCAGGATCCAAGTCAGATGCCCGTCTACTCAAAACCTGACTAGATATCACTGTTCCACAGAAAGGGATGGTCATACTTCACCCTTACATTCCTGTCTCAATATTGTTAGCTCAAATAAATACAATCTTCACCATTCAAAATAAAGTCACCTTTACACCAACATCAACACCAACACCAGCACACACACCCCGCTGCCACCACCACTTTTATGACAGGGAACCTATAACAAATGAAATATGCATAATGGCATGAAAACACTGGAGCAGACAAGTGTTCAATCCAAATTTGTTATTGTTGAATACAAAACTACACTTTCCAAAGGTTTATAAGCCTGAGAACCAGTGCACAAGCAGAAAAGCCACAGGTCAAAGGACTGATTTGCTCTTGGACGAATACATAGCAATCCTCACAATTTTATTTCATGTCATGTTTTTAACCCAAGCAATGCTTTACAGCAGGCATGTCCAAAGTCAGGCCTGGGGGCCAAATGTGGCCCGTTTTCAAATTTTGAGTGGCCCATGGCATCTTTTCCCCACCGGCTCAGCCTGGCATGCATCCCTGCCAGCTGGCCCCTCCCCATACTGGATGGAGACATCAACTTGCAGTTTTATGGTTTGCCTGCCCTCCCTGCCTCTGTCCGTCCCCCAGCCCCCTGCCCAGCCTACCTGCCCCTGGCTCCCCACCTCCTTGCATGTCCTAGAGACTTGTCCAAAGTCCGGCCCGGGGGGCAAATATGGCTGAATGGTCAGCCCCCACACATTTTTACCTCACTAAATCTGGCCCTTCTTGGCAAAAAGTTTGGACACCCCTGCTTTACAGAGAACATACTCTTCCACTCAGTTTGTGTATTTGTTGTTGTTTTCACTTTTCCAATTGTTCTGTGAAATGACAGTAGTGAACTTGGTTGCAAGGGACTCCTCTTATATATACCACCTGCACATTACCATGAGAAATGTATGCAGGAAACTGCAGGTATATTCACAGACAGGGCAAGATATGGAGTAGGATGAATGAAGGACTTCTCCATCAGCAGAGTGGACAGCACCCCTCCACTTCTGAAGAACAAAGGTAGGATGTCCTCTTCCATGCAGGGTCAAGAGGGAAATGTGAAAATCAGTTGACATCATTAACTGTAAGAATATCAGTCTAGCTGGGAAAAGGTCAGCATAGGTCAGAACACTTAAAAAGTCTAGGGAACCAGAGAAGCCCTTTTATCTCTATCAAGTCTTTCCTATGAAAAGACAGGCACCTTTCTCAGTGTAAGCTGAGTTGCACCCAGTGACTTCCAGCACCAACAAGGGGTTTAAAACATGAATGACCACAGAGACCAGTCATAAACAAGGGTAGTATGAATAAACAGGATCTGAAAACTTGGTGAAGAATGTGCACATAAAAGAATCAGATCCAGATATGTATGTGTGTGAGAGAGATGTATGCACATGTGTGTGTGTGTGTGTGTGTGTGTGTGTGTGTGTGTGTGTGTGTGTGTGTGTGTGTGTGTTCCCGTTTCTGAGTTCATGTGAAAAAGCTAATAAAGTTTGGCTAATTGTGTTCACTGTTCCAGAAAGACTAGTGGCTGTTCATAAGCACTTAAAGCCACCTCTTAAATCCATTCTCCATAAATCCCAGCCTCTGACATCAATAATTGAGATATACTTAACAGGCACAATTTACTGCATACCTAAAGCCTAACTTTTTGTAAAAAATAATAATTTTCAATACACTTTAGCTTGCCATCCCTGGTGTATAGCTTCAGTTTATTTGAGTGAATTGATAGATTCATCCAATACTGAGCCACACCAACAGCCTTCCCTCTTGCCAGCACAAGCTCTTCTTCCAGGCACATTGATGCCTCACAATTTTTTTCAAGTGGATGAAGCTGTTTGGATGAGCAGCGAAACGTTTCTATCTCTCAAAACGAAGTCCAGTAGCCATGACTCAACTTCCAGATAAACTCACCTAGATGACTGAGAATCTTCACAGACATATTGGAAAGCACATAGTTTAATTTTCAGACAGTTTGGCTTCAACTGGTTATCTCTATAATACATAATCATTAGAATCGGAGCCTCAGTCAGTTTCTTCTTGACGGCATCAAAGTTTGCGCTTTGTGTGGCGATTGCATAAAGAAAGCTCCTAATCGCTTCCGGCAATGGTGGATCATTGGTGTATATATATTAAACAGCGTAGGGGCTATCATGTCATGGCCTGTGAGCACCGCCTGGAGATAGGGGTCTTTCTCATAGGATCTTGTTATTCTAGCCCAAAGGAGAAGACCATGAACGTTGTCTCTAGACCTTTGACTCAGGTTCTATTTATCAAGCTAGCCCCATTGTCAGATTCTCTTTGGGAACAGAATAGAAAACCACAGCAGGTGAAAAAAAGTCAAGATTCTGCTGATTTCTTCCCATCACATCTTCAATACAAACAGTGTCAGCATCTCATTTAAGACAGCCTTTAAAACCTGCCACCATGATAAAGCACAGCACCATGCCCACACAAACACTTATTTGAAAACAGTAATTTGTTCCTGTCACTCACTTATCATACATAAGCAGATGGTTGAGTGCTGTGCCTACAAGACAATTGGACTTTACAGTAACTGGCACAATGCAGAGGAAAATACACCAACCGTGCAAGATGGATTTCCTGATATTTATGAAACATTGCAAACCAATCCATGCACATTTCCATTAATAATGAGCATAAATTAATGAATATTCAAACTGCTATATTAATCTTTGGCGCTAGAATAATGTAATCATTATCTTTGTAGCATTTAATTTAGCTATGTAAGGCTTGATATTAATAGTTATTACAATATATGCAGCTGTTCATATTCATTTTACTTGAAGCTGATAGATAATAGTAGACATTATTAAGATGTAATCACTTCTTAATGTGCCCTCTTACCACCCTAAAGCATAGATGTTTGGGGGTTGGGTGGGATTGTGGTCAGCCATTTAAAGTAAGCAATACCTTGCATAAGAGATTGTGCAAAGCTGACGTCTTTATGGTACAAACTGCAGTGCAGATATAGAAAAAACAGCTCCACATAATTTCTATTCATTAAAAAATTAATATAACTTGTGTAATAAAAACAGCTCTGGAAAATAACTCATCATAGGAGACGAAAGCGCTAGTTCTTTGGCAAAGCATATTCTCTGCCTGCAAACATTCTTAGGTTTCCATTTCCACAGGTAGGGCTAGGGGGTGGTGGAATCCTGTCTGATGTGCTGAGCAACCCGTGCCAATCACTGTCAACAATCCTGGACTGCTGGGACTAATCCTAGAGAGCAGAGGCCAACATTCCTATGTAGCCAGACAGCCTGTAGGATCCTACTTTGCAGGGGAGAAAGGGACGTAGCAGTGCCACTATTTGTGTGTTTTCAGCTTACTGGTATGTTCCAAACTCCTACGTGCAGCTCCAGAGGTTGGGAGTTCAATTCCCCACTGTGTTTCCTTGACAGGAGCTGGACTCAGTGATGCAGAACGTCCCTTCCAGCTCTGCAGTGCAACGGATCATTCGTTGGTTGTATCATCATAACTCTTGGCATTAAAGGTGCACTTCAATATGTTCTTTTAAATACAGTGGACCCTTGTATAACAAAGGGTTTGTATAACATAAAATCTGTACAACATTAAAAATTCCAGAGATAGGGGAAATCTGCTTAACAGAATCACCTATCGGGCGAATCTGTACAGCATAAAAATGGGATTACTCCGTTTTCAATGCATTCCTGTGGGAAAGTTGTATAAAGGAAAATTTGCTTAACATAATTTCATTTGGAACAAATTAATTCCTTTATACAAGGTACCACTGTATCTATATCAGGTTTTGAAGCCATCCTGGAGCTCGGGAATCTTTTCAATCCACTTCTCGATCTGTGTTGAAAACCGATTTCAACGCGGAGGCAAGTTCACCTTGGCTTGAGGAAGGATGTGAAGTAACCACCTAAGTCTCCCCTCTTCCCAGCTACAGATAAAGTCAGATACTACAAAATGCTATAGGTAACTCCTTCCTGACGCAAGTGAAATTTGAAGAAACACAACCACATTATAGCTTCTCACTTTTTTAAAAACTAGGAAAGCATGACAGTATCATTTTCTCATTTAAATCTATGGAAACAGTTGAAACCAAGATCTATAAGAGCCTAGTTGCTGTTCTCATCAGACCAGTTGCTTTCCTGACCAGATAAGCAACTCCTTGAAGCTACTTAGGAATTAATCTAACTGGGAGATCCAGTCAAGTCTCCCATTTGTGCATCTGTTTTGGCCCTAAGGAAGCAGAAACATCAAATTCTAAGCAGCCTTTGAAGTACAATCCAACTTTCTAGGCTAAAATGAAATTATGCAACTCAATATATTTGTTGCTTAAGTCATGTTGAATATCAAACAGCACCAAGAATTATCTCCATTAAAGGTACAGCTGCAATGTGCCTTCAACAAAGATTCCTAATGTATTATTTGCTTTTTTAAAAATATATACATAATAATACAAATCTCTAAAATTGATTTTTAAAATGAAAAATGCTCTAAAATTGCTAATAGAGTGGTACCTTGTATAAAGGAATTAATTCATTCCAAATGAAATTATGTTAAGCAAATTTTCCTTTATACAAATTTCCCATAGAAATGCATTGACAATGGAGTAATCCCATTTTCATGTTGTATAGATTCGCCCCATAGGCAATTCTGTTAAGCAAATCTCCCCTATCTCCTGATTTTTTAAATGTGGTACAGATTTTATATTATACAAACCGTTTGTTATACAAGGGTCCACTGTAGTAACAAATGGTTTTCTGTACTTTTAGGTTGTTGATATAATTCCAGTGGTAGACTTTAAAACAGATTAGGTTGATCTCTGCAGCACATAAGTACTTACTTGCTGAGGTTTCTTTGTGTGTTTGTTGTGCATGCATTTAGTGACGTATGACTTTGCTGTCACTTTCTTTAAATTTAAGTTATGGAAAATACCAGTAAATAACACATTTTAACATAATGATTAAGTCCCACACAATATTTGAACTATGTTTGCAATGACAACCCATAAGGCGGAGAGAATCTTTGCCTTTAGCTGCATATTTTTTTTAAAAAAAATTAAAAAAGTATGCAGTTTGATTAATTTTACAGGAACCTCAGGGCAAATGTTACACAACCCAATGATTCAGCTCTAGTTACAACCATTTGCTTACATCATCTTTTCTCTGCTCAACTGAATGCCACACTAATCATGAGAGCTGCAAACCCAGCTATCGGAGCTAGACTGCACTCAGCCACAGTAAAGCGAAGCAGAGCAGAGCAAAGCAAAGCAAATGATGACTGGCTGAGTTATTGGGTCAGATCCAGCACATCAAGGATCCTTCCTGCCCCTTTGATACTTCTGAATTCCTCACCCATAGGAACACCTACTTTGGCAGCTTTTTAAGACACCCCACAGGGTTCAGACCCCATTAGTAGCCCCTGTCATAAATCATTGGTGGCACTTTTCAGGACCCCTTGGGTGCAGACCCCATCGGTAGCCCCTACCATAAATCATTGATGGGGACTTCGGCTGTCCCCTAGTTATGCAGCTCATGGCCCCTCGCCCTGACATGGCTTTATCAGCTGTTCTCCAGTCTGTACAGTTCTCGCCAGATACGCTATCCACTTGGATTTGTCCCAATGCCTGTAAACCGCCAGCTATTCTTAAATTTGTGACATTAAACAGAAGACAGTTATAATATACCAGTGAACTGAAATGCTACAAATCCCATTATACAAAGGGTGGGTGGGATGGGATTTCCTCAGCTCCAGGCTGCAAAAGGGCAGCTGTTGTTCCTGCTTCCTCTTTTTAAGAGAAGGGCAGGCCTGCCCTGGGCAAGCATGTCAGCACTCTCCAGGACCCGGACTGACCTGCATCACATGGGGATCCAACCAGCCTGTCCCTAGGGTGGTCCCCTTACACATGATGTTGTCCATCTGGTCCCTGCCTCATAAGAACATAAGAACATAAGAAGAGCCATGCTGGATCAGGCCAAAGGCCCATCTAGTCCAGCTTCCTGTATCTCACAGCGGCCCCACCAGATGTGTTTGGGAGCGCATGAGATGTGGCCATTGCCATTTTGCTTCCCTCTTCTGGCATTTTGCCTCCCTCCCAGCTCCGGCAACAAAGCTATGAACCCGATAAGTCAAGTCCCCTTCTCAGCCACCACATTGATAATGGAGAGGAAAATAAAATAAAAAACACAATGCCCTATGATAAAGGATAATTTCCATGCATAATTTCCAAAGCATAATTTCCATGTATGATAAAGCATAATTTCTATACAACATAAAAATTTCCAGAGATAGAGGAAATTCGCCTATGGGGCAAATCCGTACAACAGAAAAAATGGTCATGATTAGGGATTACTCTGTTTTCAATGAATTCCTATGGGAAATTTGTACAAAGGAAATTTATACAAAGGAAAATTTGCTTAACATAATTTCATTTGGAACAAATTAATTCCTTTATACAAGGTACCACTGTAGTAATAGTAGAAGCCAACACAGATTTGTCAAGAACAAATCCTGCCAGACTAACCTGATCTCATTTTTATTAGGTAACCATCTTGTAGACGGAGGGAATTCTGTAGGCATAATATATCTAGACTTCAGGAAAGTTCTCCATGATATCCTGATATGCAAGCTAACTAGCTATGGGTTGGGTAGATCAAGTGTAAGGTGGATACACAATTGGATACAGAATCGTACTCAGATGATTAATGGACTCTTCTCTAAATGAGAGGAGATAACAAGTGGGGCACCCCAAGACTCAGTCCTGGATCCTGGATCCAGTACTCCCCATAATTTTTTATTAATATGTGGACAAGGGATCACAGGCAATGCTTCTCAAATTCTTGGATGACACAACATTGAATGGAATAGCTAATACTCTGGAAGACAGAAAGAAAACTCAAAAATGATCTTGATAATTTGGGGCACTGGGGTTAAACCAACAAAATGAATTTAGTCAGGGATAAGTGAAAAGTGGTTTTGGTTTACAAAACCCTCCATGCCCTCCATGGCTTGGGGCCTGAGTATCTGGCAGAGCGGATCTCCAGTCCCTAAGGTCAGCGTCAACCCGGACTCCCCAGAGCATCCTTGGCATCTTCAATCCATATGGCCACCCCGTGGGAGGCCCCTAGGTTTTTTTCCTATAGTTGGGCCTTCTTGGTGGATGGCCCCACTGTGTGGAATAAATTTCCATGTGAAAATCCACCAAACCGAGTCCCTTCTAGCATTTAAAAAGCTTTAA
Organism: Phrynocephalus guinanensis; assembly: GCA_037367245.1. Classification (NCBI taxonomy): domain Eukaryota; kingdom Metazoa; phylum Chordata; class Lepidosauria; order Squamata; family Agamidae; genus Phrynocephalus; species Phrynocephalus guinanensis. The sequence goes on from CM074734.1 coordinate 89,390,092, forward strand.
AGACCTAGCTTTTTAAGGAGGCATACAGCGATCAGTAATTTGTTGTGTTGTGTTTTCCCTGTTTATTGTTTCCTTTTTCTTTTTGCCTCTTGCTGGATTCTTACATGTATTATGTGTTTATTTGCTTATTTTACTTGTTTATTCTACTGCTTATTTAATTTGCATTGTTGTTTCTTTCTTATTTGCATTTATGTAAACTGCCCAGAGTCCCTTCTGGGAAATTGGTGCAGTATAAAAATGCAATCAATCAATCAATCAATCAATCAATCAATCAATCAATCAATCAATCAATCAATCAATCAATCAAAGTACTGCACCCTAGGAAAAAGAAACTAAATGCACAGTTACAAGATGGGGGATACCTGGCTCAGCAATACTACAAGTCAGAAGTGTCTTATACTTATTGTAGATTGTAAGATGAATAGCCTATGCCAACAGTGTGATGTAGCCACAAAAAAGGCAAATGCTATTTTAGGCTGCATTTACAGTATATAGTAATTTAAAAATCCTTTGAGGTGCTGTTCAGCACTAGTTAGGCCACACCTTGAGTACTGTGTCCAGTTCTGGATACCACATTTCAAGAAAGATGCTGACAAATTTGGAAAGGTTCAGAGGAGGGGGGCAGGGATGATTAGGGAAACCAAGCCCTATGAGGGAAGACTGAAAGAATTAGGCATGTTTAACATTGAGAAAACAAGACTGAGAGTTGATATGATAAAACTTTTCAAATATTTGAAGGACAGTCATATAGAGTAGGGGCAGGATCTGTTCTCAGTCATCCCAGAGTGCAGGACACATAACAATGGGCTCGAATTACAAGAATCTGGCTTTCTGCCGAATACAGTGGTACCCTGGTTTACAAACACCATGGGTTACATAATTTTCAGATTACAAAAGGAAATCCATTGAAAATACAATGCTTCCATTTACAACACACACACACACACACACACACACACACACACACACACACACCGGAAAACCCTGGTTACTTTTTTTTTTGTTTTTGTTTTTTGGTAAGGCATTGCTGCGGGTGGGGGCAGGGGCAGCAGGGTGGCAGGGCGGCAGGGGGCGGCGGATGATGGGGACAGCGACGGGCATGGGGGGCGGACGGCAACGGGCATGGGGGTTGGCAGTGATGGGCGCAGGGGGCGGCAGGTGGACGGTGATGGGCAGCAGGCAGACAGACGGCGGTGGCCAGTGGTGGGGAGGTGGCGGTGGGGGGCAACAGGCTGGCCAGCGCCCCCTCTCCATTTTGGCACCCTAGGCAACTGCCTACTTCGCCTTAATGGACGTGCCGGCCCTGGAAGAGTAATGAAACTGGAAAACAAGAAAATACGACTAGCAGGCTCTTACCTGTGTTTAAGCACACCTAATTTTAACAGCCAGAATTCTTAGCTGGAACAGCCAAGAATCTGTCCTGTACAAAACTTTAATAAGAATGGAAGTCAAGCATTGCTTCTTTAAACAAAGCCAGCGGGAGGGTGAGGAAAATGGAGGAAAAGGGACAGCCCAAACAACTATAATTTCTTCCAGACATCTCAATATCAGCTTGCTATCTGCAATTTCATCTTTTCCCCCTTAAATACTGCCATAAATAAGACTGATATATAAGAAATTGTTTGTGCCTCACATAGCATTCCAATGAAAAAAAACATCACTACCTCAGTGTTTCATACCAAAACTCTGCTTACAGCAGCAGATTTCATCAGTATAAAATACAGTTTTAAAAGGCCATCCTTTATGTATGAGGAATACTGACAAATGTGGCCCTCCCAGCTGCGGTTATTTTCCACAGATCTCAAAGTGGGATGTTATGGGAAACTATCAAGATACTTTCACTTCTGTTTCACTTCTTGACAGTTTAAGTGAAATGATATGTTCATTCCCAAAAATGTAAATTGGATTTTTAGTTCATTCCCAAAGATCCAAAATCAATTTTTAATATCTGAACCTTGTAGGCAGCCATGTCCCCAAAGTAAAGAGAAAGTGTTTTATAATTACTAATAAGGGAAATTTAGATGTTAGTGGCTGGGGAACAGCTTTTATTAGGACTAGATTTATAACTCTCACTGCTTTTAGAAAGGAGACTAAGATACAACTTTGGTATTTTAAATGGTTTCATTTAATATAAAGCATTTAATGCTTAGATGTTTTAAATCAATTTAAAAATGCTGTTAGCTGCCTTTAGTGGTTTTTCAGCATAAAGGTAGGGTAAAAATATAAGCAAAAATAAACTGCATGTTGGCATTAAAATGGTTTGTATTTAATATCTAGGGCTATTAAAAATGCAAATCGAATGATTGGGTAATGGTAACGATTAGGACTCTTGATGCTAATAGGCAATTTTCTCCTAATCCAAGTATTAAGTTTAAATGAGAGTTTTTCCTAAGATTGCAGGAAGAGGATTAAAATACATCTCTCCTCTCCCCTGCAGATCAATATTACAATGGCTTTAAGATAAAGGTGACAAAACCATGCAGGAAAATAGAGGGACACAAGATTGGATGCAATTTCACCATCAGGTCACTCTGTCTCTCAATGCAGCAGCTCAGCAGCTCAATATCCAAGTATTGACCTAAACTGCAGGACTCTTGTAAAGCCTAGATTCCAGTTGTGACTGGTTTGCCTTTTACAGCATCCTTGGCCATTGGCCATGGTAATTACAATTTATGGGAGTTGACATCCAACAAAATAATCTATGTAAAGCATTTCAAATATTCAAAAGTGCCAAGGCTAAGCATTATAAACATGGAGTCCTGTTTTCCGTTCTTCCCTCAAAAAGAATGAATGTAACATTCCTTATACATTTACACTAGAAACTTGCAAATGACTTTCTCAGCAATGGTCTCAACATCTATGAAAAACAATTATGCCAAATAGTCAGCATCTACTGTGCCAAAATAGCAAGCTCATCCTGTTTCCAGAAAATGTACGGTCTCCCCCACTCTTTTTTTTTCTGTGAAAGCTTTATTCTGACAAGTGCTGCCGGTTGTGGAAATGCCATTCAGCATTCTCTATAGAACAATCCCAGTAGACCCCAATCGTAATTAGAGTAAATCAGAAAAAAGATCACAGGTTGGAGGCAAGCAGAACTATTCAAAGGGGGAGGTTAAAAACAAAAGCTTTCCTCTATTTGCTCATCCGATTCCAGCAACTAACTCTGTCTCCCTTGTGGCTGAAACTATAATAAAGGAAGCTTCTGCTTGGGTAATGGTAGGAAGGAGAGAGCCTCAGAGTGAGTCACTCCATTAATCCATCTAGTTATCCCATAGTCCCATCTTGTTTCAGAAAGGATTCCGTTCCCAGTTCTATCTGGGGATCGCTGGTGGTACTCCATGACAAAACAGGCCCAGACATAGTTAGGTTCGGAAAGATAGCAATACTGGCTAGACTTAGAAAGTCATGTTGTAGTCCTTGATTAATACTGAGGCAGAAGGCCATTTCTTTATGTTGAAGTTGCTTAGAAGAAAGCATGTCCCCAACAAGACGTCCAGTCTGCTAGTATTAGAACATTCAGTACCCATTTTAAAAATATACTATTGGTTTTTAATGATATCCCACCATTCTCCCATGAAGGCAACTCAAGGTGGTTAGAGCTAACAAACCATATTTAAAGTACAGTGGGAAAGCAAAGTTCCAACCTCTGGTTTCACAGCCAGATGCCAAAACCATCAAGTTACCTGAGCAGTGTTAAAAACATCATTAGTTCAGACACATTTAAACACACTGAAAAGCAAATGAAAAGCATCTGATTAAAAACAGGCTTTACGTCCTAAAAACTGCATTCAGAAATCAAGTGCCAGCTTCATGAAAAATTTTCACCTGCTAAAAAAAGGACAGCCAAGATGTGTGTGCGTGTGTTGACCTAGCCTCAAGAGGCAGAGAGTTCCATAGAATAGCCACCAAAAAGGCTCTCTCCTGAAGATCTCAGAGATAGAGGGGAATTTAAAGCAGTAAGTCTGGAGTCACTACATTCTAGGTAATCTGAATTAAGGACTTGACACTCTCTTGCTAAAATGCTAGCCACGTTTTAAAAGTTCAGCAGCGGCTATTTTAAGATATGGAATTTCATGAAATATTTGGCACATGGGAAACCTTCATGGTTTTCTACATCAAGGTTCACTTGACTAATTTCTCAAGGAGTTGTGCAATCGTTTGCAAGCAACGAATGTTCTTTGAAAATAAGGCCAGCTTCCCTGCAGAAGGGGGGGGAGGTTGTCTTTTATACTTGAACGACAATGTCTGACACCCAAAGATCTAAATGAAGAGGTTTCACTGTTTCATGCAGTTGTTCAAAAGCATAAAACATCACTGCACTAATCAAAAGCCTCCAACACTTTGATATTTTATTTCACTGCAGCCACTTCTGCATTAGGAATGTTCTGCTAGCATTCCCTAATGGGCTGCAAAACAGAGAAAAAGGGCATTATCGTCACCAATATTATATGGGGCGGGGGAATCTAAACGTATCCCTTCATTGGAAGAGCTGCTTTTCATCCTTCCCCTGCTGCCTGATGCACATACCCTTGAAAATTGCTTCCAAGTGGAGCTTGTAAAGTACTTTTCAAAATAAATGAATGCAGTGATATACTGAAACAATCCCTAACTGAATGAATAGTGCTGAGATTGGGTTTCTGTATCTGGAAGAATAGCCTAGCTGTTCTCAGTTATGGATATTTAGTATGCCATTTTACACAAGTTACTTTTCAGTCTCTGCTGCTGAAGGCCAGGAACCCTTCCAGACCATGCATTTAGGTCCCACAATGAAATGAAGCTTGGGAAAAGTAGAAAGTCCTATTGGGTTACTGGAGGTCCATTAGCACATGGCTCACATGTTGCTGGATTCCAGCCAGTGGGATAAAAAGTAAACCCAAACAAATGACATTCTTAGCAAAGTTTTCAAACTTTCTTTTCAATCATACCATAAGGAAGAGCAAAAATGTCTTTTCGTATTTATTTTTTTATTTTGACTGGATTGGATTTACACTCTGAGAATAAACTCACAGCATTCCAATATGAGAAGAGTTTGTTCACTCATTTACTCTCATTAATTTCTGTAAAAGCTCTAGAGCCCATTGTAGAAGCCTCGAGGCACAAATAAAAATGAATTGCTTCTCTTTTATCAACAGTGAAGAAAAGGACCTGACTATTTTGCAAATCGCGTCTCACAAATATTCTAGATCAGATTGCTATGACTCTATAGGCTTAAATGTGACATTGCCTTTATGGATGGGCTTGAAATGCAAACATTGTGTTTCATTTTGTTTTGTTTTGTCCCCCTTGGATTCATTTCATTAAATCATTCAAAATGAACCAGTAACGAACCAATTCGTTACTAGACATGGGCACGACTCGGTGAAATTTTCGTTTCCGTTTCCGTTTGTCGTTTCCGTTACGTAACGAAACGACAAATGAAAATTGAGCTGGAAATTGAACGAAACGAAACGACCCATGAAAATTGTGGTTGTTAGTTTTGTTTCCGTTACTGGCGACGCGCAATGAAATGAGCTGTTTTTTAAATGTTAAAAAACACCCTGGACATCCATAAAAATGCAGCGATAATTATTTATACTGTCTGATAATACCTACCAGGGGGTGGGGGGGTCCTTAAAACGTGCATTTATGTCTTTTCTCAGATCGCTGTATTTTTTTTCCTTTAAGGGGAGTTGGGGAATGGGGACATTGACCCAAAATGGCTCCCAGATGCTTAATATTGATTTCTTGGGTATTAAAATGCCCTGGACATCGATTAAAATGCAGCGATAATGCGAGAATTATTTGAAATTATTACCTACCAGGGGGTTGGGGTCCTTAAAACATTTGGTTTTGTCTTCTCCCATCGCGATGTATTTTTCTTTTCACTTTAAAGATGACAAAATGGACGTCCCCAGCCACTCCAGCCACAACATGGAGGCAAGCCATGTGATGGGATCATGTAAATTCTTGGAAAATTTCAACCAATAGCATGCCCAGGTTGCAGACTGGGCAGGTCCGGCAGCCACAGAGGGCATAAAAAGCTCTGGCAGCCCCTGGAAATGCTTTAAAATCGCGCAAAAAGCGGGTAGAAACGACAAACAAACGAAAAAAGAAAAAACGAAAAACGAAATGACAAATTTTGAAAAATTTCGCGAAAAACGGAAACGACCCGAAATGGACCTGTCCCGAAAAACGACAACTCGAAACATAATTTTTTCTAGTCGTGCCCATCTCTATTCGTTACTCTATAAAACAGGTCCCCTGGATCCTAGAGGCAACAAATTTGGTGGGTACCTCCCTTGGACTCTCCCCTTTAAGCCCTTCTAATTTGTAGAGATTTGGGGTCAGGGGGCTGAGTTATTCAACCTCAAAGGAGGTGAGCCCAGAAAAAAACATTTCTAATTGCAATGTAATGTGGTTGGAAATAATGATCCCAGGCAGCTAGCAGTGTGGAAATTACAATGGAGCTTCCTCAAGCGCTTCCCTTGAAGCACCCCCAATATGGAGAGATTTGGGGTGCAGGGGCCCCGGTTATTCAACTCCAAAGGGGATATCCCCAGGAAAAAAAATTGTAATTTAAAAGTACAGTGGATCCTCATATAACAAATGGTTTGTATAGCATAAAATCTGTACAACAAAAAATTCCGGAGATAGGGGAAATTTGCTTAACAGAATCGCTTCCTCAAGATATTCCTCAAGCTCTTCTCTTTAAGCCCACCAAGGTACATTGGGCTGCTTAAAGCTTTCCCCTTTAAGCACCCCCAATTTGGAGAGGTTTGTGGCACAGGGGGCCAAGTTATTCAACTCCAAAGGGGTGCCCCCAGGAGGGGGGAAATCATTCATAATTTAAAGTTCATTTCTTTACTTCTTTATTAGATTTCTATACCGCCCATCAGAGAGCGAGGTATTTGAAAATACTGATCCCAGGCATCCAGCAGCATGGAAATTATAGGAGCTTCCTCACGCTCTTCCCTTTAAGCCCACCTCTGGTGGGAGGGATGGAGAGCAGGTCCGTGGCCAACTGGATCAACTGAAGCTATATATCTGACTTACTGGCCCAGTAACAGAAGAGATCTGTCGTCGGAGGCTGGAGGGTCTCAGCCATGTATTCCCAGACCATGACCGCTGCAGAGTCCTGCTCTTCTGTCAGCCTCTCCACCCAAGACCAGGACACTGCCATGGCAATGACAGAGGCCAAGTATCATGGCTTTCTCCTTGGTCTCAGGCTGGCACACCCAGATACGGAGGACTCCTGGGATGAGCCCTCCCCTGCCTCGACCTGGCGTCCTTGCACTTGCACAAACTGGCTGTGCCTGCCCGCCTTGCACTTGCACAACCTTGTGTACCTCAAGGAACATCTGAGTCTTCCATCCCTCTAGATCCTCAAGGCTGGTAGCCAGAGAGCCCTTAATGCAAGGACCACACAGGCATGCCAGCTGGTAGACCCTGTCACTGCAGAGTGGAAGCAGTCTACTCGGCATGCCAGCCTGCAACCTCGTGACCAAGGCCCTGTTCCTCAGGAGAAGCGAGGAATCAACCTCATTAAGAGCATTCAGGCCTCGGTGAAAGGCATGGATAAGGGGGATAATGTGTGCCAGGCTGGCAACGAGACCACAGAGGACCTTATTTTAAAGACCTTAAAATTTAGTTAGTAATGAAACAAAACGAAATGGGGATGGAAATGAAACAAAAAAAAAAAACCTAAAACACTTTTTCTTTTTATTTTGTGCCCATCCCTAATAGGAATAGCTTGCAGTAATCTCATCTTCCTAAGGCATCCGTTTCTTTCCCAGCTACTGAGATAGCTGTGGCTATGCTCAGAGGAAACCAGTAAATTGGGGTGTGTGGAACAGATTCTGCCACTGTCCCGGCTGCTTAGGACATTCTGAGGCTTTCACCTTGTGCCCTGAATCCCCTATTCCACTTCTTACAGGGCACAAAGGCACAACATACAATTACACTATTGCCCCTCTCATACACATACATACACGAACCGGCAATGACCATATGGGGACTTTATCAAGAAATTTCTGACTACACATTAGGAACAACTCACTGACAGTGAAATCTCTTTGGTAATGGAATGAAGTACCTTGGAAGGGGAACTGTTCTCTGGCGGCGGCAGCAGAGAGTGTTTGGCTGGCCACTGATCACGTCAACTGAGGATTTTGTCCTTTGTTAGGTCGGATATAGTGGCCCTCGGAACCTCTTCCAACAATACTGTTCTATGAATCTATGATTCTGTAAAGCTGTAATGAATGTTGGCTCATGGTTCAAGCAACCCTTGAGCCATGAAGTAGAACACCTCTCCTGTGTCAGCCACAGATTGCTAACTATCCTCCATAAATGTGTCTGGTCCGATTTAAAAAGCTGAGGTGGTAGCCACCACCACACTGTCTGGCAGAGAACTCTGTAAATTCATGGCATATTGTGTAAAGATGTACTTTTGTCCATTTATCAGGCAAATACAATGAATGACGTCCAATTTGAGTATTATGAAACAGGGGAAAAACCTTTATATCTACATAATCTTGCTACATATGCATGTGTTTCCAAACTGGGTTTATGAAGGCTCTCATAGCTGCAGACATTTGTAGGACGAGTTATGAGTTGAACAAATGTCTCATAAAAAAAAAGCTGATATACACATGTTTCTTTCCTATTCCAGGAAGTATAGGAGTTATTTTTCAAGCAACCACTCTTTTCATTGCTAGGCTACTACACATTCTGAACATACAGTCTAATCACACTATCTTATAGACTCTTTAAAAAATAAAGCACATTAGTACCAGTAGGGTAGCTACAATAGACCACAATAAAGAGTCTGATGGGTGCCTCAGAGACCAATAAATGGAGTTCTGTTCAATGACAAACTTGACTTAAGCACACAAAAGTTTGAAGATGCCACAAGTCTGTCTGCTTTTCCTTATATTCAATTTAAGTGGATGTACTCTATTCCTTTTATTTATTTATTTTTATTTTAACAATAAATATTGAAGAAAGCCACTGCAGGAAATAGAAGCAGTTTCTTTGTTACCAAGGTAATGATGAATGGACAACAGCTGTATTACATTCCTGGAAATTGGTACTACATGTCTTTGTATCACATATTTTATTCTGCAAAAAAGTTACTTAGAGGAGTGGTATGATGATGGCTGAAGTAAAAGCAAGGGAAGAACGATGAAGCGGGAGGTGCTAAAATGCCTGTAAGGCATCCTTTTTAGCAATTTTAAATATAACTCTACATGGCAAAGAAGCATCTGACATGCAAAAGCTCGCCCAATGCAAAATGCTAGCCACCGAAATCAATGTGTGTCATCAAAGGCTACGAAATGCTTTCAAACATATGTCATACAAAACAACAACTAAGGACTCTAAAAGTCTTTTGTTTTCTAAACAACAGGGCAAAGTGAAATCATCATGCAGCCAGCTTGTCTATCATTTGAGCACCGCTGTATGAGAAGACCCAAAGCAGAATTATATGTATAGGGGAGCTAGATCTGACCTAAAAAAACCTCTGTCTTTTCCAGAGCTTGCCATGATAGATCCAAGAGAGAGAGAGATGTGATCATAAGAAAGTTCTTCCATTTTTCACACAGGAGCTTATTTTGAGAGATATAAGGTGGCTGACGGGTGCAGTTTTTCTTTCAAAAGTTACAATTTTAAAAATATCAAGTGGTGGCAGAGCTGCAATAAGTCTCAAACTGACTGCTTTCCTCACTAAGAATGGCCATTTCATGGCCAAAGTCAGTCTAAATTTAAATGAAGAAGAAGAAGAAGAAGAAGAAGAAGAAGAAGAAGAAGAAGATGATGATGATGATGATGATGATGATGATGATGATGATGATGATGATGATGATAGTTGTGTCCAGCATCTTTTTCAAAAGCTGTGAGATTTTTGTTTTAGGTTGCCAATGTTTTGAAGTCTGACTTGAGCAGATTAGCCCCTGAGGCCAAGAGTATGAAATTTCTGCTAGCCCCAGATAATAAGCAAACATTGCTACCAAAAATTTAAATTAAATTAAAATTCAGTCAAATATATATTATATCATGAATCTTGCATCTTGAATATAAAGTATAAATGCAAAGCAACAAAAGATGTATATTCCTGTTTAAGCAATGCTATCTCACGGTTAATTCACAAAGACTTCCCAAAGATAAATCAATACTTAGAACATGATATGAAACTTGAGAGTTGCATATAACCAGTTCAATGGCATACAGGGTTGGTTTTTAAAAACTGAATACATTGGGCACCTTCTAAGTGCTTTTAAACCTCCAGAGGTCTGTTGCAACAACAAAGCTAATACATTAAAATGTCTGCATAGTGTGTGCTATGCAACTATCCCACTTTTTGAAATGCATTTTAAGTCACATTTTCAAGATGCATTGCACTTTATTCACCTGGATTGCAAGGTATTTTATTGAAGATAAAATTTAATTAGGTGTCCTGATATTTTTCTGAATTATAAATAAAATATTTTTAAAGTTAAGGCTGAACTTCTTTGCAAGTCACTGTAACGAAGCTTTCCTTTCCTTTCCTTTTCAAGTAATGCTTCGTGAACTGAAAAAGTGCCAGGTCAGTATGAGTTTACCTTGTTTTTTAAAGAGGTTGCTCCGTACTATTTCCTTCATGGATTGTACTTTTTGTTTCTTTAACTTTTCGGGTGGAATGCAAGTGTAAAATTCATATAAGAGCTGGCTGCATACAAAGACAGAATTATGAAACATGGGTCAGATTAGGTTGCTGTGATTCATTTTTCATTTTTTTAAAGAAACTGCTAAGCAAACCATGATCTGCTCACAAGAGTTTGTTACACAGCTTTCAAGTATTCCCAGAAGAAGGGAAACAAAACAGCTGATGCAGTTGAGGAACTGAATAGTGTCCCCTTCTGCCCAACATAGTAATTGAACAATATGCACCAAGTTTAGAGCATCATATTTGTTTCTTTGTTTCTGTTTAGAAAGAATCCAAGGTTGGTAGTGAAATATTTATCCTTCCTAGACAGGTTTCTTTTGTAAACTGCATCTCTCGGTCTTTGTCTCATCAGATAGCACTGAAGAAGCAGAATCCAAGTCAGCACTAGTATTCCTTATATTGGTAGTGAAATATTTATCCTTCCTAGACAGGTTTCTTTTGTAAACTGCATCTCTCGGTCTTTGTCTCATCAGATAGCACTGAAGGAGCAGAATCAAAGTCAGCACCAGTATTACTTGTATATCATGGCAGAATACACATAAATGAACCACAGTAGAACCCCTGTATCCACTGATTCATTAACCACTGATTCAGTTATCCACAGTTGGCAGAGGAAAAAATTAATAAATAATTCAGCAGCCACAAAGCAAGCTACTGTCACAAACAGCAGTTCTAAAGCAAGCTACTGTTGTAAACAGTAGCTGTAAAGCCAGCTACTGTTGCAAAACAGCTGCTGTAAAGCAAGCTCCTGTCACAAAACAGCAGTTATCTGCTGGGGTTTTATCTCTTATCCACGGTTATCATTATCCAGTGGAACTGATCCCCAGTGCAGACGTAAATCAGGGTCCTCCACTGTAACCACTGATTCAGTTATCCACAGTTGGCAGAGGAAAAAAATTAATAAATAATTCAGCAGCCACAAAGCCTACTGTCACAAAACAGTTCTAAAGCAAGCTACTGTTGTAAACAGTAGCTGTAAAGCCAGCTACTGTTGCAAAACAGCTGCTGTAAAGCAAGCTCCTGTCACAAAACAGCAGTTATCTGCTGGGGCTTTATCTCTTATCCATGGTTATCATTATCCAGTGGAACTGATCCCCAGTGGATATCAGGGTCATACTGTAACAGCAAGCAGTACACAAATGCCCCTAGAAACTCCAGGCATGAGTCAGTTAGACCAGTGATTCCCAAGCTTATGTTCCCAATGTTCTTGGACTTAAACTCCCAGAAGCCTTCACCACTAGCTGTGCTGACCAGGATTTCTGGGTGTTTTAGTCCAAAAACACCTGGGGATGTAAGGTTAGAAATCTGAAAGACTATAAAATCGGAGCGCCAGCTCACCTAAGTAACCGGACATCAAATACTGTTTCTACATCTTGAAGGACAGATGGGATATATTTCAAGGCTGCCACCTGAAAGAAAGAAAAAATAAAATGCTTGCTCTCTGTCATTTGAAAACATCTTAAAAGTCAAATTGAACATTTAATTTACCGGTATGTCATAAATTGTCAGTCCAAAGCAGTTTTATTGAACACTACATTCCTCTACATTCTAAGTAAAATTCACAGGATTCATAAAACCATAATCTTCATCCAAGATGAGGAAGCTTTTTCTTCTCTCTAGTCACATTTTGTTGCATCACCCACAGAGCTGTTGACATGGTAGATAGGCATTCAATAGCACTGCCTCCTGAAGAGGACAAACCATGTCCTCACACTTCAGCTATTTGGCATGTACAAACATCAACTGTGGGGGGCGGGGTGGACCTATCCCAACTACTTCTTTCATCTCAGGATAAGTAATAAATTGAGACAAAATGTTCCAAACTGGTATTCTGGTAAGCCATGAGACCAAGCTGTGTGCCTTATGTACTTGGGTTGTTGGCAGAGTGGCTACAGAGACGGAAAACAGTAGAGTTCCCAGGGAGTTCAGAAAATACAAGATAAATACATGAAACCCATTCCCTAAACCTAAGCATAATGCTGATCCTACTGGGATTCAGAAAATACTCAAGACAAGATGGTGGTCGTTATTGTTGTTATTCTATTCCGCAACATGAATGTTAATACCTTGAACTATCAAAATCATCCAGAGACATCAGCCACAAAAGCAACAGAGCGTGGCGTAGACTCTGATTGTGTTTCTACACCCACTTTGCATTTTAGATTCCCAAGTGAAATTTAAAATGGCTTAAGATAATAACATCAACTGAAATTAAATCTGTGACTATAATTCCTCCTCCACAGTTCTTCTCTGATACTCCTCCCACACACTACTCCACCCGCACAAGCCGGAGAGAAGAAAGCCAAACTAACAAGTGAACTGGCAGCCTAACATTATCATTTTGAGTCCACAAGGAAAGACAGATTTATCAAGGGAAAAAGAGATTTGGGGCTCCCAGTGCTCTTAAATATTCTTCACAGCAGATATGCAAGAGAAGCCAAAGAGAAAGAATAAGAGATTTATATGGCAAAAATTAAAATGCGCATAGATCACCATCTCATTGACTGGAAAACTGAGGAAAGGGGAGGTTACAGAAGTTGCCTGTAGGTCTGAATTTATGTTAAATTATTTGCTCCTCTGTGATAAATAAGAATCACCTCCAGGATACTTTGATATAGTAAAGATACTTTCAGTACAATCACACCATTTAGACTTCAGTAGGATACAGTATGATTTTTAAAAGGAACTACACTGAGGGCTGCAGAGAAGAGCTCAGTGAAAAACCAGCCCCACCTCTGTGATAAATTTATAAATGCTTTAAACCTATGCTTTAACCCTTGCCCTTGCAAACACACACACATGACAATGGTTTCCAGAGAGGCAGTTGTGTCAGACTGTTACAAAACAAAACACAAAGGACCAGTGTCCATACAGCTTCATGGCTGGCTCTATTGAAAGTGATTCTTTCTTGTCAAAGTTGAGTGGAGAATTTATATGCTCCAATTGTCTGGTTTTGTCCAAAAAAGTCCTTGTTTGACAATGTGTCACTAGTAAAACCCTGTCCCTGCAATATCCATTTATTGCCTTTTAGGTGAGAAGACCCCCATGTTGAGGGGTCTGCCTGCTTCCCCTTTCCTAGTGGGTGAGGATAGGAGGCACCCACGGATGCCTCCAGGAGCCCACTTTCTCTTATAGCGGGCCAGAGGAGGCACCCACCCCACAGAGGTGCCTCCAGGAGCCCACTCCCCCCCCCCCAAAAAAAAAACCAGTACTAACGACAACGAAAAAATGAAATCCTTTGAACCAATTTTTGCGAATTTTCGCGAAAAACGGAGACGACCCGAAACGGAACCGGCCCGACTAACGACAACTCGAAAAAAAATTTTTTCAAGTCGTGCCCATCTCTAGTAAAGATACTTTCAGTACAATCACAAATGATTTTTAAAAGGAACTACACTTGCAGAGAAGAGCTCAGTGAAAAAACCAGCCCCACCTCTGTGATAAATTTATAAATGCTTTAAACCTATGCTTTACCCTTGCCCTTGCCCATGAAATCCAGAGAGAGTCGACTGTTACAAAACAAAACACAAAGGACTAGTGTCCATACAGCTTCATGGCTGGCTCTATTGAAAGTGATTCTTTGATAATGTATTGATATGAAATTTATTCACTTCAACTGTTAAACATCCCTTAAACTGGGGTGTGTGTGTGTGTGTGTGAATGTAATGCAAGCAGATCAGTTAATGATTCCTAATATTATTAGAAGGGTGCTGCCCACTTGTTCAGCACCCTCCCAAAACCTGCAGTCTGGGCAGCCCTCATTCCTAATCTTTGAACCTATTTATACTAATACCTAATGTTCCTAATGTTCCTAATCCATTTCCTAATTCATATTGAGGGCTACAGGCTCACTAAGAAATATTATTCAATAAATTTCATCTGACTTAAAATTTCCACTTGCCAACTGCCAATTGTGACCAGTTATAAATAAATAAGGGAGAGAGTTAGACACTGCCCTACTGATATATTGGAGAGAATGAAGGAAATACAATACTTTCTTACAGTAAGCCTACTAAAGATAGCTATGGCTATGTTCTAACTGAGAAATAAATAAATCAGCCTCTCTGTCTAAGATGAGGAAAGTCTCTGATATTGCCCGGGCATGTGTCTGATGCATATGTATGACATGAATATTTGATATGCATATGCTCCCATCACAACATTTATCTTTTAACTGAGTCCATCTACATCAATTTTTTGAATGTGAAATATCAATGATAACAATTATGGCAGGTTTACTAAGGTTTAGTAATAGAAAGGCAGGTATCTGAACTGTATTAGTCTTAGAGAGCAGAATATGATAAGAACAAGAAAAGACACCAAAGGAAAATAAAGCAGAGTTCTATTTTTATTCCACAACAGTGCTGTCCAATGAAAAGGAATTTTTTGTGACTTACATAATCTGGCAGTAACACACAAACAAAGATGCATCCTAAAGAAGATCACCCTCTTAAGTTTGGTCAGGAAGAGTGTGCATTCATCATCAAAACAAGGATGCTGCTGCCATTTACAAATGCCTTGTATCTAGGCTGATACAACAACCCGGGCACAGCGATACAACAGATATATGGAATGTATTTCCCCACCACCAGTCCTGCCATTTAAACTTCCTTTTTAAATCAACGGAAGACAATCTCAGAGAGTCACCTTTAGCCTTGTAGTAGTTCTGACCAGGTACTTGCAAAAATAATATCTTGGGATAGTTGATCAATGGAGCCAAGAAGGATGCTGCAAGATGGTTCCCTGCTAGCTCTACACTCAACCTCCACACAGTCTTGGGGCTCTATCTCACATACTTTAAAATCCAGATTTAATTTACCTTTATACTGCCTCCACAAATTGTGACCCCACAGTAAGCGGACTTTTAAAAAAAAAGAAAACCCGGTAACGCCCACTTAACCGGGTTCCAGAGAGTTTTCAAAGCAACAACAACAACAACAACAACAACAACAAATTTATTGATTAGCCCAACAGGTCATATCAAATACAGAAGAAGAAAAAAGTGAATGAAAAACAGTTAAAAACACAGTTAAAATAGCAAGATTAAAATTTTATCATTCATATGTCAGCACCTCCCCTACAGGGAACACCAATTTGATCTATGAAGGTGGATCTTACCCTGGCAGCTTTACGTACAAAATTAGCAACACAATGGACAACCTGCACCTTGGAACTGTTGAGAAGGAAATCAAGCTGAAATTTTGTGTTCCAGTGGGCAATTTTGACCATCAATTTTGATAAATGTGATTGTCTTAGAGCTGTATAAAGCTCACAATCAAATAAAATGTGAGCCGTATCCTCTATGCGGGTAACACCGTATATGCAGGATCTGTCTTATTTATTTATTTATTTATTTATTTATTTATTTATTTATTTATTTATTTATTTATGTCTTGATCTGTCTTGATAGGGTAAGTTGTGAAAGCGCCCATATCTATTCATGGACTCCAATAGATCAAATCTCGCTCTGGTATAGGTTCTTCTAAGGGAGTGTGGTAGACTGATTGTTAAGTACTTTTCGCACTGGAAGACCTGTTTATTTTTTGCTAGCCAGTTTAGTGCTTTATTGTTAGAGAGGAGCTCCATGTCAAAGACCCAAGTGGTTATTTTAAAATCTGGTTCTAAATGCGTGTTTAAAAAGGAAGTAAACGAGAGTGGGGTTGCCCCCAAACTGGGTTGTTCCCTTGTTGTCCCTGCAAAATGCTTGACAGCAGATCAAATTGTTAGCAGCAATCAGCTAGAGATTGGGCGAGATAAAAGAGCATCCGCCAAAGTGTTTGCTGGCTCCCTAGGAGGTCTCAAACAAGGCAAGACAAGCTGACTGTGAGGCCGTTTGTTGCTCACAATGAGATCCATGCTCAACAAAGCTGCCCTGTCCCTAAATCTAAATCCAAACACTAAAATACTATCCCCTGTACTCCTCTTCCTCCTCCTCCTCCAATGCTATCTCCCTCCCAGGCTCATCACTGCTGGAATCCATTTTCACCATGGTCACATTTTCATGACAGAAGGGGCAGACAAAGAGCTCTCTGTCTCTGAGCCAGCTGTCTGGGGTGCTCTCAGTTCATAAAAAGAAGGGAAGGGATTTAGCAGGGGACTTTCAAAAGGAAAAGGATACAGAGCCAGTCTGTCCAAAATGGGGGAGCCAACAGTAGTGCTTTGGTCTCCTCTTCCCCGGTGCTCTTCCAAGGCAAAAGTGAGATCGGGAGGTGGATAAGTGAGCGGTGAAGCACTCACTGGATCCAGATCCCTGTTAAGTCTGACCTAGTAATGGAGCAGCAGTCCCCAAGCTGTAAACATCCCTCACTAGAAGCACCCAGGGAACAAAGAGTTTAATGTGAAGCAAGGTCATGGGGACATAATTAATGCTGTTAATAGGACCTCCTTAATGCATCTATCATGAGGATGCAAGACACGCATCTTCTGTCATGTGACTACAGTAGGACCCCAGTATCTGATGGGGATTGGTTCCAAGCCTTCCCGTGGATAATGAAAACCGTGGATAAGAGAGAATGCCAAAATGTCCCCAAAACTGCTGCTTTGTGACAGTAACTGGCTTTACAGCTGCTGTTTTGCAACAGTAGCTTGCTTTACAGCTACTTTTTGTGATGGTAGCTTCCTTTACGGCTGCTGTTTTATGGCAGTAGCTTGTTTTACAGCTGCTCTTTGTGACAGTAGCTTGCTTTGCACCTGCTGGATTATTTATTTATTTATTTATCTGCCAACCGTGGATAAACGAATCAGTGGTTAATGAATCAGTGGTTACGGGGAGTCCTACTGTACTTTGTTTGAAAAACCAGATTTAATTATTACTCACTTATTTCCGCCATGTGATAGAGCCCTTAGTCTCTTCTACATACAGCTGTTCAGTGCATTTTCATAAGGTACCATATGCAGAAAATAAACTATTCAGAGCACCTGTGAAGAGTCTTGGTGTGCCTATTCTTCTACCTGTTGATTATCCCCAGAACTATGTTTTCCATGTGAAAGGAGCTAGGCCAAGAATTAGCGAGTCAGGTAAGAACCTCCAAGTGAATTTTCCCACTGAGAACAGAAAGATTATCTTTTTCCAAGTCCAGCATTCAAGCAGCCACACTGGGCTGGTTCTGTTGGTTCGGTACGCTGGGAAATGTAGAGTGGTTTTTTTTACAAGTTTTGTTCATAATTGCATCAATACAACTTATTAGAACTCATTATAGGTAACTTGTTTTCCATTCAGCATCTTAAAATGAACTTAGTTATACCAACAGAGCAGTCACCTGGTCTTATTTACATTCCATTCTTGAACACAGTGCTGGAATATTTCGATTTTACTGCCTATCTTTTTAAACATGTGGCTCCTTATTAGACATGGGCACGACATGGCGAAATTCTCGTTTCCGTTTCCGTTCCTCGTTTACGTTACGCAACGGAAACGATAACGACAATTGAGCCGTCAGAACTCGAACTCAAACCAATAAAAGAAAAATTGGGTCTGATTTGTCGTTGTCGTTCATGGCATCACGGCGATTGTGCGATGCCAAGCGGAACAGAAAAAAAGTTTTAAAAAAAACCCCAATTCCTGGCCAAAAGAGCAGGCGAAAATATGCCTGCCTGAGTGAGGGCACCTACCAGAGGGGTGGTTACTGGGGGGGGTCCCCGGCCTCCCCCCCTCTCCTGTCCTGGGCTGCTCTGGTGGGGGGCATCCTCGTCGTCTCGCCATGCCATGTGGTGTGGGGGGATCCAAAATGGCGACCACAATAATTTTTTTTTAAAATCGTGGTCCAAAAACCCACCAAAGCACCACAGAGAAACATGCGAAAATTAGGTATTTTAACTGCCTGAATTTTTACAGTAGCAGCAGTGGGTTTTTCTTGCAATAAACGTCTGTCTCCAATCCCATTTATTTTATTTTATTTTATTTTTATTTTTATTTTTTTACACCTGCGCAATGATGGGCTGGCCATGGGATGGGACCATGCAAATGTTTGGAGCCATTCCACCAATCGCATGGCCACTTGGCCAGGTTTTGACTGAGACTTCTGGGATGTGCCAGTCGGGCATAAAAAGCCCACTATAACCCTAGCCCTAACCCTAACCCTAACCCTAACCCATACGCCAGTACACTGTCCTTCTTAGTGTGTCAGAGGCACCCAGAGGTGCAGCCCACTAACTCACCCTAACCTTACCCGTAATAACCCTAAGCCTAGCCCTTGCCCTAACCCCAACCCTAAGCCAGATCTGTACTCACATTGCACTACACGCAAGTACATTTCCCTTCTTAGTGAGCCAGAGGGCGCCCAGCAGAGGCATTCTTTCACCTCGCTCACCAGTCCAAAGTTCCAAAAAACTCTGTACGCCAGTATGCTGTCCTTCTTAGTGAGCTAGAGGCACCCAAAAGAGAGGTGCCTCTGCCAGTGCCACTTGGTACGCAATGGCTACACGGTCATGTACCCTTCCTTTTCCCTTTGTAGCGGGCCAGAGGAGGCATCCACCCCAGAGAGGTGCCTCCAGGAGCCTGCTAAATGCCTTCCCTTCGTGGCGGGCCAGAGGAGGCACCCACCCCAGAGAGGTGCCTCCAGGAGCCCGCTACCCTACCCCCCCAAACCAGTACTAACGACTAACGACAGACGACAAACGAAACAACAAATTTTTGAAAAAATTTGCGACAAACGGAAACGAGCCGAAAGGGGCTGGCTCCGACACACGACAACTCGAAACGTCATTTTTCCTGGTCGTGCCCATCTCTACTCCTTATATTTTCCTAGTACTGAAGTGTGGCTTAAAGGTAGTTACCCTTCCCATTTAACGAGACTTCACTTTCTCCCATGATGTCCTTGAAATGTTAGCCATAATTCATGAAATTTGGACATATTCAGGACACCTCTGTCTCCTAGATAGTACATCTTTGAAACCACCTCTGCATGAACACTAGGTAATTGTCTGAAAAGACAAAGCCCAAATGAATTCAGGTCTAAGGGACAAAAACAACAATAGTTTTGCTTTGCTTAGCAATCACAACATGAAGCAGAAATTACCTCTATTTTTAAAAGTAAAGGAGATGAAGGGGATGATATGTTTTGGTTTGACCTTTCACTACTGATGGAAATGCTGACCTTTCCCCAATGTCATCAAGAAAAACCTTGGCCTTTATGACTTAATCATAAAAACCAAACAACATGATTAAAATGCCGTCCTTAAAATTATTTCTCAAAAGCAAGGCTGTCTACAGAACTGAAGCTGCATCAGTTTTCCATCTCAGCATTCCAAGTTCATCAGTATATATTCTAACTTGCAGATTATAACACTGAAGCTAAATATGGAGGTTCAAAGTGTAATTGATTGTTGGAACTGCACTCTGGATTAGCCATCCAGAGGCTAGTTGTAAGATTTTGCAGTGCTGCTACAGAAACCCTCAGTAACACATACAGAAAACTACATCTCACCGAAAAAGCAAAAAAGAAGAGAGGGCAGAATGAAGAGGAAAAGGAAGAAAAATAATGCAGATCTCACAGTACTTCATTTGGCATTTTATCCACACTTAACAAGCTGCCTTGGGTCAGCTTGTTATAAATAAATAAATAAAATTTCAGGGAGAAAAGCAGGAAAGAAAGATTTTAAATAAATAAATAAAATTAACACATATTCTGGCTACTAAAGTACAGGAAATGTGGACTTTTTACACACACCAAAAGGTGAGGGAAAGTCTGTGTGGTCCACAGACACGAAATGTTTATTTGAAAGTAAAAGGAAGATGTAGATCTTGTTTGTTTGTACAGTGTGTGTGTGGTGGGGGGGATCATACACAGCCATGTTGTGGGAGTAAATTGCAAAAATCAAAATAGGATAATACCTTCATCTAAACCAACTAAAATTCCACAATATATTAATCATGTTCTTCAGAGTTCTCTGGGTTTTATGTTACATGGGGGAGGAGGAATGAGGAGGAAAGAAAACTCGGAATTCTGCTTTAGCCCTCCCTCCCCTGCCCCAGTGCCTCCAGGAGCCCGCTACCCTACCCCCCTAAACCAGAACTAACGACTAACGACAGACAACAAACGAAACGACAAATTTTTGAAAAAATTTGCGACAAACGGATATTTAGAGAACAGAAGAATTCAGACATGCTAAATTGATTAACTTCTATTAGATACAACACAGGTTTCACAAGTGAATCAAAGGTTGCCAAGGAGAATGAAAACAATGGTCAGTCCTCTATTTAAAAAAATGTAAAATACGGACCTATCTCCAAAATAAAATTGGAGAGTGGAACTTTATAATCAACTTTAAATGGAACTTAGGGGGGAACTACAGTGGCTACTAGACATGAGCACAACTTGGCGAAATTCTCGTTTCCGTTTCCATTCCTCGTTTCCGTTACGCAACGGAAACGGAAACTACAATTACTCCGCCAGAACTCAAACTCGAACCGAAAAAAGAAAAATTGGGTCTGATTTGTCGTTGTCGTTCCTGGCATCGCGCGGCAATCGCGCGAGTGCCAGCGGCACAGAAAAAAAGTTTTAAAAGGAAAAAACCCTGATTCCCGGCCAAAAAACCAGGCGAAAATATGCCTGCCTGAGTGAGGGCACCTACCAGAGGGGTGGTTTCTGGGGGGGGGGTCCCCGGCCTCCCCCCCTCTCCTGTCCTGGGCTGCTCTGGTGGGGGGGGGCATCCTCGTTGTCTCGCCAACTCCCTATGCCATGCGGTGTGGGCGGGGGATCCAAAATGGGGCGACCGCAATATTTATTTTGAAATCGTGGTCCAAAAACACACCAAAGCACCACAGAAACATGCGAAAATAGCTATTTTAAAACTGCCTAAATTTTTACAGTAGCAGCAGTGGGTTTTTCTTGCAACAAAACGTCTCCATTGATTTTTTTTTATTTTTATTTTTTTTACACCTGCGCAATGATGGGCTGGCCATGGGAGTGGACCATGCAATTTTTTGGAGCCATTCCACCAATCGCATGGCCACTTGGCCAGGTTTTGACCGAGACTTCTGGGATGTGCCAGTCGGGCATAAAAAGCCCACTAACCCTAGCCCGAACCTGAACCCTAACCCTAACCCTAACCCATACGCCAGTACACTGTCCTTCTTAGTGGGTCAGAGAGGCACCCAGAGGTGCACCCCACTAACTCACCCTAACCTTACCCATAATAACCCTAAGCCTAGCCCTTGCCCTAACCCTAACCCCAAGCCAGATCTGTGTACTCGCATTGCACTACAGCAAGTACACTTCCCTTGTTAGTGAGCCAGAGGGCACCCATAGGGGTCCTCTCTCACTTTGTTCCTCCTCCCCATTCCCAGCCCAAGTGCACCGTATGCCAGGCAGTGAGTCACAGAGGCACCCGAAAGAGAGGTGCCTCTGCCTGCCACTGCAACTTGGTATGCATATCCAATTGGCTATGCATACCCTTTTGTAGCGGGCCAGAGGAGGCACCCACCCCAGAGAGGTGCCTCCAGGAGCCCGCTTTCCCTTCATAGCGGGCCAGAGGAGGCACCCACCCCTGAGAGGTGCCTCCAGGAGCCCGCTTTCCCTTCATAGAGGGCCAGAGGAGGCACCCACCCCAGAGAGGTGCCTCCAGGAGCCCGCTACCCCCCATACCAGTACTAATGACAGAGAAAACAACAACAAATGAAACGACAAATTTTTGAAAAATTTTTGCAACAAACTGAAACGAGCCGAAACAGGCTGGCTCCGACACACGACAACTCGAAATGTAATTTTTCCTGGTCGTGCCCATCTCTAGTGGCTACTTAACCCATAATTTGCAATAGATGTGACTTAAATAAAACTGAAACAAAAAAATGAAGACACAAAGCTAACTATGGGGAAACCTGGTTTTTTTCATTGAGGAAAATGTTCACAAGGCAGAAGGTAGTTCATTTTGCTCTGATTTGACTGACATCACATTTCTTCACTTTCTGGCATGTGTGATTACTTTATCTAATGCAAAAGGGTAGTTACGCATGTGCATTTTTTGTGCACTATTACATCACTTCCTCTCAAATGAGGACCTTTGCTCTTCCCTACTCTAAGCTTCTTTTTTATTATACCTGCCAAGAGTAGAATTGTACCAGATAAGCACTACGTCATTTTGTGGATGAAGGGAATTTAAAAAGACTAAGGAGAAGGGTGGAAATTTATACACTTGGAATATATACACTTGATTTTAGCTGATAAGATGAATTGACAAGCCAGTCTCCATAAAGATGGGTATTTCTTCTCCCATGAGGAGTCCTGAGATGCAATAATTGATTGTATTGTTGCAAATGGCTTCCCACAGATCTCACCTGAAGAAACCAGAAGGAATCTCATTTGAAAAACTTCAAAGCAAACCAGGCTTTCTCCACTGTGTAGGCCCATCCTTAAAATGTCACATTGGAACTCTGAGAACTGTTGTCCTGTGGACACTATACCACACTAGACTGACTGGACTCTGTTGACAAACCCCATGTAACTAAAATCATTTCAACCAGCTGCAAGCCTTTAAAAATACAGGAGTTAGAAAAGACAAGGAGACAGGAAAGTGCCACCCACATTGTTCCTCCAGCATTTAATAGGCAGCACGAACAGCTCCAGTAACAGGGGATATTCTACCTCTGAACAGCTGCTCAGATTGTTAAACTGTCACTGGCAATGAGCTCACAAGTCTCTGAGAGCTCTTCAGAAAGCCTATGTTTTCAGTCTGAGACAAAAAAAAAGGAATTTGAGCTTCTTTCCAATTTATGGAAGTGGGAGCCAACCTACATTCAAAGTTCCACATGCAAGGAAGATAAAACAGCAAACCTGTAATAAAATGGCTGTCTTGCGCTGGCTTTTCATCAAGTTGTTGATTGACTCAAAAAGCTTTCTCGTGGCTTCTTCAAATTCTGTCTGTTCTTTGCCTTCATACAGCCTTGAAAAGAAAGGTGTTAAGTTTGTTAATGCTCTCACACAAACAAAAGAAAAAAACCACGAATTTCTCACTGTAGTTACTAGATATCTCGCCAAAGAGATTTCTAGTGTTATTCTACCAGTACATGAACAGATCACTAAAATCATAGTGGCCAGAAACTCCCTGAAGAATTATACTGGCATTAAATCCATCACTGTAAAGGCATAAGTAATAGGACTTAGGCCATTACTAGTTCCTGTTCCAAAGAAATGTTCCATGAATCCTATGAAACACCTAAACTTGCTTGGGTTTGGATCAGTGCAGCCCATTCCTCAGCAAATGACTAATCTCCAACCCATGAAGCCTTCTGGCTTCACTCTTGCTAATGCTCCTGTCAGGTGCCTTTTCATCTGCCCTCTACATTCCCCCCATTCAGCATTGCACCGGCCGTGGTGATGTTGGCATTCTGAAGTTGTATTTCAAAAAGCAAAGTAAAACCCAACTTTCCAAAAGAGTGATACTGCTGATTAGGCCCTGTGATAGAGTACAGACCTACTTATCTGCCATTTAAGATCCTCATGCCCGTCGCATACATGTTTTGTGCCTTGCTGGTGGCATCTAACAAAGGTGTTACTCTGCTTGTGGATTTTCAAATCTGGTTTGGGCCCCAAACCACTCCTTCTGCTATAGTCTCTAGATTCAATGACAGCAAAGCAAGCTGGGAGGCCTGCCCCTCTCAATCATACTTGGCTCCATCTGCCCAGATTTAGAATAATTAAGTCAATAATTAAGTCAATTAAGTTTATGGTTGCCCCCTAATCATAAGGATTCCTCTGTTTTGTCCATGAGACACGCTTGAGTAGCACTTATTTATGAAATGACTGAACAAACTGAAATGTCTCTCAGTCTGTTTTAATGTGGAAGATCTGTGCTTCCCTGACAGGCCCTTCAAGGATGGTCACAGTAAGAGAAAGCACAGTAGAAAGGGAAATGCACGTGCAAGTCCTCTGGTGATTCCCCAAATCTTTCACCCAGTCTCCTTTACTTGTGGTAAAAGAAAAGAGCCACGTCCTCATTTTAGGGGGACCTCTACAACCTCTCAATCTCTCTCTTTCAGCTCTCCATTGAGCCTGGCATTTCTGCTGCAGCCATCCGTTCTTGCTATCAAGTTTCCAAGGGGAACCATTTGTGCCACAACTCTGTTCCTCTGTTTTGTGTGTTAGCCTAACAGCTTCCCCCCAGGTGCAATCATTTCCCCGCCAGAGGGGCATCTCCTCTTCTGAAGCTGTTGCCTAACTCCCTTTGCCTTGGCTTCTCTTCTCTCTTGCCCTCCTTCCTTGTGCTTTCCCCTTAACCCATCCAACCTCCTGCCTTTCTCCATTTAATCCCAAGGTTCCTCCTCCCTCCTTTTGGACTGCCTTCTCCTACTTCTGAGGTTTGCACACGTGTTTGCTGCATGCTACAGGTGAGCCTTCTCCACTGGAGTCAGCTTCTATAGTGGTCTTTGCAGATTGGCTCATCCCTCGGACCAGCTCTTCTCCTGATGTTATGGGATGCCAATCATGTGCTGCTGACATATTGTAACAGGGTCAGTAGGAATTATGGAGATGGGCCCAAATAAGTTAGCCCCAGTGACAATGTGGAGGAAATATGTTAGCCCCAGTGGCAACATGGAAGAAAAAAACAGATCCAAGGTATGCCCTGCTCCATGGGTGGGACAAACAACATGCTGGGACAGATTCAAGGAGACTCCATGAAATCCAGAGCCGCTCCTGAAAGTCCATTCTCGGCATGCATGTTGAATTCTCCTACCACCAATAGGTGAAGGGACCCCAACAATGCTGCCGAGATGAACTCAATGAGCTCTGGTCCTGGCTCTGGTCCTGGTTCTTCTTACCTGACTAATCCCCTAGCTCCCAGCATACCTCCCATGGTCAGACACCACTTAAATAGCAGTCCCTGCTAACATTGGTAACCAAAGGGAAAAAAGAGAGGGGGAAATACAATAACAATAAAGCTAAATAAAACATTTAAACAATATCATAAACAAAATTACAACAATTAACCAATATCAAACTGGGGGTGGGAAAGAAAACTAACACTAAATAAATTAATATAAATATTAGAATCAATGTAGCCAGTCCCAATGGGCTACAACTGGCAACCAGGAAGATGGATTAGCGAGGGAGCCTCCCCCTCTACACCCCATTCTACAACCAGACAAGATTTCATATGCCAGCTTGGACAGTGAAGAGGCAGCCAAACCAAAGCATCCAGAGTCCCATGGAAAGTCCCAGCAGCCCAGGTAGCCACACACACCCCAACACTCCATCCCATGGCGCTCTCACCACACCAAGGCATGGGGATCACATAGGCTGGCGAGCAGACCCCATTCATCCATCCCATGGCCACTCCAGGTGACGCTAAGGACACCCACGAGCATGGGGAAGGTGAGCAGACAGAAAACAATGTCTCAAGCCATCTAGGCATCTAGACAAATGGAGCAAAAAGGTAAGTGGTCATCTTAGACATAGATCTCTTCCACTCTCCATGGAGCAGAGAGATGACAAAATCCAATCCACGCAGCAGTCCACCGCATCCACAGATGACATCAGGGCCAGGCAGGACACACCCCAACATCAACCTCCACACCTTTTTAAAAATGATCTTCCTTGAATATATTTTTCTTGTAACTATTCGCATAATTTTTCTCTATACTATTTTCCATCCAATCTAGACTAATTCTTATCCCTATTATTCACATGCACTTAAATACAAGTTTACCGAAGTAAAAGTGAAAAGGGAACCATTTTAAAAATACTATTTACCCTTTGTGCACATTCTCCAAATCTATCATTATTACCCATTTTAATAAACAATTTTCCCACACTTCTATGCAAAAAAGTAGGTATGTGCACTGTGTACAAATACAAACTGAATGAGGAATGTTTGTTAAGTTTAGGAGTAAAAAGTGGATTGAGAAAAGAGCCACTCTACAGGCCCAAGGTGGAGGGAAAAACCTTCTTACTCCTCTCAGTATTTGTAGCATCCACAGTATTGATACACTGTTTTTCTAGCACAAAAGCAGACGGTGAGTGAAGCCAGAACTCTCCAAATGAAGCCCATGAGCTTCCCTGAACAGTCCAACCAGAGACATTCCAGGGAGAACGTGGCTGAGATCACTGTGCTCTACACAATCCCTTGTGCTACCTATGTCAGCCATTTCATGGAGCGAAGTGAAAGATTTATGTTGCTGCTTAGAGAGATTTTTTTCATTATGAACAATCTTCTTTTTCCATTCTCACTCAGTTTATAGATGCCCTAAACACATCCAATCTCACCTGATTTCAGAAGCTAAGCAGGGTCGGCCCTGGTTAGTACTTGGATGGGAGACCACCAGAGAATACCGGTGCTATAGGCGCCTGGAGTAGGAACTGGCAAACCACTCCAGTATTCCTGCCAAGAAAACTCCATGGACATGGAGTCACGAAGGGTCGGTCATGACTGTAACGACGCAACACACACGCACACACACTAAATTATTATTACAGTACCTGTATTAAGATCAATTATATAAATGATTGTGGAAGAATAACTGCTGTCCACACTTTGATTGGATTTAGATCTGTCTCCTCACTCTTTCTTTCTTTCTTTCTTTCTTTCTTTCTTTCTTTCTTTCTTTCTTTCTTTCTTTCTTTCTTTCTTTCTTTCTTTCTTTCTTTCTTCTTCTTCTTCTTCACATGGTCAAGCAACGACTAGTCATAGCCTACTGGGTTTCTGGCCAAGGTGTTAAAATCTGCCATCTCCCTAACATGGATGATCTCACTCAGGACAAAGCTATCTACTGTATATTCTCCATTCTTGATAATTCTTTTGGATGGTTGGTTGATTTGCATGGAAAACCAGAACCAGATAGATAATGTCATGGATTTCAGATACTACGAGTCAGTACATCTCTTGAAGGGTAGAGGGTGGGTGAGTCCCAACCTATATGCATGATACTAGAGCACAGATAATGATATCAAAGCTGGCAACCAAATGCCAACTCTGTTTTGAGCTCATTAGCAGCATAGCCCAGGCAGAGTCCTACACCCCCTTATTGAGCATCAGGGCTCAGTGAACTCATTGGAGTATGAATCTTAGCATATAGAGTGCTGCACATTCAATGATGGAAGTAAGAAATTCCTGTTCGGTTTCAAAGAAAGTAAAAGCAGAACAGACTGATATATATCAAAGGTCAAGAGAGTTCTAATTTCTTCGTCTTCTTAGGCTAGGAATGGGAAAAATCCTGCTTCTGGACTACTTACAGCTCCTAGATACCAAATGAAGTGCCCATCATCTCCCCCCCCCCCCCGCCAATGAAAAGCACTTTAAAAAAAAAAGCTCAATGTGTTCCCTTTTACCCACCTGGTGACTGAGAAGGCAGTTTTGCTGCAGATTGGGATTGGCTGCATCATGCATCAAACATTTTTTAAAGTCCATATTTTAAATTCCATCAAAACCAAAAAGGGGGCTCACTTTGAAGAAGAGACTGTTGCACTCGAAAACTTGCAATTACAGTGGTGCCTCTTAAGATGAATTTAATTTGTTCTACAGGTCAATTTGTTTTTATGAAAAATTCATCCTATGAAATGAGGTTTAACGCGGTTCCCATAGGAATGAGTTGAATTCGTCTTGTGAGACATCCCATAGGAAAAAAAAAAGTCTTACGAGGTTTTCCTAGGCCCAGAAATTTCATTCATCTTACAAGTTTTTCATATTAAGGGGCATTCATCTTACAAGGTACTACTGCATTTTTATTAGTGGCTTATAAAGGTATCAACTGTAGCCTAATTTTGCGTTTATTTTAATTTTTTTGTTGTGCTGGTGTTAAAAATGTGTTTTTGGAATGGGGCTATGGTTACCCCCTTCCAAGACCTAGGGATGGACATGTGTGACCTCCAGTTCTTTACAAGTTTCCAACCATGTCTTAGTTGCCCCTTAGCTTGGGGATAACCAGACATTATATTATGGCTAGTATCTTACTGAAGTTCCATTGAATAGAAAACCCCATCACCTTAGTAATATTAGTGTCATATTGTTTGATCAAACATTGTGACTGTGGAAGCGAAATACAGATTTTCTTCTGGAAACTACTGTTTGCACAATAGTAATCTGTGCACAAGGTGTTTGATCTCACTTACTACTACTGGTGGGATTCTCCACTCAGAGAAGCTCAATATGATACTGGCATATATGGATCTCTCTTTTTTGAAATTGAATACTGCCCTTGGATGTAAATATTTTCTGGAAGCTTACAATTAAAAAGCAGAGACAACAACACACAACAGAGTCCTAACACAGCAGAATTTAAATGAGTCAACATATTTTTAAAAGTAAAACAAAATCCAGCACCATTAAGATAATCTTTCCAATAGCTATAGGGTTCAATCAGCATTAAACCTGATAGAATTGTGTACTGGAACTATCCTAAGATGACCTCTTTGCAGCACAGAGGAATGCTGCTCTGCTGCTAATAAAGGATTTATGTCTTACTAAATATGACCAGATCTCCTATGGGCTTCAAAAATGGTGAATGCATCTTGGTGAAAAACAGAATTTAGAGTGTGACCGTGGCACTTGGGGACATTTTTTTAAAATAAGGTAGAATAGGGAACATCTGCTTTTAAGTCAGGATATGAGATAGGGACACATACGCACCCAGAGAGAAAGCAAAAAGCAAAGCAAAGTGTTCTGCTTCAAGCACTCTCTGGGCCGTTTGCAATTTAATTAGGCAGGCTACACTTTGTCCTCCCCCCCCCCCGCAAGCTGGACACTCATTTCACTGACCTCAGAAGGATAGAAGGCTGAGTCAGCCATGAGCCAGCTACCTGGGACTGAACCCCAGTCACGAGCACAGCTTTAGCTGCAATAAAGGCATTTAACCACTGTGTCATGAGAGAGAAAGCACCTTCATTAGGAATCTCATGATATCATGTCTTGTTTTGTCCCAGTCCACTCCCTTTCAGTCTTGTGTTCAGCCTGAAATTATTCTTACTAAAGTTACTTAGTAGTAACATTAGCAGGAGTAGCCACTGCCACCACATTAGATTAACATAGCATACATTTTTAGGAAATGTTTGGCAATAATTCATTTTACAAGGGGAAACGTACCTATTTATTTCAATTTCTAACTATCTCAGTGTTTGGCCTTTTCATACTTTATTCAGATACACTACGCTATAATATCAAGCTCGAGAGCATGAAACACTTGGATGGCTTCTAATCAAATTTCCTGCAGCATAATAAAAGCGGCCAATGTCATTCATAATTTTTTTCAGGACTCACTGCATCCCTGTCCAAGTACAGTATGCAACACTCAAAAAGGATATTAAGAAAATCAGCTAGCAGAAGTACATTGGATTACCAGCCAGCACGGAGCAATATTGTATCCCAGCAATATTTCCAAAAGGCAAAAGCAAGATTTGATAATTGACCGCCTAATTGCACACCTTTATTGGATCACATATCAGTTAATGTGTTCTGCCTTTTTGCCACCCCCACCCCCCACTGTATCTCAAAGCTTTCCAATTAATAGAAAATTACCGGTATTTTGAATTCACATTATATAATAATAGTATTACAGCTTTCATTTTATCAAGTTTTCAATGGACATTAAAGCTGATAGAATCTTTATTAGCAAATTAATCTAACCCATTACATGCAGCTGGAAGAAATTTATAAAATACTGAGTTTCCCTATACCGAGGGAAGTCCAATTCTGCATACAAGTGATACGCAGATGCCAAATGAAAACCAGTTTGTAAGGAGCTACTTTTTGCACATTGTTGTGCCTTGTCAAGCCTTTTTACAAGTTATAGTGACACTGACAGAGTTTTCAAGGTGCAACTTTTTTTTTGATGGAATGGCTTACTATTGCTACCACCAAGTGAACTTGCATGGCTCGGTGAGGTTTTTAATGCAGGTCTCCGGAGTCCGGGTCTCACACTTTGTCTTCTAGATTTAGATGGGAAGGAATCAACATTCCTTCCCATATAAAAATCCACATCCTGTTCTTGCATCATACTAGGATACATTTTAGGAGCAGAACAAAAGGAAGAGGACTGGGTCTACCATAAGCCGCCTTCTGCGAGACTCATTCTGTCTGCAGGATTCTTCTAATCAGTGGAAGAATCCTGCTGGTAGAAGACCACAAATTTTGATCAGTTCCTCCCTTCCCCATGAGATCTCCATAACAGGTAGCTGCAGAAAAAGATGGGAATAATCTGAAGTGGCATACCGCACATTGGGTGCTCCTGCAGGCAGCATAAAAGCTGAATCCAACCTATTCAGCTGTCAGGAAAAGCACACTGGAGCTGTTTCTCTTCCGGTTTTAGTTAATTATTTTCTCTATTCCCTAATATATCATTCCAGGATTAGTTAAACACTCCAATACTAAGAGACTCTGTTGCCATTTCCAAGCCCCTTTTATAAGTGACACACTATCAGCATTTCAAAACATTGCTGATTTGGTTCACCTGTACTAGTGATCCAAGTATAAGTGGCATGGAAAATACACCAGCGAGAGAGACCTGAACTGGCATCCCAACCATTTTCAGACATCTCCTGCCAACCTGTCATTGGCTGGAACCCTTTAAAAATGGCCCGGTCGCCACCAGGGGTCCCCCAATGCTGGCTGGGTCATTTGTAAAGGGGTCCTGATGATGACAGGTCAGCAGCATTCATCTGAAAATGGTTGGGATGCCAGTTCGGAGCTCTCCCACTGGTGTCCCGACCATTTTCAGGCATCACCTGCTGACTTGCAATTGGCTGGACCCCATTAAAATGGCTCAGTCAGCACCAGACCCCCTGGTGGCAACTGGGCCATTTTTAAAGGGGTCCAACTGATGACAGGTCGGCAGGACCCCTCTGAAAATGGCCCCATTGCCAATGCGAGAGCTCTGCATTGGCAAACTCCCCCCCCCGCCCCAGCGCCAATCAGCTGGCGCGCGGGCTTGGGGAGGGAAAAAATACACACACACACACTGCACAGGCACCACACACACACACCCCTACCCCCCACAACAGAAAAAAAGTTAAAGGAAACACAAAACACACACAACACACAGAAACGAAAGGAACCAAAACGAAAAACAAAATGATTTTTTTAAATAAAAAAATTCATTTCAAACGAAATGAAACGAAATGAAACAGGAAATGAAATGAAATGACATTTTTGTGTTTTGTGCCTGGATGACCTCAACAGTGCCGCAGAGATGAAGGCCACCAGCTCCGGAAGGAACTGCGCTGGATTATGGGGAGCATGGTACATCAGCAAAATCCCTATCCCCTATTGACAGGTGGAGGACCTCTAGACCTGGTATCTCCAATAAAGAGAGCCTAACAGCCTTCAGAGCATTCTTATATACAATGGCTACCCCCTATTCCTACCCTCCAGTCTCCCCTGGTGCCAGACAGCATACCTCATTGGGCAGATGAAGGAGAGGGTAAGACCACCCTCTGCACCCAACCAGGTCTCTGCATTACTGAAAGCTAACTGTGGATGAGCTTCCACTGAAGCCTCCTAGAGGTGCTTGGAAGCCATCCATGCTGCAGTATAAAAAGCAAAAGGGGAGAGAGGTAAACTCAGCTCATAGGAAACATGCTGAGTTTCATTTCATCCTAGTTTTACCTGGAACTCAGAAGTCTTTGTCTGTATAGGGTTATACCAATAATATCAATAACAGCTTTATCTAGAGACTAGATGCTCTGTCTCTAGGTTTTTGTTAGAAGCACACTTCAAAAAACAATCCAAAGTCTAGTGAAATTGCAACAAGCACATGAAGTGAAATAGTTAAAGCAAACTTTGCTATACTTCAACCAGCTTTCTGTCCCTAAAAGGTAGGTGAAATGGCTATCTGAGCCTTAACATTGAAACGGTACTCCATAATTAATTATCTTCTCTGTGCTGAGCTAATATTTAAAAAGAAGGGAAAGGAAAGCTTTAAGGTTTTTAAACTATCTGGTATTTATGCTTCCATATCCAAAAGAAGATACTAGAACAACAGAACAGGACAAATGTTTTGTGACAAATATGTCACCCCCGCCCTCAGATTGAAAAGGAGAAGTATGCCATCCTACCACTTTTTACCAAAGTTGTAAGCACAGGGCTACATTTGTGTTCCAAGAAGATTCCCAATGGAGAAGCATTCCCTTTTGCTTGGAACATATGATCTGATGCCTTAGTACTGTATTAAGCTACTGCTGCAGAACTCAGCAGGAACATATAAATCAGCACATCTGGCTTTGTGACCTTGAAGCAAAACATCTGAAGTGACCATAAATGTGTACTTAATTTTCAGGCATGCCTTATCAATCTGATATTTCAATAATGGTAGCAAGAATGTTAAGCTTTATCTTGGAATCATTTTATGGGGTTCTGAATATGATATTTTATTTCTACCTTTCTCCCCTCCCCCAATAATTTAAACTTCTTTACGCTTGTTTCTGTCACTCACAGAACAGCACAGCTTGTTCGCTATTTATCTGGAAAGCAGTAATCCCCCTAGGTATTATTATGATATGGCTTCAAGTTGAGGGCGCAAACATCACCTTTGCCCACATGAAGAAATAAACTGTCAATTACTGGGACGTAATTGATTGCATCCCAGCACTATGG
Source organism: Phrynocephalus guinanensis (assembly GCA_037367245.1). NCBI lineage: Eukaryota > Metazoa > Chordata > Lepidosauria > Squamata > Agamidae > Phrynocephalus > Phrynocephalus guinanensis. The sequence goes on from CM074734.1 coordinate 89,423,285, forward strand.
AGTATCTCAAAGTCATATCAACCCTGGCTGTGGTGATTTACTGTTAAATCCTGAACATAAGGAAAAAAAGAAGGACCCCCCAGAGATGCAAATGTGACTAGAAACATGCTGAAACTGGTATTCAAGGAAAGCATTCCTTATAAAAAGCACTGAGATAATATCTGAGACAAGGCTCTCATTTTAAAAAGCTTTTTAAGAACATACTCAATATTAGAAGTAGTTTGATCACTTGTGTGCCTCCCCCTCCCTGCTTTTTTGTTTACAGTGATGTTTTTTAACTGAAATACATTCTCTCTTGTCCAGCTACTGTTTAGTTTCTAGTCCATAATTCTGTATTGCAGATCTAAGGGCAATTTCTCTCCACAGTGAAACTGGCAGTCTTATTTTACTTTTTACTTTTCTTGGGAAAAAGGAAACCTTTACTGCCCTCTCAGATCTGACTTGCTTAGATTTCTATTTTGCATCTGTTAAAAGTTTAAGTCAATTATTTATAAAGGAGAACAACGCATTGAGAAAGGAAGTTCATACTGAAGGGGAAAGCCTCAAGTTCTCCACGGGCCATGAGAGAAGAGCTGTTCTTAAAAGTATAGATCTTGAGACGAATCCTTTCCCATATTCAAGCCTACCTTAAGAAACGAAATGCACACTGATGACACAACTAATGGATTTTGAGACATCTCTTCTCTGGGCCCTCTTGGCAACAGTTACATGTTGATCCTGAACAATACAATTTAGTTTAGGGAGAGGCTATAAGATGTTCAAATGATGCTCTGGAATTTCTCTTGTTTAAAGCTGAAGGCTGTTAGGACCTCTCCACGCTACATGCACAAAGTTTGCTAACACCCAATCAATTCATTAGACTGGATATTTTTTATCTTCGTACTAGCTCTGGATTGCCTTCCTCCCAGCATTTTTATTTGGTCTTCTTTTCCTGCCATCTTCAGCTTTTCCTAGCATTAGAATCTTTTCCAATGAGTTTTGTCCTCTGCTGGTCTGTGAAGATTCTCAGTCATCCAAGTGAGTTTATCTGGAAGTTGAGTCATGGCTACTGGACTTCTTTTAGAGAGATAGAAACGTTTTGCTGTTCATCCAAACAGCTTCATCAGTCTGACTACAGCTAGTGCGAGTCCTCCATCTTATAGTCAGTCAGCTTTGACCTCTTGTCACCCTGTCTGAATTAGGCTCATAAGATGAACAATGACCTGAATAGGCTCGTTAGAGAGACAATAGTATCCATAGCCTTAAGGTGAACAATGGCCTAAGGTGCTGAAACCTATCAAGAATGGGTTGTTAGCTATGGCCTTGGTGGTGAAGGCTTTTTGATTTGTCTGGGTACTTTGGAAAGCACAGCCTGATAAGTAGCAGATAGACTATGCCTGAGACCGCCACCTCTGTTGAGGGAGGGGGTTTCGATGCTCACATGAATGGCTTCCCTTACTCCCCTCTCAAACCACCTATCTTCTTTGTCTAATATGTGTATATCTTCATCTTTGAAAGAGTGCCCTTTGTCCTTCAAATGGAGATGTACTGCTGATTCTGGTCATGACCTGTTACCCCTCCTATGTTGGGCCATCCTTCTGTTTAATGGCTGTTTAGATTCTCCAATGTAGAGGTCTGAACACTCCTCACTGCTTTGGACCGCACATACTATGTTGCTCCTTTTATGTTTTGGTATCGGATCCTTTGGGTGGAGCAATCTCTGCCTTAGTGTGTTCGTGGGTTTGAAATAAACAGGGATGTGGTGTTTACCAAAAATCATTTTAAGCTTCTCAGACACTCCAGCCATGTTCTTCCGTCAGGTCTGGGTCTGGGTCTTCAACTGATCCCTTGTTCTTCTGGGATGGCCCACTGCTTTGTTGAAGGCCCACCTTGGATATCCACAGGCCTTAAGTGCTGTCTTCATGTGCATGTCTTCCTTCTTCTTGGCTTCTGTGGAGGTGTGGATGCTCTCTGTTCTGTGGCTTAGGAGCCTGATGACTCCAAGTTTGTGCTGTAATGGATGTTGGGTGTCAAACAGTAAGTACCGATCGGTGTGGGTGGGTTTCCTGTAAACTTCTACTCCCAGGCCACGGTCCTCTCCTGGTATTCCTTAAGTATAACAACTTCAGTTTTGTTATCTTTGCTTCTAGAGAACTCAGGCTGGTTTGGATCCAGGACCCACTTCCTCATCTTTCTGGACATCCATGGTATCCAGAACCATTTTTCAAAAAAAATAATAATCAGTTTTTTTTCCTGCCTGCTTTCTTTACCGTCCAGCTTTCACATCCATACATGGTTATTGGAAATACAAGTACTATATATTGGCCTTAGTGTCTAGTGATACATTTTTAACACCCAATGATATTCCAGAATTCCTCCGTAACTGCCCTTCCAAACCTCAGTCTTCTTCTCATTTCCAAGTTACAGAAAATCTTTAACAATTTCAATTCCTTCATGTGTTTTACCTTTGAATTGAATTTTGAACTGTGAATAAATTATCTTTGAGCTGCTCATGTGGAAGGACAGCCATGTTTGTACTATTTTTTAAATTTCCATTATGTTTTGTCACATAGGATGGTTAGATACTCAGTCTAAAGCAAGAGTGGACAAATTACAGCCCTGGTACTATATGTGTCCCCTGACTCTTTTTTTCAGCACCTGATTCACTCTGCAATGATTCGCCTTTTAAACATGGGCATGCATGCCCCTGCCCCGTGGCATATCCTAAACAGCCACTTCTGAAAAGTGGGATTGGACCATCTTAATTGTTTTCTTTGCTCTTCCCCTACCATTATTCCAAGGTCTGCATGGTCTTCAGAGGATTGTGGGAGTAGAAAAAGGGTTGTAGACCCAATGCAATTGCCCAGCTCTTCTCAAGGTGAATGGCATAAAATCATTAGAACATATGAAACTAAGAAGTAAAACACAACCTTGACTAGTGTTGCCAATATATGTTTGATTCCAATTCCCTTCAGTTAGTCCAACAAATCTGAAGGGCACTAGATTGGGGAAGGCGGCCACAAATTCTATTAAAAAGGGTAAATTCTTCTATCCTAAGTATATTTCAAGGGCACACCAAGTTCAATATGCAAATCATGCCTTCCTCTTCTTGACCTTACACAACTCTGATTCAATTACCAGGATTTTTAAAAGTAATTTCCTAAAATCTATAGATGTATTAAATAAACTGTTTGGCAAAGTTTCCACCCATCAATTCTATCACCCAAAAAGGTCAGGCTACATGGACACAATGTCCTCTTTTGTGAAAACAAGGATGCACAGCCAAGATCCTATTTATGATTATTTCTAAAAAACGAGCAGGAGCAAATAGAAAAATGCATTTGATGCAAATAAATACATCAGATGCAGAAAAAGGAAGACGAGTGCTGTTCAGAAGAACAAGAAAACAGAAGGAAGTTTGTCAGGGAATGGTGATTGTAATTTTGAATCATCTTATTCATCATCCCCTTCCAGTACGGCAGAGCTGGAAGGGACCCCTGGGGCCACTGAGTCCAGCTCTCTTCAAGGAGGTGCAGCCTAGAATCAAAATCCCCAACCTCTGGCTCCTATCTAACCCACTAAACTATCCAGAAGTTTGACAACTTCTAGCACATTTCTGCTGAAGACAACGATTTAATATCTTTTTGCTGCAACCCCATGGAAACTTAATTGGGAATAAGTTTTGAATTCAGTGGGAGTCAATGTATCCTTTAATTTTTGTCCCCGCAGTGCTGTTATTTTTAATGCATCTTTTTAAAATCTCTGTGGGATTAAAAAAAATCATTAGTGCAGTCACCCCCCGCCATTTCATGGTTCAGGTACTGCGGTCCCACTATATCGTGGGATCGCAGTAGCTGTGCCTTGGGGCCGCGTGGGGGGACAGCGTGAGGCGATCGCATTGCCCTGCGCTGCCCCTGGCCTCTTCGAGAAGCCTTGGAGCCACGTGGGGCAGTGGGGGGGCGATCGCATCACCCCGCGCCACCCCCTGCTCCTCTGAGAAGCCTTGGAGCCACGCAGGCTCTGCATCGTCCCCCGGCCCCAAGGCTTCTCGGAGGAGCGCGGGGGGGGCAGCATTGGGCGCCGCCCCACAATCCCCATTGAAATGCATTGAGCCAATGCATTTCAATGGAGACGCTGGGACGGCGGCTGGAGGTCAGATCCCCCTGCCACCGCCACCGCACGCCACCCCAAGACTTCTCGGACTGGTGCGCGCCGGCGGCGGCAGGGGGATCTGATCGCCCCCCCACCCCACTTCCGCACATCGCAGATTTTTAGGCATCACGGGTCGGGTATGTCCCTAACCCCCGCAATAGGTGGGGGGGTTACTGTGGCATAATATTCTACACATACATACATAAATACCTGCATATCTACATACAGTACCTACATACATACATAACCCACAAAGGTCCATAAAGCCTTGTGTCATGTTAATGTCACACATACAGACAGAAACATACCCCAAGGAGCATTTCCAGCAAAATGTTCAAAGATGCTGTGCAATGTGTAATTAGCACAACAAAGGTAATAATGAAGAACTATGACAATCTGCTGTCTCTGCATTCTAAAATTCTGCATTACTAACATTATCAACAAACTAAAATTATATATTACTCATACGGTTCAGCTCACAAGGATTAATATTCCTGCATAATTGAAATTGTATAATTGTCTTGTGGAGTGCAATCAGCATTCATCTAGGGAAGCTATTTTCAGCCCACTAGATCAGGTACTCAGAAGCAATGGATGTATGAGATGGCCTTCCACTTTAGTTTAAGACTATCATCCAGAATTTTAAGGGACACCAAAACATGGATGGCCAAATTCCAATGGACCAACTGATGATCCTATATTCAATTGGGACATGGATAAAATTGCTTAGTTTATTGTCTTCTACTTTTTAAAAATTCCATATCTTAATGCAAACATTGTAATAACATTTCTTAGTATTAAGAAATACATTTTCTTTCACAGAGAATAGCCATGTTAGTCTTTTTGAGAATTGCAAGCAAAAATCAAAGAAAAGTAAAACACAACAAAAGACAAACCCACTCACAAACCCATTCAGACATAAACCTTAATTAAAATAAGATTACATTTAAATTATTCTGGAATAAATCTAATCAATTATAGAATACTTGTAAATCAACTTAGAGAATTATAGACTTGAACATTACTTAGGAGCAACAGGTTGATTAAAAAGCAAAGAGAGAGAATGACTGCTTAAATAACAAGCACAAACAAAGGCTGTTTAATTGACAAAGGTTGTTTTAAAAAAGGGATTAGTAATGAAGGGGTAGGGGTCTGTAATTAAAAAATAATTGTCTTCTTTCAATCAACACTTAACACTCAATCAGCTTGATTGAAGTAAACAGCCAGTCTAGTGATCTGGTTCTCAATTTCAGTGGCAAATTCCAACAATGTTTATTTTAAAAAAATGGACAGCACTGGAAGTACCTGGACGGTCATAAACCAATACCTGGATCTACATAGGGACAATGTGTGACTTTCCCCCACCCCCAGTTATAGATAAATGTTCTATTCACTATTTTACCATTTCCATTTAAGTCTATTTGACTACATTGCCATCAAACAAATTATTTTGCCTCTTCCAGCATCTGCTATCTCCAGACTGGCATTGTTATAGACAAATTTATCAACTTTTTTTACCACAGCAAAAAAAAACCCCCACCCCCAGTTATAGATAAATGTTCTATTCACTATTTTACCATTTCCGTTTAAGTCTATTTGACTACATTGCCATCAAACAAATTATTTTGCCTCTTCCAGCATCTGCTATCTCCAGACTGGCATTGTTATAGACAAATTTATCAACTTTTTTTACCACAGCAAAAAAACTATTAAATAAACATAGAGCAAATCCAGATTGTAAAAGTCACATAATGAAAATGCAAAAGCAAAGTATTCTGCTTCTATACCACCCTACCTCAACTAAAGCACTCTCTGGGCAGTTTACAACTAATGATGCAGGCTACATATTGCCCCACCCCCAGTGATCTGGTTACTCATTTTACCATCCTCAGAAGGACAGAACACTGAGTCAACCATGAGCCACCGGCTACCTGGGACTGAATCCCAGGCTATGAGCACAGTTTTGGCTACAGTACAGCAGTTTAACCACTGTGCCACAAATTTCCTAGCCTTATGAGCCTTATAAAATAGAGTAGGACAGATTGTTTCCAGTCTGTGACCTCTTCTAAAGTTCCACACACACATACACCAAGAATAATATGAGTCCCACTAGGAAAGTCCATTTGAAAACCACTGGGAAAATCTGTTCTGGGCTACAGTTTAGTTCCTGTTGCCATTGTTGGAAAAACAATCAAGATCTAATACTTACTGTGAAAACAATGTCCTTGACCGAACTATGAATTTGAACACATATTCCAGAGCTTTCAGTGTCCGTAGTATAGGTTCACACTGTTCCCCTCTGCAGGAAATATCCAAGTAAGTCTTCAAAACCGTCATTAGTTTCCTGAAATAAGGATGATGTGTTAGAGGAAAAGCAACTTTGCCATACTGGATTTCTACAAAGTGTTTAGTGGCTATCATACATGGTTGATCCTGCAACATGACTGGCTTTGGTTTGATTGTTATAGTTCCAATATAGATAGTTTTACCATTCAACAGAGAGAAAGCCACAATATCATTTCCAGCCGTTGTTTTTATATATCACAAAGGATCTCCTTGGTCCATGGCCATAGTCATTGCTCTGAGGAATACTGGAAGCACGGTTTAGGGCTGGGAATTGTTTAGGTCAAACAATTCTTAGACTTGTCTCGAGTTGCAAAACCAAAATTTGTCCAGCATGAGAGTATTTTGATAAGGGCCATGAGAGTGATGATGATGATAATAATGATGATGAGTCTAATGATGGGGATGATGATAAGAAGAATGGAAGAGTATCTGGCTGGAATCACAAACTGAAATGAAAACAATTGCCATGAGTTCTCTTTTCAAACTGTGGGCTGGATCTCACTTGAAGGCGTGCTGATCGCGGCTTGCCAGGGAGTAAGCAGCCTTAAACTCAGTAGAGCTGAGTCTATTTCTGAACAGACACACATGGGGCTGCATGGTGAACCTGTGTGATTTATTTGCCATGTAAATCCATGTAAAGAATTTAAACTGCATCAAAGGTAACATGTCTGTTGATTTCGGCAGGACCTTAGTTCAACTTTGGCTGGATCAAATCCTTCTTTTTTCATTAGCCAGAAATTTTCATTTACTTATATATGTTACACATTCATATGGATACATATAGATGGCAAATGTCTCTTTAGTCTATTTAGCAGAGGAGGGAAAGTCATAAATAAGTTTCACCACAATGTCACATGCGCTTAGCAACAAACAAGACCTTCATTCACTGCATGAGTTTATGTATGTCATTGAATAAATCTGCTGAATTAAATAAAGTGAAATTTGAATTTGGCCAGACTAGATTCTGATCCTTTCCCAGTTTCCTCGGTCCATTAAAAGGAACAACCACCAGCTTTCAGTACTAGATTTTAATTTTGCAGGTTAGTGTCCCTGTGAAAGCCAACTGAAGGTGTGTGGTACATTCTCTGTCCTGTTAATTTGAAAAATACAACTCAGCTCACCTGGTGAATGGCCCACAATGTGGAGAAACCCCATGGTACCATTATGACAAGCCGCCAAGAACAGAGTCCCAGTTTCCCCTCAATGCAGGCTTTCTGTGTGGAGAATTCTGCTATGCACTAAACCTGGATCACAGACAAGCTGCCCTGCAGGTGGCTGGCAGACTTTGTAGACTAGGTCTCATTAGGACTCATTGAGAAAGCATCTCTGCCATTTCATATAAAAAAACCACATCCTCAGCAAACATTTTCAGCAGCAACTAATGAGAAATGAGCAAGAGCTCTTAATTTACAAACTTTTTGTTCTGTTCAAAGACTTTGGTATACTTTTCACAGAGCAGCTATTGAATAATTATTAATTACATAATTATATATGTGTGTGTTCTGTCTCTGGTATCACCATTCAAAATCTTCTGGGGTGACATCGTTGGACATGATGTATTCCTGACGCTTTAGATACCTCTGTCCATAACATCAGTAATGATTATTCTGTGTGTGGGGTGGATGGGTGGTTGTGTATATATACACTAACTGATCTTATGTCTAGTGATGCCACCCAAGAAACTTTTGAAGGGTGATACCAGGGACTGAATACAGACTTTCAGAAAGCAAAATGTCAATTCTACAAATGTCCTTTCTGCATACTTATGCAAACTATTATGAACTTACTTGTATGCTAAAGTTGCACTGAAATGTTGCTGTATATAGGCCTCCAATACAGTATTGAAATGCTGAAATTTTCGATCAGCAATGAGCCCTATTATATAAATCTGTAAGAGATTAATGAGATTAGTGTCTTCATATATCAAATATCAACTGCAAACTTCTATTTTATGGCAAAACCACTATTTTATGAGGCAAAGTTAAAGTACACACTTCAAATGAAAACTAGATGATTAAATAATTTAAAGATATTCAGTTTCTTCTTTATAGATTCAGCATGTCTATCTCATAGTTGAAGCTATGTAAAATACAAAGAGTACCTTTATTCCCACCTATGGCAAATGATTTCCAAAAATTAACTCCATGAGTAAATATTAATGAACAATGCCTGGAAAGTGGCCCAGTTTTTTGTGTTTATAATAGACATGGGCACGACTTGGGGAAATTGTCGTTTCCATTTTCGGATATCGTTTCCATTACGTAACGGAAACGGTAACGACAATTAAGCTGTCAGAATTCGAACTCGAACCGAAAAAAGAAAAATTGGGTCTGATTTGTCGTTGTCGTTCCTGGCATCGCGCGGCGATCGCGCGATGCCAAGCGGCACAGAAAAAAAGTTTTAAAAATAAAAAAACCCCGATTCACGGCCAAAAAAGCAGGCGAAAATATGCCTGCCTGAGGGAACCTACCAGAGGGGTGGTTTCTTGGGGGGGTCCCCAGCCTTCCCCCCCTCCTGTCCTGGGCTGCTGGTACCGGGCTGGGAGGGGGCATCCTCGGCGTCTCCATTTGCCATGCGGTGCAGGGGGATCCAAAATGGCGTCCGCAATATTTTTTTTTGAAACCGTGGTCCAAAAAACCACCAAAGCACCACAGAAACATGCAAAAATTACCTATTTTAAATGCTTGAATTTTTACAGTAGCAGCAGTGGGTTTTTTATAGCAGTAAAAGGTCACACTGATTTTATTTTATTTTATTTTATTTTTATTTTTTTACACCTGCGCAATGATGGGCTGGCCATGGGATGGGACCATGCAAATTTTTGGACCCATTCTGCCAATCGCATGGCCAGGTTTTGACTGACACTTCTGGATGTGCAAGAGGGCATAAAAAGCCGTGGCACTCCCAGAAGAGTTGCAGTCCGGGCTTGGATGTGGGTGGGAGAGGGCTGTGTGTAGCTGGCTGCTGTGCTAGACTAGTTTCAATTTCACGGAGCCTTTAGATTTCAGTTAGGCAGGCAGGGAGGGAATTGATTCAATTGAATTTTTAGGAAATAATAATAATTCCTTTCATTCTCTTTCTGCTGTGGGGAATAGCAACGCAGTTTATTCTTTTTTATTCTCCTGCAGTTTGTTAGGATTTCTTTTCTAATAGTGCTTCAAAGGGGGGGAGGTTTGAGTGGGAGGGGAGTTGTGGATTTATTTTAAAAATTTCATTTGCTTGGTGGCAAGCCAAGGTCCTTTCATACCCTGCCTGCAGCTCTGCTGTGGGTGCACTGCCCACTTTGTTTGCAAAAATTGCAATTGCTTTATTCGATGCAGTCTTGTGCAGCAAGTCAGTTTAAAGTGTTTTCTGCCTGCTCTGGGTCATTGCGGGACCCGCGCCTGCTGCCCGCGCCCCCGTGTGCCTGCCCCTCCCCCCTGCCACTGCCGCCGCCCACCCATGCCCCCCCGCCACCCCGCCTGCCGCCTAGGGCGCAAAAACACCTAGCGCCGGCGGGACGCCACTCGCTGGGACGTCAAATTGCGCAAAATTGCGGCGGCAGTAAAGACAAACGACAAACGACATGACGAAACGACAATTTTTTAAAAAATTTCACGAAAAACGGAAACGACCCGAAATGGACCCGTCCCGAAAAACGACAACTCGGAAAAAAAATTTCTGGTCGTGCCCATCTGTAGTTTATAATATTTGATACACTAATGCTTACCAGGGCATCGAAGACAAGAATGTCATACACATCGCTGTGAGAATGCTCCATCATGATGTTAAACAAGGCGTCTAAAGTATCTTGGAGGAACTTTAATAGGGAAAACAAAAACAAAGAGAGGCATGAAAAGAATGACCAAACATGTTAATCATTTTGTCACAGCGACAAGACAAACATTTTATGAAAAAAATATTTTGATTCCTTTAAGCAGAAAAAAAAATCACCCAAGCCCTAGGTACAGTTTTTCATGCCTCAAAGAATCCATCTTTCCAGCTCTGTTACTTGGAATTTTAACATATCTTTGAACATTTATTTTAGTCATAGACATATTTAACTGAAACATGTACAGCAGTGTTTTTTTAAATACAAATCATTGCCTGCCCTTTACATAGAATTAACATCTTGGATTTTCCAAGTAGTAAGACTATTCATTTAAATGTGAATTTTCGGGACAATATTGCAACTGATATGGCCATGCTATAGAGCAGTGGTGGTGAACCTTTGACACTCCAGATGTTTTGGACCACAGCTCCCAGAATTCCAAGCCTAGATTGTCAATGACAAAGAACTGTGGGAGTTGTGGTCCAAAACATCTGGAGAGCCAAATGTTTGCCACCACTGCTATAAAGTCTCTGAAACTTTGGTTAGCAGTGTTTGGTAGCAACCTCTCTTTCCATTCCTGCACTTCCTCTCCATCATGACTCACATTTCTACTCAACTGAGAAAGGACAGGATGGACTATTTCACAAACAGGAGGATTCCTCTGCCCGCTGCCATCATTTCAGGTCTCCTCCTCTCTTAGCATTGTGCCAAGAAGATTAGAGGAGAGGAACAGGTTCTTTCAGCAGGCTGCCAGGTGCCAGCTTCTATTAGAATAACTTTCCCAACATTAGGTCCCCAGCTGTTGCTAGTATTACTATGACACCCACTAAATTAGATTTTCATTTACTTTTGAGAAACACATGTTTCAGATACAGAAGCACAACCTGTGGATTTTATAGAATACCTTGACTAAATTGACCATTTCTAAGTCTGTTAAATGGATGTTTACTCCCAGAAGAAGGCAAATTCAAAAAGTTGCCCTCTTCTTCAACACTTAGAATTCTACTCTGTTAATATGTAGTGCAATTTTATTCTCAAAGAACCTGATTCCATAATCAAAACCTGAAGTAAAAGAAAAACAACTCGCATTTATTTCCACACAGAAAATTAAACGACAGTACATTCAAATTTTATCATTAACAAAAATATTTCCCAAGAGGAGATAACACATATTTAGTGTTCAGAGTTAAGTATAATTTTCATGACTGTTAAGGGAGTAGGGGAAGATAATCAGGGCCTTTTACAATGCTCACAACTGTGTAAGCATATCACTCTCATTTTTGTAAACAAAAGCAAGTTGCCTTTAAATTGGCCTTGATATTTTGCTTACTATGAGATAATAGTACATTAAGAAGTAGAGCCTTGAATCAAGGTATCTGTGATGGTTACAAACTGCTATGTCTGGGATGTTTGGGGAGTGCTAAAGCAGCAGCTTGCTGATTCTACTTTAATCAAGGTGAGTGTCCCAGAAGAATATTTGTGTGAGGCTTTAGAACAAGAGAAAATGGATTATTTTTGCTGCATAGCAGAAGCACTACTGCCTCTCTTTGTAGTATTCTGCCCTCCACATAGCTTTACTTTCTTTGAGCAACGAAGCCAAATCTTCAAAAAAATATGCTTAGAGCACAAACAGAATGTCATCTCACCCCTAGATATCACTGTAAGGAACAAATAAATCCATACCTTATGACTTCATTTGATACATGTAAAGAGCAGACACATTAAAATGGCTTTTTTTCAACCACAAAAAGTCTAATCCCATGAAAACTGAGTTGACAGGACAGGACATGGGCTTCAGAAGAGAGTACTTAGCATAGAGGAGCCAACCACTGAGAGGTCGTCTGACATGGGTGATCTCCTATAAAATTTGGATTGAATTATCCTTGGGAGAGCTCTTGGTTGTTACAAATCAGAACACATTCCCAGTCTGTACTGAATGTCCAAAGCAAAACACAGCCATTGAAACTGGGACCTTACTGGCAAGGAAGCTTGAATGGGATTATTGTAATCACCGACATGCCTTCAAGTCTAGAGTGGTACTAAAACCTAGATGGGCACAGCTAAGAATGATTGACTTGCACAATTAGGTTTGAGCAATATAGTTGCTCTCTCATATCTGACCAAGTTGCTCTCTCATCCTTATTTATTACATCCTTGTATGCAAGGACAAGAAACAGCAATGTTCCTCTCCTCACAGGTGAGAATAGTGGTGGAGCATTTCCTGAGGTTTTCAGTAATGTCATCATAATAGAGATAATGATGATTTGGGGAGTGGTGGACTTTTTATGCAAAACCATTCAATCTGTGAATTAATTAATTAATTAATTAATTTTGATTGATTGATTGATCGATCGATTGATTGATTTTTTGTGACCTTTTTCCCATAGGGGACCCTAGATAAATCACAGCAGATAAAATAAGAAATTTTAAAAAGGTGTAAATATTACATTTAAAAAAACTAAACATATATGAAGATTTTTTTAAAAAAAAAACAGGTTTACAAATTGAAAATTTTGGATGATCATTGCTTTAGTAGTTATGGCACAGTGGTTAAGTGCCTGTACTGCAGCTAAAACTGTGCTGGGGTTCAATCCCAGGTAGCCGGCTCACGGTTGACTCAGCCTTCCATCCTTCTGAGGTCGGTAAAATGAGTACCCAGAATCTGAAGCACTAAATTGATTGCTGACATCTTTTTAAAAATCTGCTGGTACTTCTGTCCTTGCTCTGTGTTTGTGGGCTTTGCTTCTCAGAAAAGAAAGGACACTTGGGAGGCTTTATACAGAGACCTTAAGAATAGGAAGAAAAGACTGGAGAAAGCATTCAGCTGGAGGAAAGGAACACTGCAGGACTATAAAATGCCCTCTGCAGTGTTTCCACATTTGTCTTGGCTGAAATCAATGAGAACCAGGCAAATAGTGAGCATTTTATCCATCCTTAGTGGGAATAAATTTGTCATTCAGCAATAACATTAGGCTCAAGGCAGGCCAGTGGAACAACCAGGGGCACAGCAAGTAGAGAAAAGTACTGGTCTAGCCTATCCTCATTTCCCTTGATTCATCTGACCCTCCACTTGTAACAACTGATACAAGGCTGCTAGTTTCTCTTTTCCCTTGAATTATAACCACAGCTTGACCAGTACATCTAGAGTTGAGCAGATGAATATTACTAAACAGTGGCAAAGTTGTTCATTTGTAAACTCAGTGCTAAAGCCAAAAGAGTAAATACAAGATAATAAAAGCCAGATTGAAAAATTATTAATCTTTCCCTCTTGATTTATCAAAACCAGTTTTTAAAAAACCTGCATCTCCCACAAAGCAAGTCATAACTTTCCTTCTGCCCTTTTTTCTGAATCAATTTACTGTAAATAGTCTGGCCCTTAACCTCACATTCTCCGGGTCTGTAGAACATATCAGCCATCTTTGAGGGAGGAAGGGTTTGCTGGATGGAGAAAAGTAAGCACCTGTCTGTTGAGCCCCTTTGTCTGCTGCTTGGGGCACCGTCAGTGGAGTTGAGCCATCTGAGGGGGCACATCCCGCTCAGACCTGCTCAGCACCCTTGGTGAACACAATACACTATCAATCCTTAAATGATCTCCAGAGGTAAGGGCTAGCACTGCCATACTGCCTTGGCAAATAATATGTTTGCTTCACTATGATACTGTGGAGAGTCCTATACTCGTGCACACTTTTTAATACGCCTGTAAGCTGTAATTTCTTTGGGAAAGGATGGCCACAAAGAGGGAAAAAAGCAGCAACTGGACGCCTTTGCATCATAACTGGAACCAGATGCAGCCAAAAGCTCATCTTCCTACACCTTTCAACTCTAATTGCATAAGGGATCTCTCCCTATAATGCTTAACTGGGCTGAGCAACCAGTTATTGCAAAATAAGAGTTACATGTCCAGGATGACACACAAAAAGGATCAGCTGTTTGCTTGCAAACCAGCTTGGGAAAACATCTTTATCGCATGACCGTAGAAACACTGTGAAGAGCATGGAGCCACAGAGCAAAATACCTTGGACTTTCTCCCTCAGATATGAACTAGCAGTAGCTGATGTGCTACTGTGTAGTCCAAAATGAAGTCATAAGATATGGACTTCATTTTGTTTTTTGTTCTTTTTAGTTCTTCATATCCCTTATTAGTTTTTTTGTAATAGGTTTATTAATATTCCATCATCTTAACATTTCACATTTCTAAGTTAATTTCTACAAACAGTTCCAGTTGTCATTCATCATATTGTCTGGGTGCGCTTAATATTAATTACATCACATCTTAGTACCACCTAATTCATTGTTTCTTCTCTCCAACCAATCATAAAATCTATTCCTTGTTTTGAGTTAATACAGAGTCCTCTTTTTCTTTCATTCTCAATGTCGTCCTGTCCATCATAGCACAGTCTAAGATTTTTTGTATAATTGTTTCCTCCTTAGGTATGTTTCCATTTTTCCACATTTGGGCCCAAGCTGTTCTAGCGGCATTCACGCATATCCCTTATTTCTGTGGACATAAACGGTCATATTGCCTTTCTTATAAACCTCTCTAAGAGTCATTTTATTTATTTTATTTTTGTATTTGTTAACCGCCCAATTTTCCCACAGGAACTCAGGGCGGTGTACAACTGATTGCCAATCTAAACAATTTGTCCAAAAAACCCCAACAACAATTTTGGGGCAATGAATGAATGAACGAATGAGATAGGTCCATGGGAAATACTGGAATTTCTTAGTGATCATAACACAACAGGGTCATAGCCTGCCTGCTGCATAAAAGGCCGAGACATACTTTAGAAAAAGAAAACAAGCTTGCATTATTGGAGGCAGAGGACTGCCATCTTTGACTGCACTTCATTGGTCATTTTAGGCTATACGGCATCATTTTCAAGGAGCACTCTGGCCCAATAACAGAGGCATATGCTACTCAACTATACATAATTGAAAGAAAAATCATGCCAACAAAACTATTAATATTTCTTATATGGATTATGGAATGAATTTAAACTACAACACTGGACTTTGATTTATCTGTGGAACTTACAGACTTCACAGTGTTTGTAAATTAATAAGCATTGCTAAACACAATTCTTACTTAGACTGAAAAAAATGTGTGTAAGTCTGGACAAGTAGCTTATGCATCAATATTTCCAATTCCTCACAATACAAAAGGCAACACAAACTCTTACAGAGGCCAACATGTTAGGTACATCATAAGAACATCCACAGAAACCCAACAGTGTGAACAATGGGAGTCCTGGTTTGTGTCTGTTCGAACTGTTGCACACTTTAGATTCCCCCAGACCTTTAATTACACCACTAGAGTATCTTTAAAAACATCCCGGAGCAGAACGTACCTTCACAATTTCTTCCCCGTCAACAATCTTCAGTTTTTCTAAGTTTTCCTGCAAGAGTTCTGGCTTCATCCGCCACTTCAAAAGACCCAGCAAACCCACTGCAGGGAAGAGCAGGAATATATTCAGGGCATAGAAAGAGAAGAGATTACTTTTCAAGTGCAACATGAAAATCCTTGTCAGAAGCTTAGACTCTTACCGTTTTGAGTGAGCTTGGTTGAGCAAACAAGAGTTGAAATGGCAAAGGAATCCCTTGAGCTTACTGAGAGCCCTCCGACACTGCTTGAACTCCGACTTAAGGCTGAGCTTCTTGATTCTATGCGGAGGCGGGAAGAAGGAAGGCTCAAGTAAGCGCTGGCATCTTCCATTTTCTTATTATCACCCTTAAAAACAAAGCACTGGTAAGTGTCACTGGAATGGGTTATATAAGGACTGCTGTAGTTTCACTATGCTTTTCCACATTGGCAAATTTTTTTTAAAAAAAAGTTTTAAAAATATTACTCTAAAATTTGGGATTAGGACCCAGAGAAAACAACAACATCATTCTCAGTTTTTCACACAAAATGTGGTTCTTCCCCCATTGCATTTTCCAAAGGTCAGTAATGAGAACTGAGCTTCATTTAGGTGTTGATGTTGAACCCATCGAGAGCTGAAAGGGTGATGAGAATATAGTGGGTACTTATAAGCCCCATCCTGAAGAAATCTTCACATATTGGGTGTGACTATCTTCATTAGAATTCCCCAGAACACTGGTATGAACTTATAAAGCCCAACTTGGATCCTGCCTCTCTGAAAAATGATATTTCCCCCATAAATGCCGGCCTAGACTTTAAAATCTGGAAGAAAGCCATGAATCTAGTAACTATTTGGTGGATGTGTGTTCACCTGCAGCAGAAATATTTTAATATAAGCCCAACATCTTAGCAGCTGGTTACCTAAGGACCACCTTCTTTCATATGAGCCTGTCTGTATTCTAAGATCAGGCCAGGAGCCCCCACTGAAGGTGCGATCCCTCAAAGAGGTAAGGGGGGGTGCATGTCGAAGCAAGGCCTTCTCAGTGGTTGCCCCCCAACTCTGGAATGCCCTCCCTACAGATACCTGGCACCAACACTTTTGGCTTTTTGGTGCCAGGCAAAAACTTTCCTGTTCGGCCAGCATTTTAATTAGATTTTTTTTGGCTGGACACATGAGCAGCAGGGTTTTTATCATTCATAATTTGTATTGTATGTTGTTTTAACTGTATTGTATTTTATAGTTTTAATCATTTTATTTTTTATAGTTTTTAATACATTGTTGTATGACACCCAGTGACCTCTTGGTAGTGGGGCAGCAATTTTTTTTTTGGCAAATAAATAAATAAACACTGTATTTTCACAGAATGGATATGCCTGAACTGTGCAGCTCATAATATGCTACACTATCAAGCAGGGCCAGAAGTTGTTCACTGTTTCAAATGAACAATGCTGAAAAATTGGAACAAGTTCTGAGGAGGGCAACAAGGCCGATTAGGGGGCTGGAAACTAAGTACTATGAGGAAAGACTGAAAGAACTAGGGGGGAAAGGACACTTGGGAGAGACATGATAGTACTTTTCAAATACTGTACTTGAAAATAGAGATGGGCACGACTTAGCGGTATTCCCGTTTCCGTTTCCATTACTCGTTTCCGTTACTCTACGGAAACGGTAACGGGAATCACTGCCCCAGACTTCGAGCTCGAACCGACGAACGAACAATTTGGTCTGATTTGTCGTGCTCGTTACTTGCATCGCGCAATGCCAAGCGGCACAGAAAAAAGTTTTTAAAAGTTAAAAAAAACCCCGATTCCCGGCCCTAAAAGAAGGCGAAAACTGTCTGAGGGCACCTACCAGGCCAGAAGGGTGTTTTATTTGGGGGGGGGTTTCCCCGCCCCCCTCTCCTTGGCTATTGCTACTGCTGCGCTGCTGGTACCAGGCTGGGAGGGCGCATCCATTTGCCATGCAGTGCGGGGGATCCAAAATGGCGACCGCAATATTTTTTTTTGAAATCGTTGCCCAAAACCCCACCAAAGCACCACAGAAACATGCGAAAATTAGCTATTTTAAATGCTTGAATTTTTACAGTAGCAGCAGTGGGTTTTTCTTGCAAAAAAAAAGTCTCCGTTGATTTTATTTTATTTTATTTTATTTTATTTTTTTACACCTGCACATTTGCAATGATGGGCTCGCCCATGGGAGTGGACCATGCAAAGTTTTGGAGCCATTCCACCAATCGCATGGCCAGGTTTTGCTGACTGTACCAGGCTGGGAGGGCGCATCCATTTGCCATGCGGTGGGGGGGGGATCCAAAATGGCGACCGCAATATTTTTTTTGAAATTGTTGCCCAATTGTTGCCCACCAAAGCACCACAGAAACATGCGGAAATTAGCTATTTTAAATGCTTGAATTTTTACAGTAGCAGCAGTGGGGTTTTCTTGCAAAAAAAAGTCTCCGTTGATTTTATTTTATTTTATTTTATTTTATTTTATTTTTTTACACCTGCACATTTGCAATGATGGGCTCGCCCATGGGAGTAGACCATGCAAATTTTCCACCAATCGCATGGCCACTTGGCCAGGTTGACCACAGAGACTTCTGGGATGTGCCAATTGGGCATAAACAGCCCACTAATCGTAGCCCAAACCCGAACCCTAAGCCTAACCCATACGCCAGTACACTGTCCTTCTAAGTGGGTCAGAGAGGCACCCAGATGCACCCCAATACTCACCGTAACCTCACCCGTAACTAGCCTAACCCTAACCCTAGCCGTTGCGCTAAGCCGTCTTAACCCTAAGCCAGATCTACTTGCATTGCACTACATGCAAGTACGTGAGACACAGCGGGTGCAAAGAGTCTGCCAGTCCGTCACTTGTGGCTCTGGCTGACTCCTGCAGCTCCCTCCAGGAGCCCGCTACCCCCTCCCCAAACAAGTACTAACGACAACGAAAAAACGAAAAAACGAACCGACTAATTTTTGCAAATTTTCACGAAAAACGGAAACGAGCCGAAACGGAACCGGCCCGACTAACGACAACTCGAAAAAATTTTTTTTCAAGTCGTGCCCATCTCTACTTGAAAAGCTGTCATACAGAGGAGGGGCAGGATGAGTTCTCAATCAACCCAGAGTGCAGGACATGCAACAATGAGTTCAAGTTACAGGAAGCCAGATTCTGGTTGACTATCAGGAAAAACTTCCCAACAGTATAACAGTACAACAATGGAACCTGTTACCTTGGGAGGTGATGAGTGCTGCCACACTGAAGGCATTCAAGATAAAATTAGACAATCACTCTTCAGATACCCTTTGATTTGTATTTCTGTCTTGATCAGGGGGGATAGACCTAGTAGCCTTGTTGCCCCCTTCCACTTTCACTGTTCTATGATTCTGTGATCAATGGGGGGTATAACAGTAAATGTGGAAGTGCAGGTGCTGTCATAAGAGTCCAGAAAGCCAGCAAATCCTCGGTCCGTATCAACAAAAAAGGAGCAGGAGCTTTGGCACATTGTCTCCTACCAATGTGATTGACATCTAGGTTTCTACTACCATTTACAGTGATAGGTCAATATAGTTTTTTTTTTACCAAAGGTAATGGCATTCAATTAGTACCACCTGCTTCTTCTGGTTCTGTTATTTTAGACTGCTGTACTCTTTTAAAGAATAAGCATTCTATTTTATGCTGGATTTTGCAACCTTCTTTTGATATTATTTTGCAGCAGAAAAGGGACATAAATATCTTTTAAATGAAAATTCCAAAAGTAAATGCGTATCTGCACAAGGTGCCCATGCATCTGTTTCCTTCATTGCTCAAGCAAGAGTAACCAAAACAAAAAAGAAAAGAAAAGAGAAACGAGAAGGAAAAAGAGTTGTGAAGACTGATCTGACACACATCATTCTGTATGTTTGCTTTTTCCCAATACAGAACCAAGGTATAACTTCAGCCTACTAGGACTGGCACCTTGATTTTCTTATTTTGTTTGCTATTAAATAATATTAAATATTACAAGCACTGGAGTTATTTGTGTGATGTGATGTGATGTGATGTGATGTGATGTGTGTGTGTGTGTGTGTGTGTGTGTGTGTGTGTGTGTGTGTGTGCGTGTGTGTGTGTGTGTGTGTGTGTGTAGGAGTGCCCTTTGCCTCTCAAAGGGAAAGGTTAACAGTCTTCTGAAGATCTAATTTCCACAAATTAAGGAGACAATGAGTGAAAGCCAGTACTCTTGCCTAACTCTCACTTGGAAGTGAAAAATTCCAGCAAGATGAATATTTCCAGCAGCAGGCCATCGTGGGCTTCAAAGGAACAATACTTTCAGGACTGGCCTCACTATTAGGTAAAGAGAAAGAGCTGCCTCAGGTAACATATGCTGGGTTTAGAAAAATCACAGTGCTGTCTATATGCCACAAAGATTACCATGCCTGCTGATAGGCAGCCTGCTTCCTTTAGTCGCAGTGGAATGGGATGTTTTGTCACAACTACCACTCCAGGCAGCTTCTCTGCAAGGGGGCATCTTGCCCCATGCCTTGAGCCAGTCCTGCAAGTTACACATGAACATCATCATAACATTTAATTGCTATGGGCTACATCCAGAGGAACTTAATAGATGACTGCACTGAAAAATGGTGTGTAATATTTGTTAAAAGTGTAAGAGGGTGCCATTAGATGATGCCCAGTACAATAAAAAATGAAACTTTGAGTCACTTAGATAATTATACCTTTAGAACAGCCAGATCATGAAAGCCATCTTGTAGAGTTGTCCCATCCTCCTTCATTAACTTCACATAGGCCATCGCAAAGTTCTTTTCTCCTTTGTCTTTAGCTGCACAATACATAAGTTGGTATTACTAACTTGTTGTGAAACAGATTGACTTTCCTGATTTAGAACAACAAAAGCAAAGAATGAAATAGGTTATTTACCTTCCTGTGATGACCGATGTCTAAATGTAAAGCGCAAATGAATTCTTTGCATATCCTCAATGGGCAATGCTACCTATAGAAAGACACAGCACTGGATATAAACAGCCATCCAAGTAAAAGAACATGAAGGAAAGGTTTGCCTGGATTTCTGAAGCCAAACTGTCATGCGTCCATGGGTAGAGACCTTCAGCTCTCATTGCCATTGACCTCTGTACATCGTAACCTAATGTGATGCTCTAGTGCAGTGAAGGCAAACCTTTTAGCTTAGTGATGGCGAACCTTTTAGACACTGAGTGCCCAAACTTTGATTCAAAACCCGCTAATTTTTCACAAAGTACCAATACAGCAATTTAACCTGAATACAGGTGGTTGTGAAGGGAGGATGTTGGGTGCCCACAGAAAGGGCTCTGAGTGCCACCTTTGGCACCCATGCCATAGGTTCGCCAACACTGCTCTAGTGCATATTTCCAGAAGTATTTCCTTATTTGCCAAAAGAAACTCCTCAGCACTATTGCCAAATGCCACTTTGGAGACTTTTTTCTTTAGCACCCCATGAAAACCTGTTGCTGCAGACATTCCACCTCTACTCCCTTAATGTGGCCCAGAGATAATGGCCACTAGATCAAATGCAAGGGAGAGAATCAAGAATCAATCAGACAGGCATTTGTCCCACTGTTTGGTATGTTGAAGTTAACTTTTTACCCCCACCACCTCCAGCAATGAGATGAACACTACAACAAACTAACCGATCCCAAGAATACCACTACACTCACCTTTCTGAGCAAGAAGCAGAACCTAAGCTGCCGCCGCAGCTTCCACTGTCAATTTTATTAAGTGTGTGTGTGTGTGTGTGTGTGTGTGTGTGTGTGTGTGTGTGTGTGTGTGTGTGTGTGTGTGTGTGTGTGTGTGTGTGTGTGTGTGTGTGTGTGTGTTGCGTCTTTACAGTCGTGACCGACTCTTCATGACAACAATATTGGTGTTTTACTCTCCTAGGCCATCACAGTAGGAATTAGCTACGGCCTAGCAGATATTATGCCCTAAGCACATCCGATCTCGCCTGATTTCGGAAGCTAAGCAGGGTCGGCCCTGGTTAGTACGTGGATGGGAGACCACCAGGGAAAACCAGGTGCTATAGGTGCCTGGAGTAGGAGCTGGCAAGCCACTCCAGTATTCCTGCCAAGAAAACTCCATGGACATGGGGTCACGAAGAGTTGGTCACAACTGTAACGACACAACACACACACAGCAGATATTAAATAAAAAATGTTTTGCCTTGACTGAAATGCCTATCAAGAAACTGCTCATGGCTGAAGCCTTGGTCAGACAGAATGAAATAATAATAATAATAATAATAATAATAATAATAATAATAATAATAATAATAATAATAATAATAATAATAATAATAATAATAATAATAATAATAATATCCTGAAGTGGCTCACTTATTAAGGCACTTCATAATATCAAAAACTGACAGCAGAAGGAGCAAAGCGGAATAGGGCCAGTTGAGGTCTGTATGCCATTTGGATGTGAGGATAGCACCAAATGCCATTTTGTAGCTCTGCTTCACCTCAACCAACTGTATTTAGACTACATCAGCCCAATTTAAAAAGCAAAAGCAAAGTGTTCTGCTTATATACCGCCCCATACCACTACAAGTAGTCTCTGGGCGGTTTACAATTTTGATTACAGTGTGCAGGCTACACATTGCCCCCCCTTAGATTTCTCCTTCATATTTGGAGACCAGATGCAGGCTGCTTTATTCATTCCTAGTCAATAAGCCAGGAATGCATCAAGTCCTTTGTTTCATCCTCAGTTTTGCTCTTTACATGTCATCCCATACTGTTCCAAGGGGAAGGGGCAGGCTTCTTGATTCTCAGAGGGCAGCACCTGAGTTGACACGGGGGAGCAAGGGCCTTGAAATGTCACTGTTCTATAGATCCAGCCTACAACAGAAATGCATCACAGTGTGCTCGATGTGGCACTGATGATCAAAATGGAAATAGACATAGGATTAAATAATTTAAAGGCTGATGAATGACCCACCTATTTCCTTATCAACTTACCCTGGATTTCTATTTTGACACCACTGACAAAACGGTCACAACAGAGGTGTTCGAAGTCACAGGAAAATAAATCTGTTTTCAAACCCAAGCACACTTTTTATTATGCCTTTTCTCTCTGCCTACTCTTGGCAAAATATCTTAATGGAATTAAAGTCATTATCTACCTAAGAGCCATATTATGACAGCAATTTTCTATAATGCTCTCTCTTTTAAAAAAGAATAGATTTACAATAAGCTTTGCTAATAGCTTGTAGCCATTTTGTAATTATTACTATCACTACCTTCCAAGAATTTGCTTCTTGCAAGTTACATGCAAACTACAAGGCTATTAATTCTTCTCTAACAAGGACAAACCTGAGGGAAATAGATTGCCCAACAGTTTGTGGAGAGCAGGGAACAATTTTTTTATTTCTTCAACGTATTTAACTGTATACTTACTATACCTAATGTTTTTTAAAAAAATAATTATGATAGTTCGGTATGATGTCTTTAATTTTATTGTTATATGTTTGCTTAAGCTTAAATCAAATTTTAATGAGTATTTTGCATACTATTTTATTTCATATTTTACTTTGATGTTTATTGATAATTTTGTAATTTGAGTGATGTATTGTAATCAAGTTGTTCATTTTACTGTCTTTTTTGTTATGATTTGAATGTTGTTAGCCATTTGGCCGGATGGGCAGGATACAATTATAATAATAAATATAAAAATAAATCATGTTCTGAAAAAGTAAAGGGAAATCTAGAACCTTCTTTTTATTAACAGAAAAGTGTTACAAACATACTTTTTAAAAGGAGCCTCATGGCACAGTGGTTAAATGCCTGCACTGCAGCTAAAACTGTGCTCACAACCTGAGGTTCAATCCCAGGTTGCAGGCTCATGGTTGACTCAGCCTTCTATCCTTCTGAGGTTGCTAAAATGAGCACCCAGCTTGCTCGTGGGAGGGTGTCAATATGCAGCCTGCATAATTAAATTGTAAACCTCACAGAGAGTGCTTGAAGTGCTATGGGGTGGTATATAAGCAGAACACTTTGCTTTTTTAAAAATTATAGTTATTATTTGAATCTACTCAGCCTTTCTTGAAATCACAAGGCAACATTTTAAAATGAAAAATTGCTCTCTTTATTTCAAGACAGAAAAAACTTACAACAAGCCATTCCTTTATAATATTGCATTTCCTTCAGCTGTGTTTTCAGTGAATGTAACATGTGTCCAAGGATCCAGTATCCAAGGATCCTAATGAATAATAATGATGCTAAATAGAGAGAAGGCTTTTATTTCTTTGTTCTACCTTTAATGTCTCCATCCAACGGGGTTGCTTGACTTGGTAGTAGACAACTGATTTGTATTCATTCACAGGCTTGTCCCCGGCTCCTAAACAAATTGCATTCTTCCACAAAATGGGAAGGAGAAAAAAGGAAGGAATGCAGCTTGTTACTTCTCATTAACATTAAAGAGTTACATATATACTTTTTAAAAATGAGAACTCTACCGCCAGTTTTAGGAATGAACTCTATTTCTGTTACCAACCCAAATAAGGCAAATATGCAGCTTCAAACTGGGGAAGGGATGAAGGAAAATTCACTGTGTGATTGGGAGTCCTTTACCTATAGAAATGGAGAAAAACAGACAGTCTCCATCCCTGAGGTGAAAGTGATACTTGATAGTAAGGGGTATTTGACATTGGAAGATACTAACTTCGAACAGGCATGATGTGGTTTACCATTGCCCTTCTTCTGACAGCACTCTGTGTCACTTTCCAAAGATACGCAGTCATCTTTGGACAAGTGACATCTCCCAGAAGGCATAGTAGGGAATTGAACTTCTGACTGCTGCCAGGTGTCCAATTCACTAAGCTATCCAGTCAGCTACATAAGTCTATATATACAGATACCTCTAGGCCACAAAGAACTGGGCATCTTTAGCCTTGAGAAGACAAGACTGGGGGATGGGGGGAGAGATGATAGCACTTTTTCAAATATTTGAAAGTTAGTCACAGAGAGGAGGGGCAAGATCCATTCTCGATTGCCAGAGTGCAGGAGACATAACAATGGGCTCAAGATACAAGATGACATAGGCTTAATGTCAGGAAAAATGTCTTAGCTGTTACAGTGGGACAGCAATGGAACCAGTTACCCCAAGAGCCAGGGGGTGTTCCAATGCTGGAGACGTTCAAGAGAACATTGGACAACCATCTGTGAGGTCTACTTTTATTTAGATTCTTTCCTTGAGCAGCGAGCTGAGATTTAATGGCCTTATAGGCTCCTTCTCAACTCTTCTAACAATCTATGATCCTACTAATTTCACTCTCCGATTAGATTAAGATCAGAACTTGGTGGCATGATTCTTCACTAATATTTTGCAAATCTATCCCAAATCATCCAGTTTCATCAACCACACCAACAAACCATGTAAACTTATTTTTTCTAAAACAGCATTTCCCAGTTTGTAAAAACAAATGGCAAAAAGGCCAATTAAAACCATGTGCAAACTGTTATGAGTCATATTAAAAATATTTTAACAAAAGTATCTGTTGTCATTCAGCATTTGCTGGTGTTCCTAACTATACTGTATAATAATTTTAATGTAACCTCTTAATGGCAGAACATTTGTTTTCCATTTCCATCCTGTTTGTCAATGATTGTTAATTATGCCTAGCTAGGAACCAGAAGAAGCTTTGCCTTAATTTCTTGATTTCTCAAATCCGTCTTGTATGGAATTACTTTGCTAACATTATAGCCCTCTGCCTTAATTCATAGATGTCAAACATTTTATATCAAAATGCAGAGAGGAACTAACTCCTTTTAGGACTGCCCACATTCAGAAGTTGCAGAATGGGGAGGCAGAATCTATGTTATCAAGTAGTTATGTATTTCAGTTTGCAACTATCCATGCTGCAGAAATGCACTTTCCAACCAGAAGTTTATTTATGGGAATCAAATAATGTCACTGCAAATAAAGGGTACCATCATATGACAACAACCTCTTCTCAGACTGATGAACTTGCTTGGATGAGTAGTGAAACATTTTGATATCTCTTTTTAAAAAGTCCAGTTGCCATGACTCAACTTCCAGATAACCTCACCTGGATGACTGAGACTCTTCACAGACATATGGCAACAACCTATGTTTCATGATTCCTAACTTGTTCTCAACACTATCCCTATTGCTTATAACGATAACATACAAAGTTGCTTATAGACGCTGCTAGTTGTACCTCTAATGGTAAATGGCAGCTAGTTACCATTCTGGTTTTATATAAGTAACTATTTACATCCTGTTCTTAGTAACCAAAATAGGTAGCATTAGTTCCTTAACATATAAGCTCATAGATAGATAGATAGATAGATAGATAGATAGATAGATAGATAGATAGATAGATAGATAGATAGATAGATAGATAGATAGATAGATAGATAGATAGATAGATCTAAACCTATATTTTTAAAAAATCTGAATGTATGTGGTACAGCATGTATCATACTCCTATACCAATACAAGTAATATTTAAACACTGCAAATGAAGTGAAATATGTCCCTCATTAAATTATAGTCACTGTGTAACTTAATTACAGATCTGGTCATTGAGGAAAGACATAAGTAAAATTCAGTCAATGGATCTACTCTGAGAAGGACCAGCAATTTGATTTAGCACATTTTCTGTAATGATTTACTTCCAAACATTGCTTGTAACAAAGCAATCATTTGTTCTACAACATTTCACAGCCTTATTTGTTTGTTTGTTTGTTTGTTTGTTTGTTTGGTGGTTCTCAACCTGTGGGTCCCCAGATGTTCCTGGACTACAACTCCCAGAAGTCTTCATCACTAGCTGAGCTGGCCAGGATTTCTGGGAGTTGCAGTCCAGGAACATCTGGGGACCCACAGGTTGAGAACCACTGTTCTAAAGGGATGAAAAAGGGAAACGCCCATGTTGTTCACTACTGCTTAATTACTAGTTTTAAGTTCAACTTCTTCAGTTTGCCTCGCAAGTTGTAAGGCTCAACCAATCAAGCAGTGAATAGCTTCTGCCTGCAAGAATCTACAACTGGAGCTGTAAACTATAACAGCAAGAAGCCTGTGACAACATGGTACAATCATTTCAAAGTTGCAACTTTGAAAGTCAAGCTAGCATTTTGCTCTTAAGGAGAGTCATGGAGGTTATGACGCTGCTTGATGCTGTACACTTACTCCCTGGAGTTATAATAATAAAATTTATTTACAGTCCTTAGACCAGTCTCACAAACTCCCCGGTGTTATCAAACAAAATGTTCCATTAGCTACTTTACCTGAAACACTTAAATACCGAATGTGAAATACTGTATATTAAAAATGAAATTATGGAATCTGAGTCCGTGTGCTGTCAATAAATTACACCAAGATACTTTAGGCTTTGGGTCTAAAGGTCTACCAGGGAAAAATTATGGCTATTGATTTAGGCCAGGCCTACTTATATCAACAGAACATCTTTCCTCCCACCACTATATGTCAAGCCCAAAGAGGTCACTCAAAATATATGTCTTCATTGGGACAACAAATTTTGTTGTATGTGTATACTGTGTATATATACACAATGATAACAAATTATTATTATAAAAAACAGAGTTTACAAATAAATAACAAGCCTATCAGTGCAGATTGCTGGGGACCAAGATTACGGGTCAAGTATGTTTGTTTGTTTGTTTATTCCACTTTGTACAAATGCAAACAGAGCAAAGTGGATGGCTTTGCACTGAAGAGAGGGATGCGGCGAATTCCATTCATTGTTCAGACAGAAGATATGTTGGCTGAACATGTTCATCTTTAGCTTGCAGGGGACAGAGAGCAACACTTACGGGGATCACTTTCCCTTCTTCATCACAGACACAGACATTGACTTCTATGTTTCTCTGACTGGTTTTATTAAATTTATCCAAGTCTCCATACATCAGAGTGATGTAGATGTCATTTCTTATGTCACCTGTGAAAGAAACGCAAAAGGTCAGATACCGGGATAAAAAGAAAGATTGCAGGGAGCTAACCTCACCGAAATGAAAAACCTATGGCTTGCCTACTCAGTGATATGCTGAAATGTGAAAATTCAAGGGGAAAATGAAACTTGGCTTTGATGTTTCTTGTCAGCCTTTATCTCCCTCAGGAAAGGGCTTGAGGCCATTTCTTCTATGTTGTTAGGGAATTCTCATCCTGCAATGACACCTTCTGGCGACACAGAGGTAAGGCACTTCAGTAAGGAGGATTTGGTGTGCAGGACCAGGTTTTTTTCTGCAGGATGGCCAGCTAGTGCTCACCCTGCCCTGAGCAAAGTCCACAACCTCAAAATGGTGCCATTTTATCATTGCTCTGGTTACCGTGTGCTCAAGACAACTGTTTTAATGAGTAGCACCTATATTCACTGATGCATAGCAGACTTCTTTGGAAAGAGATGGAAGATTAACTTGCTCATCATGGGTTGGGTGTCTGTCATTCTTTGTTGTTGCTTGGCTTTTTTAAAACAAAATTTAAAAATAGGGATTTTTACAAAAAACCTACCACAGCTGTTTCCACTGCTTGATTTGTGAGCCCACAAGTCTGTCCCTGGTGAGTACGACTTTCCAGAAGCGGTAGTAAGGACAGGATATATTATCTGTACTCTGGTGACATGGTTCTTTAATAAGGGCATTATGGCACTGTAGCTATACTGCAGTAATGCAGTCAAGCCTCTGCTCATGACCTGAGTTTGATCAGGTCACCAAATCAAGGTTTAGTCAGCCTTCCATCCTTCTGAGGTTGGTAAACTGATACTCAGCTCTTGGGGCAGAATGGGCAATGTGTAGCCTGTATTATAAACTGCCTAGAAAGTGTTTTAAGCATCAGGGAGAGGTATATAAGCAGCATCTTTATGAAAGTTATGAAAGAATCATAACTCTTGCTCATACTCTTCAATCAAAGAAATGGAGCCCTCACATTACGAATAAATGCAAAATCCTGCTTCCCCCACAATTAATAAATTGAGAAGAAGTGATCAAATTGAAGAAGACATTCTTCACTCATAAAAACTATGCTCACTATTAATATATCCATTGGCACTTTTGCACAGGACAATTTAGATCTCAACCTTCCTATTTACAGATCCACAAGTGAATGCCCTTGACTGAGTACCAAAAAACAACTATTATGTGCCCATTTGAATGCCTCTAAACTGCCAGAAAGCATTATCACTGTAAGCTGCACTTCATTCTGAAGCAGAAATTGAGAAATTATTTAATAAGAATTAACATTTGCATTGGAAATTTGATAACTCAAAACTAGTCCTTTGCAGATTATAAATACATTGTGTAATAACTAAGAATCTGGAGGTTTTTATGTAGAAGTTAATAAAATGGGAGGTCTCACAGTGGATTTAAATGTAGTTTGCTAATATGTTGGCCTGTATCTTGTGTAGCTACACTTAGGCACTCATAGAATTATAGAATGATGGAGTTGGAAGGGGCCTATAAGGCCATCAAATAAAATAAAAAGCCACCCTATAAGGCCATTGAGTCCTGCTCAAAAAAAGGAATCCAAATCAAAGTAGATCTGGCAGGTGATTGTCCAATTTTCTCTTGAATGCCTGCAGCACTGAAACACTCACTGCCCCCTGAGGTAAATGGTTCCATTGTGGTACCACTCTAACAGCTAAGAAGTTTTCCTAATGAGAGAAACATCAGTAGCAAGGGCAGATGACCATTAATTATCTTTTAAAAATACTTTTGAGGTGCACACAACCTCATGTAATTTTGTGTGAGTCACAGGACCACTGAAATAAAAAAGGTATTAGTTAAAAAGCAGCAATCTGCAGCTGTGAGTGACATCACTCCCTTTGCAAAGACAAAATATACCTATTTGGCCAAGGGATAGGGAGGGTGAAAATTTGTTTCAACATCATTCGGTCTGGAACTCTGGACCTCATCAGTTTATAATACAGATGAGTATTTTCACTGATGTACACAGTTTTAGGATAAATCTGGCCAATTTTGGCAAAAAAAAAAAAAAGTTGCAGTACTCGGAAACACATGCAAAGAGGGTAATTCTATTTAACTGACGACTCTTTTCCTTTTATTCAGAAAATAAAGGATTTCTTTTCAGCATCTTTAAGAGACACTCTCAAGTGCCGAGACAGGCTCAGAAATGTTGACCCTGCTGAGCATAGTAGGCCATGGACCAAACAGCTGAGAAGGAGGTAGAGGGAGGATGTGAAAAATCTGATCAAGGCAGTTTCTGTTCTAGTCAGAGAAGATTCCACCACCTGATTTTCTATTATCTGCTCTTTGAAGGTCACTGTGCCCCGGTTCACTCTAGTCAGCAAGACTCATGCCCCTCAAGACACCATGGTAGAGTGGGCAGGGAGAGAGACTGTCCATTATCCCCAGAGATGTATGACTCTAGCTAAGTGTATATAATGTGTCCTTGTCATATCTGAGTGGAGTGTGCATGCATAGCATAAGGTCCCTACGTTCAGCTTCTTAAGCAGCAAAAACAGTCTCCTACCTGGCATGATTATTTCAGGGAAACCGAGCTTCCTGGCAACAGCCGTTGTTCTGTCAACAAGATGAGGGTAGTCCTTCCTAATCTGATTGATGTCTCCAACAAGCATTTTCATAGTCACCCACAGTCCTTGAAAATCCAAAAGCAAAGGCAATGTTTAGCCAGATGGGGACTACCATATTGTTTTGTATTTGCTGAGAAAGCTCACTTCTCAAGTCTTGCATTCACAAGCAAGTTCACTTCCGCAAAACACCACAAGCAAGTTTCTCATGGGATCTTAGCAAGCTCAGGTTTCATTGTCAGAAGCATCATGCATAACAGCAGAGATAACAAATGTTTATTCCTTGGACTACAGTTCCCAGAATCCTAACATGGACCAAGGACATCCTGACCATGAGATATTGGAAGCTCCAGTCCAAATCGCATTCATTTGTCATCCCTGCGTAAGTACCTCGGCCTCCCTATCCATGCAAAGGGATTAATGTTATCCTGGATATTACAAGCAAGACAACATTAGAGGACAATTTCTTAGAACAATTACCCCAAATGTTCCCAACTACACATTCAATGCAACATCAGCCATCCTGTAATCTAGTATGATGGACCACCAATAACATCCCCATTATCAGGGTACTGGGTAGGCTAAAGAAATAAAGAAAATATACTTCACCTTGTCCACCACTATCCCCTTTGACTGTCGTAACCCTGCTTAAGAGAGTGTGCAAAAATTCGTTCTCGGACACCCTAAAAGAAGAAGAGAGATATTTGTGCCACCTGAAGATCCTAATATAAAAACAAGCACAAACTGGCGAAAAAAGCACAGCTGAAACATGCACTGGGTTACATACCACCAGTTCCCATCACCAACGCTTGAGCTGTGTAAGCATGTCATTTTAGTACCAGGTGCATCAAGATAGAGCAGTCAGAACAGATAAAAGTAAAATAACAAGTGCTCCCATTCTGATGCTTGGAGGATCACATCAGAGCTACAAACCAATGGAAAGGTTTGGCCCTTCCTTACCTATATAGATTTAAAAACCAAAGGCAATGGTGCAGATTAGAACTGGGGGACATCAGGAAAACAGGTGCTAGGGCTGTGAAAAATTTCACAAATGCTTGCACAAGTATTCGTTTTGCAGTGTTGGATCCCCCGCCCGCACTGCAATGGCGAAGCGACTCGCGAGTTGCCCATAGGCGGGACCCCCCCTCCGTGTTTGCCCTGCGCCCTTAGTCAAGCAAATTTTTCCGCCTGCTTTTTTGGCCCGGGAAAAAAAAGTTTTTTCCTGTGCCGTCCATGCCGCTTGCTTGCACTTTTATTGCGGCGGCCGGCGGCGAGACTGGGCTTTTTGCTGGCTGCGAGCCTGCGGCGAGTCCCACAGAGCAGCCCACTAGGACGGGGGATGGGGGGGAGGCCGGGACCTCCAGAAACATAGGTGCCCTGCACATTTTTATGGGTGTAAAAGTTTTTTTGTTTGCCGCTTAATAAACACTGGGCATTTTGGTGGCTGCGAGCCTGCGGCAAGTCCCACAGAGCAGCCCACTAGGACGGGGGATAGGCCAGGGACCTCCAGAAACAACCCCTCTGGTAGGTGGCAGGCATTTTCCCGCCTGCTTTTTGGCCGGGAACCGGGTTTTTTTACTTTTAAAAAAAGCATGACAAATTCGTCGGTTCGAGCTCGAAGTCTGGGGGAGTAATTCTCGTTACCCCTAACGGAACCGAGTAACGGAAACGGAAACGGAAATACCGCTAAGTCGTGCCCATCTCTACATACCACCAGTTCCCATCACCAACGCTTGAGCTGTGTAAGCCAGGTGCATCAAGATAGAGCACATAAAAGTAAAATAACAAGTGCTCCCATTCTGATGCTTAGAGGATCACATCAGAGCTACAAACCAATGGAAAGGTTTGGCCCTTCCTTACCTATATAGATTTAAAAACCAAAGGCAATGGTGCAGATTAGAACTGGGGGACATCAGGAAAACAGGTGCTAGGGCTATTTCACAAATGCTTGCACAAGTATTCCAGCAGTGTTATAAAAGTTAAGTTTCATAGCCCTTACCGTGTTTTCCTTAGAACAAATGAAAAAAAATGTGCAAATGGAAGAACATATCTGCACTTATGTAATTGTTTCTTGAATAACATATTAGGAAGAGGTGGGAAACTTCCCATTTACCCCTGGAAGATCCCCTGACATGTGGAAAGGGAAGATGTAGCCTCTAAATCAGTGGTTCCCAACCTGAGGGTCGGGACCCTTTTGGGGGGCCGACAGCCATTTTACAGGGGTCGCCATGAGCCAGGGAAGAATAAGGCATAAAAGGCTTGGGGCTAGAGGAGGGGGGAAGGAAGGGGGCGAGTGAGTTACAGCTTGATAGGTTGGAGGGTATGTCAGTAAGTGGAACTGGAGGCTGTGATTGGCTGAGGGTGCCTGTAGAGCAGGGATGTCCAAACTTTGGTTCTCCAGATGTTTTGGACCACAACTCCCACAGTCCTTTGTCATTGGCAATACAGGCTTGGAATTCTGGGAGTTGTGGTCCAAAACATCAAGAGGGCTGAAGTTTGGACACCCCTGCTATAGAGGGAAGTTCTCTATGGGCCTTTTCACATGACCCCTAAGATCCGCTGGCCACTTAAATTCGGACCAGGGATCTTAGGAGTTCGTCGCTCTTCCTGTGTCCCCACCCCTCCGCACTCCCTGGCTGCCGTCTGCATGAGGGGAGGGAGAAAAAGAGAAAGAAAAGCATGCCGCTCACCTCCGTTCTGCCTTTCGCTCCTGCCGGCAACATTCCAGTCTCTTAAAGGGGCGGAAGCCAAAAAACAACAAACAGAAGCAAGGAGAGCGCTGCACTCACTATCGTTACACTGGATCAAATAATTTTCACCTCCAAAGAGCAGGTACTTGAAAGGTGCGCTGGGACGTGCTAAAGTGGGCGTGGTCACACTTAATTTCCTGTTAACTCCGGAGCTGGTGGGGAAACATTTTTAAGCTCCGGAGCTGGGAGCCATTTGCCCCGGAGTTTAGGGGTCGTGTATAAACGCCCTATGACATCTGCGGCAGTGGCCTGCCAAAGGGGGCTTGTGGCCTCTTCCAAGCAGGGCAAGGGGTCACCACAACATAAGGAACTGTATTAAAGGGTCATGACATTGGGAAGGTTGGGAACCACAGCTATAAATGAAGTTATGCTATGACAGAAAATTATGGCAACTTTCATATAAGATTATTGCCCTCCCCCACCCCAGAGAGGTTGAAAATATAAGGAAGATTTCTTTAGAAAGAAATTGTTCTTACGGGTGAAAAGGAATGAAATGCTGCTTCTCCTCATCACTTTCTGCTTTGCTTTTTATGATGTCTGTAATATCCATTACTAAAAAAAATCCATCATGACATGTAAGAAAAAAATAGACACAAAATGAATTCCTTCCCTTCTCAGGATCATGTACTTCATGCATTATACAGTACTGGACTACAGAGAGGTGATATTATTATCAAGATTGATGTGCAAATTATTCTAAATAGTTTCACATCTAATTACTTTTACGCATATCCTATAACAGGGACATTTCATTCTGTTGGGGAAGGATGGGGATTGTGTAGCAGGATTGACGCCTCCATCAAATGGAGCCAGCACAACCAATGATGACAGGCGCAGTCTAAAATTCTCTCATCATTTCCCACTCCTACACTATTGTCCAAGATGAATTTTTATCAGCATAGAAGATGCCACCATGTTTATTCAGATCTAATGAAACGTGTCATTCAGCGTAGCTAGTGCACTGCTGTGGACACAGCAGCTACCGGAAGAGCAATCTATGCCATGAAAAAGCAGCATGTGCTCCATTATGCAGATTTTACCCCCCAAAAAATGCAAATTCAATTATTTGCCTCCAATTCCTGAATAATCCATCAATTTAATTATGGGGCAACAGAGAACAGCCAATAAATACCAGAGCCCTAGGTAGATGGCAATTAACTTGACTTTAAGGAAGCTGAGACAGCTTTTTTGTGTGTGCTTTCTTAAATAATACATTAGCATGCAAATTTTGCTTGTGTATGTTATATTGTTAGCTTTTTCTTTAATCTGCAAAATATTAATTTAATATCCTATATGAGGTATTCTCAGGTGAATAGATTGCTAAAACTATTCTACCTTATATGTCATATATATCACCCATGAGGTCTCTTCCTTCAGTCTTGTGCTGCATACATATTTCTGTCAATCACAACCCACCCACTAATAGACTCTTCTGAACAAACGTCTCACTGAACATCTTCAAAGAACACCTGCACTTAGCAGCATCACTCTGAACCAATTTATGAGAAGACCTTTGGTTGGGCATCTACTTTCATCTCTTGCTTTCCCTTATGATCTCTCCAGATGAAGAGCACTTAAAACTACTCATTCAACATTCGCTTCAATACTGTTTCAATTTTAGAAGGTTTAACCTACATCATTATCTGGGGGGAATGTATTTATATAACTTTATAAAGTTTGCAGAATGTTTATTAGCAGAGGGTGCTTTACAGAGGCCATGACCCCAAATACTCTTTGCACAAATAGGCCCCTCCTCCCCACACAAAGGAAAAAAAACACACTACAGCCTGGGAAGGGAATATTTCAGGCCTCCAAGGCTGTTGTGACCCATTTGCATTCAATAGAATGTCACTCTGAAGTGTCACCTTAGTTTTCAAATGCAGCTTTTAGGAGAGAGTTACAATAGACAATGGCCGCGATCCTACCAGCGTTTTCTGTGTAGTTTTCCAGTGGCAAACTGCATAGTAAAAGATCGTTTCTGTGTAGTTTTCCAGTGGCGAACTGCATAGTAAAAAATCGTGCGGACCAGTAAATTCTGGTCCTGGCTGACCAAGCCCCTGGAACAGCACTTTCAGCAAAGTTTCCTAAACCACTGCCAGGGCCTGGATTTAGAAACTTCACTCGAAAATGCTTACTTATTTGCTTCTGTAACCATGACAGGACCCTGAAAATTCACAGTACAATCAGTTGTTCCCCTTTAACACCACAGAGGCTTGGAAACTAGAGCTGGAAAGAAGGACGAAATGCAAAGTAGAGAGGCAGAGACCAAACCAGAATAAGAAAATACAATGCAGATTAAAAACCATGTGACCACCCAAAAAAAAATGCAGAAATTTATAAACGCAGAAAACTCTGGTAAGACTGCGGCCAATGACTGCTAGAAAGTCAGCACAGGCACAAGGAAAACCAAGCAAGACATTCTGGGTCATGCCAGATTCTTCTTTCTTACCAGCCACTCCAAAAGGTCGCCGTATTCCCTGAGTACATTTCTTTGAATTCGTGTCTTTGAGGTCCATCCTTCCAACTCGTACAATTTGACAAATTAAATAAATTTTGTCTCTTCCAAGATCTTTGTTTCCGAGATCCTGAGAGACATTAGAGGAAGAGCCAGTTAAGAGAGCTACAGAGAATTCTTTTTGCCAAGCAAAAAAGTCCCATATTTGCCAAAAAAAAAAATCATAATGGGAAGAAAGCAATCTTTTTATTTAAAAGCATCTCATCCATTTAATACAACTGCCCTTGGCTAACAGGAAACTGGAATTCAAAACATACCTCACTTTAAAACAATGAGCTAATTAAAGCCAGAAAAGTACCTTGAGCAATAACATTGCATAATTAAAAAACAGGAAGAAGCATTCCATGCTGTTTGAGCCCTGTCTTTTAGAGTGCCTCTGAACATACATAGAAAAGAGAATTAGGGCGTTTATACACGACCCCTAAGCTCCGCCGCAAATGGCTGCAAGCTCCGGACGATAAAAATGTTTACCCACCAGCTCTGGAGTTTGCAGACAATTAAGTGCGACCCCGCCCACTTAGCGCGACCAAACTGCACTTTTCTTGTACCTGCTATTTTATAGTGAAAATATTTGATGCGGAGAGTTCCTGAGCTCTCCTCGCTTCTTTCTGTTGTTTTTCTTTTGCCTCCGCCCCTTAAAGAGGAACCAGGAAGTAAACGGAGGTCGGAGCAACCGGAGGTAAGCCTTTTATTCTTTTGCCTCTGTCTAAGGCTTTTTTTTTTCCTCCCCCCCTCCCGCAGACAGAACAAAGAAGTGCCGAGCGGGTGGGGAGGGAGGAACAGCAACGAACCCTCAAGATCTCTGGTCTGAATTTAAGGGACCAGCGGATCTTAGGGGTCGTGTAAAAAGGCCCTTAGGTCTCTTTTCGTAAGGCTTACTTCTTGGTAGACATGTACCAGCTTATGCTAACTGCATCAGAAACAGACTAACAATTCTAAGGGGGAAAGTGGCAATCAAATGGGAAAAGATCCACCCATTCGAAGTTCTGGACAGTAATTTAAGAAGCTGGATTCTCAAAAAACCTTTACATATTCTTATAAACATAGATAGATAGATAGATAGATAGATAGATAGATAGATAGATAGATAGATAGATAGATAGATAGATAGATAGATAGATAGATAGATAGATAGATAGACAGATAGATAGATAGATAGACACACACACAGATATATTATATACACACACATAAATAGGACTGTTTCACAATGCACATACACACATACATTTCATGGCCTGTTTTGCAATGACACTAAGGAAGCAATCCAAAAGACTTTGCTCTCAGTTGGAATCTCCCACCAGCTGATTTTGAAACTACTTCTGCCTTAGAATGCAGTTTGAGGTTTTAGCTTGAGAGCTTTGAACATGGGAGATGCATACTGGAACTTTCCCTTCCAAAATTTTTCCTTCACTCTCTCAGTCTTTTTTCATGCAGAGACTAGGGGGGGAATCCAAGAATTTAGCCCTACAGGTTTTTTTAAACATTTCTATAAAAGATTTCTGGAATAAATGAAGTGTGTTATTAAATAGCTTTGAACTCTGTGATCGT
The DNA here is from genome assembly GCA_037367245.1 of Phrynocephalus guinanensis. Classification (NCBI taxonomy): domain Eukaryota; kingdom Metazoa; phylum Chordata; class Lepidosauria; order Squamata; family Agamidae; genus Phrynocephalus; species Phrynocephalus guinanensis. The sequence goes on from CM074734.1 coordinate 89,460,297, forward strand.
GAGTGAGCTAGGCATTCTTTTTAAAAATGTGATAAACAAAACAGCTGTAATTTTATTTAGCCTGTAGTTCAACTCTGCCCCCCCACCCGCACAGACTTATTGGCCTCTTGATCGGACATCGATCCCCCCCCACTCTTCTCTTAGAGATGATACACTTGAATGATAGTTCCCTGATGCCCTTGAGTAATTAAGATTCAAGCTCTATGTCCCCATGATTTCCGTCACTTCTTCCATTTCATATACCATTTGTCTACAAGAGTAACAATGACACACTTAGCCTGCCACACAATATTGACTTCTGCTCCGTGTAGCTACAAACAAGAGTCATTTGGGTCAGGTCAGCTAATGGAAGGTCCTGAGCAGGATCATTTCCAGAAAGTTATCCATTCAGACCAACTGATATCTAATCTTGTGTGCTCCCTGACACATTTGGTGGGGCCACTGTGAGATACAGGAAACAGGACTAGATGGGCCTTTGGTGTGATCCAGCATGGCTCTTCTTATGTTCTTATGATCTTACTTTAGACCAGGCATGTCCAAACTTCAGCCCTCCAGATGTTTTGGACCACAACCCCCACAGTACTTTGCCATTGACAATCTAAGCTCAGAATTCTGGGAGTTGTGGTCCAAAACATCAGGTGGGCTGAAGTTTGGACATGCCTGCTGTAGACTTTCTTGGATACACCCTGACAGTACTCTGGGTGAGTCAAATGGGACAATGGGAGTCAGGTCTTAAAAGATGATTGCAGAGTGGACTGAGGATTTCTTCCCCCAAATTATTAAGTCCTACCCTTTCTCAAATCAAATCCTATACATCTATCCACTGGTTTGAAAAGAGACTGCTCCTGCGTAAGGGTGTGTGGCAGGGTGGCCAATTTAAGGCTCTCATACTCTGCTGGAGTGCCACTCCCATCACCTCAAGGAACCCTGGTCAATGCTGGAAAGTTGATCCGCTGCTGCTTAACCTTGTGCCCATCCCTAGCACCCAGGAAGTAGCATTCTTTCTGCCCAACACCATGATGATTTGTGCAATATGCAGAGGAAGTCCTAACACAACTAAGCTAATCTTTTGTCTCCTAAAAAATGTTACAACCAAGAACACAGAAACAAGACAGGGGGTGAGAAACACTGCATGTGATGCATTTAGAACAACAAAAACAACCCTTCCTCCAGGCAGGGCTATATATTTAAAAAAATAGTGGGGGGAAGGCTACTCACCGTGAAAACCACTTTCAGATTGTTGAAATTGTCAATTTCCTTGACAAAGCCTTTGCTCCCCCACCTCACCAAGTAATTTTCACTGTTTTAAAAAAAGAACACATCATGTTATGTAAAGTTGTTTACATAATAGCCTGCTGACATGCAATTGGCAACCATCATACAATATTCATTGCTCAGCATACATCTCTGAGCACGTTACAGTACTACCTCCACAAATGTCTTCCTTAACGTGGATGTGTGTACTTGTTCCTGTGGTGCTATAATCAATTGGCAATCATAAACTGAAGGATAAAATGTTGCAGAAGAAACCGGACTGGATCATTGGTTTGAATCCTTGAATACTTTCTGAGAGTCGGGGAACCCTGATGAGCAATGGTGTGGCGGAACCACCCCTTGCCGTGTTGAAGCTGGAAGAGTTTCTGAATAGCAGGAAATCTCAAATATATCATGCATTATCCCTCTCAGATTTCCCTTTCCCCTCTGAGCTACATTGCAGTCCTCTAGTTAGGAAAGTGAGATATTTTCCCAGGAACACAATATTCCTGTAAACTATCCCAGTTGCATCTGGAAGTTGAGTCATGGCTACTGGACTTCTTTTTGAGAGATAACGTTTCGCTGCTCATCCAAACAGCTTCGTCTGATGAAGCTGTTTGGATGAGCAGCGAAACGTTATCTCTCAAAAAGAAGTCCAGTAGCCATGACTCAACTTCCAGATAAACTCACCTGGATGACTGAGAATCTTCACAGACATATCCCAGTTGTAATCCAAAGTATTTACGAACTGTTTGGTCTTGAATGGGCAATTAAGGGCCATTAATTTTAGAGAAGGATTGTTGTTTAAATCACTGATGCAGATCAACCAAGATTCCTAAATTCTTGACTCTTGCAGGTCATGGAGGCTACAGAGACTATGATTATGATGAACACCTACACTTCCAAATTTATCACTGCCTTACTTTTTTTTGTGGAAAAAATGAGCTATGATACAGGAGGATCCCAAATGATAAAGAGATTTTGTTGAAGACCAGTTGCAGACATATTCTCTGTGTGTCTCAGAAGTTGTTAATTCCTAATTGCCCATTGAAACAAAAACAAATCAACATTTCAGCCCCTGCCATGGAGCAGGTGTCTTTAATGCTTGGAATCCCTAATGTTAAGGGGAGGGGGCCACTTGCTTGTGTGGAATATTATGTTGCATGGAAATAAGAGAATGACCCACTTGTGATTTTCTTGCTAGAATAATACCTATACCAAAACTACAGAGACTCCTGTGTTTATCTCCTTCTACTTTTACACTTTTGCTGGTATGTGACAGATAATTCTGGCCAACTACTTCTAATCACTTCATGGCACACATCAATCAGTGACTGAAACAACAAAAAGTCTTGTGAGATTCTAGACTAACGTGCTTCATTCTGCCAAAATATTTGAATCCAATTTTTAAAAAGGACGTTATTTATTGTGTATTTTTTTTGTGAATCTGGTTTTTTAAAAGGTAATTTGTTTATTGTTTACACAGCATTGCTGTTTGCAAGACAGTTTCTTTGAAGGTGACTACACAAACTTTTAGCCTACTGTTTGTCCACTGTAGAAGTGGGCTGGGCTGGTCATAAAGATTATGATCAGATAGTGTCTTTGTTGGAGCAGATCAGCCCGCCCTGCCCCCCCTCAGTGGTCTGTACCTTTCGGAGTCCCTTTTTAGGGCTTCTACATTTTTGCTATTGGTAGGATCGCTCAGGCTTGGACTGGTTCCTTCAGGAGACTAACAAATTAATCATGTTCTCTCCTCCTAAGGAGGAGGCCATGGAAAGCACAAAATAACATGGTATGCCTGTATAATGACTACTGCAGATGCATCGTATCCATTATTTTTAAAAAATAGGTTTTCTTTATTTCATCTTAAAAGATCAATCAAGAAACTGTTCACGTTCAATCCACTGTAGAGGCAGTTTCTTGACCAGCTCTTAAGAGAAAGAAAAGAAAATACTTTTATTTTTATAACTGATGCAGCATATTAATGATAGTCCGTATAAAGTTTTTAAAATCATGCTCCCTGCCCCTCTGCCGATATCCCAAAGCGACTTTACTTATTATGCCACATCACAATATTGGCAGGAGTGGTTTCTGTATGAACCATCAGGCTTGATCATATCACTCTAATCAGCACCAAGCATTCTAAAGTGGCACTCAGTAGACTTGCTCCCTGCCACTTAGTGTATCTGCACCCTTTCATATTTCCCCCCTTTCCCCTTCTGTGCTACTGTAAAATATGCATATTCATAATCTCTTTGATTTTTTGCCTGTCCTCTCCCTTAGGCTACCAAAGCACCTACCTGAACTCTCAGAATTACAGTTGTGAAGTTTCTCATCTCGCCAGCATGAAAGGTGTTTTTCTTTTTTTAATGTTTCTGTGCAAGGTCTGAATGTGAAGTATCTGCCAACTTACATTCTCCTTCAGCTGTGAAATGTCTATTTTTCATTTTCATGGTAAGGCGCCACTTCCTGAGCACAGAAACCTACACACTTGTGTGAGGAGACCACCATCTTGCACTGCTGAAAGAAAATCTCCCTACCTTATCACTAGCTGCTTCTGGGGATCATAAAGAGACATGAAAAGTTCCGCATCTTCTCCTATTCTGCAAACAAAATTTCTTAGAAAGACATAAAGGCTGTAGGTTGGAGAAGTATTCGTTCTGGAATAGGTTCCATAAACAGATTCTTCCTTCGACTGTGCACAAAGACAAGAGGGAGATTATCCAGTTTAAATCGGAAAGTAATTTTCTTAGGCAGACATGCTTCCTCCTCTTCTTACATTTAATCATACTGGCGAGGCACGTTTGCAGATTTAACCCTTGGATTCAAATTCCTCAGATGCAAAATGTGAGCCTTTTCTGACTATTCTTAAAATCAATATGCTTCTCAAGTTGAACAATTTACCCGAATGGAGAAAGTTAGATTTTTAAAAAAGTTAACAGATCGTTACTGAGTTGTTAAGAAGACAGACACTGAGCTCACAAATTAAACAGTTAACTCTTTTCCACCACTGCCTATATATGTTTTCGTAGATTTTCACGGGTATAGGTATGCATGTTAGGGTGGATTCGGGTTTCTTCCCGTGTAGAAATCTGGTTGTTTTGGCGACGTTTCGACGAGGTCTCACTCGTCATCTTCAGGCTGGTGTTCTGGCTTCTTTCCTCTTGAAGCAAAGCGTGATCTCAGTTGAAGTCCTTCTATAAATACTGCTGGGGGTGTGTGGTTTGCTTGCTCTGTTGCTGATTGTAGGTTCGTTTGTTCTTTTGTGATCTGCTGTGTGGCTGAGGCGATCGTTAAGGGCTTAACTGCTGGTGGGTTAGATGGCTGTTTAGAGACATCCTGTGTCTCTAAATCATGGAAGCCATTGAAATAGAGAAACACCCAAACAACATGAATAAACGTGATGACACCTCCCGCTTGCCTGACATCTGGAAACTAGCCCTGGTCAACAGACGAGCCTCTGTCACAAAGACTGACACCAGGTCCAAAAGGACACAAGATGCCACCACCTTCCATCCACACCAAACACAAACCCAGACCCTTCCCACAGATGAAACGAAACCACCATCCAATAACAAAACCACGACTGCACCATCTACCGCTACTCCCCACTCCAGCCACCACATGGAGCACACTTACACACGCCAAAAAAACATTGGGAGACCACAGACACGCAGCCAGACCAAAATGAATTCACAAGACACAGGACCCCACTCCACCAAAGCCCAGGATGCTGCCAGAACGCCCATCACCAAGGTCGTTAAGAAACAAAAGGCTAATAGACACACATCCAGCACCTCACCCACACAGGATGTCTCTAAACAGCCATCTAACCCACCAGCAGTTAAGCCCTTAACGATCGCCTCACCCACACAGCAGATCACAAAAGAACAAACGAACCTACAATCAGCAACAGAGCAAGCAAACCACACACACCCAGCAGTATTTATAGAAGGACTTCAACTGAGATCACGCTTTGCTTCAAGAAGAAAGAAGCCAGAACACCAGCCTGAAGATGACGAGTGAGACCTTGTCGAAACGTCGCCAAAACAACCAGATTTCTACACGGGAAGAAACCCGAATCCACCCTAACATGCATATATATATATATATATATATATATATATATATATATATATATATATATATATATATATATATATATATATATATATATATATATATATATATATATATATATATATATATATATATATATATATATATATATAAAGGTTATGTGTTAATTAATGACATGCCATCATTATAGCAACTAGCAACGCAGCACTTATTGTGCTGCTAATTTCTCAAATAATGCTCAGCCTTTGTTTTTTTCATTAATGACATAAACCCATGTTCTCAGATTCTGTGTTCACTGGGTCTCCAGACAATTTAAGTACTAGATTCAAACGTTGGCTCAAGTGTCAAAGTAGTAAGCCACCTTTTTCCTCCAAACAATAAACCAGATGATCGCATTCATGCCTGACACTTCAAAAAGGCTAAAGGAATGCTGGAAATTTCTTATTGTGCCATAAAGCAACAGCAATGGCCACCCTCTTCCAATAGATCTTGATAACAGGATTAATCTTCACACTGCTCTTGGGATATTAATGGCTGCTGGCATCACTTTAAGATGCTTGTAAAAATATGCTTCAATAAAAGAGTGACCAAGTGGCTCCAAGTGTTTTCACATTTAGCTGATGTGCAACACAGTGTTAACTTTTAGACAACTTAGTTCAGGCCATTGATCACACCTGTCTTTTCTTTCATCCCACTGATTTATATTAGATGGATATTTACATCTACTATTGATGTACGTATTTTGAAATGAGGGAAAATAGCCAAGATGGTTCTACAGTAGGGGCAGATGGAGCATCTCCCACAGGCCTAGTCTTCAACATTCTCCCCAACTAGCAGGCATGGGAATAGGAAGTGCCCCTCATCCATTGAAAGGGGGAGGCTGGCAGAGAAACTAGATTGAGCTGTTTCCAACTTTGATGACTCTTTCTTCTGCATCAGTCACTACTGAAAATAGCAAAGTTTAAACAAAAACCCAGAGAGATGCATAAGTGCTTTCTGCTGAAAAGTATTTTAATATACACAGTCCAGTAGGCGAGTCTACACTGATGAAAGGTAAAAGGGAAAGGAAAAGGTCTTCTGTCCTCTGTAAATCATCTTTCCTCTCTAAGAAAGGAAACATTTATCTGGAAGCACCAAACAGATATGCAAAATGCTGTACCGTCTCCTCTTTAATGCGTTCTGTAATTTTGTTTGTAGCTTCAGCATGAGCATGAAAGAGGCTGATGACGCTGGTCTTGTCTGGGTCCAAGATATTCCCATCTTCATCTCTTACTATCAGGTCTAACTCAAGAATCCTGAAGACAGAAAGATGTCATGTGAGCATCATAGGAGGTTGTTCTCCAAATATATACCAGCATGAAAAATTTGTTGTTGTTTTGTAAAGTTTCTGTGCAAGGTTTGAACGTGAAGTATCTGCTAACTTACATTCTCCTTCAGCTGTGAAATGTGAACTTTGCATTTTTATGATAAGGTGTCATTTTCTGAGCACAAAAACCTACACACTTGTGTGAGGAAACAGCCAGCTTGCACAGCTGAGCAAAAGGCTCCCTAGCTTGTCACTAGTTGCTTCTGGGGAATCATAGAGACTAGAGATGGGCACGAAACAAAAAAATGGCATTTCAGTTTTTCGTTTGTCGTTGAGAGATCTGTTTTGGTTCATTTCCGTTTGTCACGAATTTTTGGAAAAATTTTGTTACCATTTTTTGTTTTTTCGTTTGTTGTTTCTACCCACTTTTTGCGCGATTTTTAAAGCATTTCCGTGCGCAGGCATCCCCCAACGCCCCAGACCAGAGGGAAAACACTAAAAAATGGATGCTGGCACAGACACAGTATAGACTAGGTACACAGGGAGGCTGCAAAGGCAGTTGTGGGCGTTGCCCAGGGTGCAAAGCAGCCGCAGAGTGACTGAACTGTGGGGCAAGGGAGGGTACTCACTGAGAGGTACACAGCACGCATGCACACAGGGAGGCTGCAGGACTGAAGCTAGAGTCGCAGAGACAGCAATCCCACCCTAACTCCCACCAGAGACTGCAAGGAGGACGGGGGCTGCCAGACCTTTTTATGCCCTCTGTGGCTGCCAGACCTGCCCGCCCAGTCTGCAACCTGGGCATGCTATTGGTTGAACATGATCCCATCACATGGCTTGCTTCCATTTTGTGGCTGGTGGCGACATCCATTTTAAAGGGAAAAGAAAAATACACCACAATGGGAGAAGACTAAAACAAACGTTTTAAGGACCCCAACCCCCGGTAGGTAATAATTTCAAATAATTATCACATTATTGCTGCGTTTTTATGGATGTCCAGGGCGTTTTTTAACATTTAAAACAGCTCATTTCATTGCGCGTCACCATTAACGGAAAAGAAACATAACGACCACAATTTTCGTGGTTCTGTTTGTTTCGTTGCATTTTCATCACAATTTTCATTTGTCATTTTGTTACGTAACGGAACGACTAACGAATAACGGAAACAAAAAAATGTTCGTTCCGTGCCCATCTCTAATAGAGACATAAAAAGTTCCACATCTCTTATTCGGCAGACAAAATTTCTTAGAAAACATTCATACAGCTTCACACTGAGTGCTTTATGCAAGCAAGGTAACCCCATTTTATGTCATCTGGCATGGACAGCATGAGATTGTTTCCCCCAAAGCTCTAGTAGAAGTGAAAATTTTTAATATGCATTTTGTACTTGTTGTTAATTATACTGGCTGGATAGCTCAGTGAGTTAAATGTAGGTATCTGGCTGGGATTTGGAGTTTGATTTCCTTCTGGGCCTTCTGGGAGAAGAACCAGCCTATCTAACTTTGGTGAGGCTGCAAAGTCTCAGGATTACCCAAGAAGAAGGGATGGTAAACTACTTCTGAATACGTTATATCTTCAAAACTTCAGAAAGGGTTGTCATCGGTCAGTTTGACATGAACCAAGTAATTATTTTAAACTTAAGAATCACAGAGTTTTTGAGGTGCTTAACTTAAAGCATGACACTAACAACCACAAAATAAAATGAAGGGGCCTCAGACAGGGCTAGGAATAATCTTGCTTGAAACCTTGGAGAGCAGCAAGAGGATGATGATCAGTTCGATACTGTCCTGACCTGAGCGCCATCCTTCCCTACAGAGAGTCAGTTGAAGCCCTCAGTCACTTCCAAAGGGAACATAAGAAGAGCCATGCTGGATCAGGCCAACGGCCCATCAAGTCCAGCTTCCTGTATCTCACAGTGGCCCCACCAGATGTGTCTTTCTTAGCATCAGCCCCTATGTAAAAGAACAGTCAGAGCTTTCGCTACCTTTAAGGCAGGCCTGCCAAAAGTCCAGCCCGGGGGCCAAATCCAGCCCGTCAGGCCATTCTGAGTGGCCCACAGCTGGCTCCCTGTGCTTCCTTTGGTCCCCACCTTCCTTCTTTCTTCCCTCCCTTGGTCCCCACCTTCCTTCCTCCCTCCCTCCCTCCCTTGGTCCCCACCTCCCTCCCTCCCTTCCTTGTTCCCCACCTTCCTTCCTTCCTTCCTCTCTTGGTTTCCACCTCCCTCCCTCCCTCGGTCCCCGCCTTCCTTCCTCTGGGTGGGGTTGCAAGGGGTCAGTGGGTGGGGCTTATGGGTCAGTGGGTAGGGCATGCAGTGGGGTGGCAGGGTCGGGGAGCAACTGGCCCCTGACACATTCTCAGCCACCAAATCTGGCCCTCCTTACAAAAAGTTTGGGCACCCCTGCTTTAAGGAGAGCAAAGCTTGGAAATAATGAGTTGTAAATTCCATAGCTGCCTGTAATAATCTGCTTTTTGGTCCCAATGTGTATCTCAATGTTTGTGTGCACACACCTGAGTATCGCAGCAGGGACTTTTCATTTGCCTGTTGGGAATGGACTGAAAGTTGAGAATTTTCTTATGTTAAGCAACTGGGTTTCAGCCAATGTCACACATCTTTGGGTCTATATGTGTGGAGATCAATATCATTATTTTTAAAAGGCATTTAAAAGTTTGTCTGTTGCCCCAAATTGTCCTGCCTTGTTATCAATGTTGAAGGAAGATTTAACTGTCATTTCAACTGTACTGTCATCTGTCTCAGATATGAAAATGTGCTGCTTTTGGTCTGATCTCACACACACACACACACACACACAGAGAGAGAGAGAGAGAGAGAGAGAGAGAGAGAGAGAGAGAGAGAGAGAGAGAGAGAGAGATATTGCTCCTCAATTCAGCACTCCCCTAAAACCTTCTCTTCAGGAACTTGGCTTAGAAAATAAATACATTTGTTGAAAGGTAACTGCATGTGATAAATATAATAACATAAAATTGTGTGTCAGGTGGTCATTTTGTTAAGCATTCTAGGGACAACTTTAATTATATTGTGCCTGAAATCCATTAATAAGTCACAACTAAGAAGACCCACTAAATTAGTGGGGATTTGGTAAGTCAATTCCTTTGCAATTCAATGGGAGTTACCAGAATTGCAAGACACTACTGGATTTCATCCCATAGTTATAGCAGCTCATTCTTAAAAGAAATACAAGAGCACACATAGATGTTAGCACAGCCCAGACTTCTTTGTAATGATAAAGGAGAAACAAAAGACTTACTTATTGCCGTAGTCAATTTTGGAAGTAACTTTTTGTTTCAGTTCTTTCAACTCATCCTTGGGCAATGTTCCAGAGAGGAGCTGGGACCTCCACTCCATTAATTCAAACATCATAGATTGTACTTGTCGGAAGAGTTCCTTTTTGTTGGCCTGAAATGGATAGCATATTTCCTACATTAACTTCTCTGAAATATCCAATGTTATTTGCTTCTTTCAAGAAGTTAAACTACTACTGTATGGCATGAACAAGAACATTTTCCTGGATTGTCCAGCCAAGATGGTTCTAGCTTCCAAATCACAAATAATGTGGAAGTCAGAGAACAATATGCATATAGGCAAATATATTTTGGTAAATATTAGATGCATTTTAGTTATATTTTAGAGCAGTGATTCCTAGCCTTTTTCCCCTTAGGATCCCCCAATTCTAGTGGTATTTGGCTTTTCTAATAATCCTACTGAGCATACTTTTTCCAAGTCTGACAAAATCTAAAAGAAATGCATGAATCAAAATTGTACTAATTCATATGGTAATCAGCTTTACTGCTAGGCCCGACTAAAAATAAACAAAGATAATAATTCTGTAAACTCATATTGTGAAAACCTTGTATCCTGCCCAGACTCCTTTTCTGTCTTACCAGTAGTACACATGCCATTGGACGAGAACCACAGCTTGAGAATAAGGACCAAAAGAAAGGAAGAAATCTGTTAGAAATGGGCACAAATCAAAAAAATGGCGTTTCATTTGTCATTTGTCATTTAGGGGGACTGTTTCGGTTCGTTTCCGTTTTTCATGAATTTTTGCAAACAATTCATTTTCGTTTTCATTCGTTTTGTTACCGTTTCGTTACCATTTATTTCAATTTTTTGTTATTTTTTTGTTTGCATTTAAAGCAGTTCAATGTATTGCCGTAACGAAAATGAAACGGACAACAAAATTTCTGGTGTTTCTGTTCGTTTCGTTTCATTTTAGAGACAAAATTTGTTTGTCGTTTTGTTATGTAACGAAATGAAAAAACGAAAATGGAAATGAAAAATTGTTCATTTCGTGCCCATCTCTATAATGTTTTTAGCAAAAGTACTCCCTCAAGTGGTAGGTACAATTGTGAAAATCCATTAAAAGAAGAACTATACTTTCAAAATTATCTCAAATATAAACAATTGCTTTCTTTGCATGTCAGATTTGAGGGTCACACAAAAGCAATCTTGTCGCTGGTGAGGAAATATTATAAAACCAGGAACAATCCATTTTTCTGAATGTATCTTTTAGTCCAGACAGACAGGAATCAGTCAAAGTAAAACAGATGAAACAGCAAAATAGACTATAGAACAGAAAAGGCTGTGCAAGCTGAACCCCCACTTTATAAAAAAGACTGACTACCTTATTATAATTTCACAGAATGGAGAATGTGGTAATATATCCATCAGAGTATCATACCCATTAAAGTGAGTGCTTTTTATGGTTTGAGAATTTTATTTTGGTAGTGCATCCTTCAGTGTTGGAATTCATCAGGAAGCTAATGGATTTCTGATTTGTACCTTAAACCTCAGTTTGTCTTAGTCAAAACATTTTACTGAATTCCACAGCTTGCCTCACACTAAAAATCAAGGCATCATAGAGACCATTTCTGCTAAAGGTTAAATACACTACATACTGGCAGTCTCCTTCAGCACACAAGATTTGCTTCCCTAAGATAAGACAGCCTGTCATAACACATTAAAAACAATTTGTTTGTAAAAAAAAAAAACATAATAGTAGCTTTCTCCCATAAGCCAAAGTACTACGTTTGAAATACAGGTGTTCTCCATCATCATCAGACAATGAATGCTTGCATTATGCACTAAAAGTCAGCCAGAGATTAAAACAGCGAACTTTCAAAATGGAATATGTAGGCAAGCTTTTGACAATAGAACCCACACTTGTCACTAAAGAGACTACTTCTTTGTCTACAGTGCTCAAAGCAGAGTTCTACTCGTCAAATAACAGGTAGATACTGTACAGTAATAAAGAACGTATTCATAACACAGTCTACTGAACATGGATGACATGGTGTGTTTGTTGTTCTTAATTTACACCGGAGGGGGAGGGGGAAAGAACTTACCACATACAGTTGTTTCCAGATATTCCCCCATTCCCACAATGTACAGGTAACCTCTTGCACCAGAGGAATCTCAGCAGGAATTACATTGTCGGCATTTCTGAATGGAAATATAAACATTGGCTCAGCCATAGGATAGAGTGGCCAACCAGATCAATAACAGTGTTGCAAGCCATGGGAAATGGGAGGCCTTTAGAATCACACTTCTAAAGCCAGACGCGCTTGCAACAAAACTCCAGAGTTGGAACATTCTGGGTTATATTCCTCCATGTTCTAGGCCGTTTTACATTGGGATCTTCACATTTGCCAGGATGTGCTTGTCAGTGAAACAGCAACTGATAGAAAGGAGCTTGAGTACTAGAGGTCTATTGCTTTATGGATCTTCAATTTAAAAGCAAAGGAATCTCAGCAGACATTACATTGTCTGCATAGGTTACAAGGCGGAATTCTCCAAGTCCTGAAAACATCTGATTGTCACAAGAGGAGCTTTCTGTAACTCCTGCAGTTTGCAAATTAGCTTGCTTTGATATGTGATTTGTCATCGGGAGCTAAGCACAGATTTTGTTTGCAAGTATGACTGCTGATTCACAAGGTGGGTCTGAGCCACATTTCTGAGACACAAAATGATTTCAGCTTCTAGTGACTCATTAGCTATAACCCATTCGTTTCGGCCCTAAGCCTGGAAGGAAAGGTTTGCCTGGCCAGGGGAGCTCCAGGAGCAAGTTCTAACTCGGAGCTGTCCAAGGTCCTTCAGCTATTGGCTGCTGCCCAGCTATTGGGCCAGCACAGATGTGGGAGGGCTTCTCAATCTTTTTTTTTAAACTATCACACTCTTTTGATAAACATATCTCCAAGCCTACCTACTCCCAATAATTTTACCCGAATTTGAAACATCACAAGTAAAAACAGATCAAGAGTAATGGGTATACATGTGTGTGTGTGTGTGTGTGTGTGTGTGTGTGTGTGTGTGTGTGTGTGTGTCCCCAGGCTACAATTAGCTAAACCTCTTCTACTCATGTACAGGAAAGAAAATGGCTAGTCATCAGCTACTTGGCATAGTTCTCTAGGCTTCTCCTTTTTTGTGAGATAAGAATTAGAGACTCCAAGGACCCCTTTCCACCTTTCTTTATAGAAATTATTTAATTAAGCAAAAAAATTATCTTGTACCCACAAGTAGACAACCAGATGTCCCTTTGGTCCGAGAAAGGGAGCAGCCCTCCATTTTCCTGCATCTGGGCATTTGATACCTGAAGAGCGACAGTCTTTAAGCATGGGCTTTAGATTGAGTTACCACACCTCACAGCTATTGATGGTCATCATGAATCCATGTGATCCTTTCTGAAACAAACTGGCTGTCAACACATCTGGAGGTTGCTGATACTCTCAATTAACCCTATATTTCTCTGGCCAATCTGCTTTGTGATATCACCCCAATTTGTGGATTGAGAATAGCCAAAATCATTAACTATAACTAACAGTGATTTGGTTGACGTTTCTTGAACGACAGTTCCAGCACAATATATTCTAGGTTGGTCTCACTTTAAAAATGAATTAAAATGCCTGTCAGACATACAGCACAGTAAAAGAATTATCTGAATGTGATACCTTTTCTTTTCAACACCAATCTCTTTGATGTGGATAAAAGATTTTGGAAATATTCCCTGTTGGAAGAAAATAATGCACGGATTATAAATGAGAAAACATATTCAACATTATACCAAAAGGGCCAGACATAGAGAAATTCATGTAAGCAGTTCTAGTGAGATTTAATTCTGATGTAACAAGTTGCTACAACTACAGTACATGGAATTACCATCAAATTTCATCATTCTCCAAACAGAAATCAGATCTGTAATTTAAGTCTCCCTTGATGTGTCTGTTCTGGAAATGGCAAAATCTGTACCTAACCTGTTGAGTTAAATTCTTATTTATCACAATATTACAGGCTTTGTTGAAAGGACACTACTGTATCCACAAATCTTGTGGACACTGTAAATTCAACAAGCAGTTTAGAGTGACTTCTGTCTTCTTCAGTCTCAGCTGTTAGGTAGTGTTTGTCTTATGTTTCTCTCAGAACTGTTACTCTTAAGAGTTATGTTTTATAGCTCAGGGGTCCACAACCACCAGTCCATGGATCAGTATACAGCTTTTTGGTAACTGGGCCACAAGGTTTCCTGTGAGGCATGCACCCAATCGGATGTACACACTTCCCCCTCCCACCGTGTGGGACTTTTCCTTGTCATATCCATTTTTGTTTAAGTCACAATGGAACTAGCATGGGGACAGAGATGTGTGTGCACATGCACCTCTGAGAAAAAGTGCATGCACAAACAAGCAGGCCTGCACAGGGACAAATCCAGTCCCTGGTCCTAAAAAGGTTGGGGACCACTACGTATTGCTCATACATTGAAGATACTGAAAATCCAGGTTCATTGCTCTGTGGGCTCCTCTTAAGGATTAAGGAGCCAGATATGATAGATAGATAGATAGATAGATAGATAGATAGATAGATAGATAGATAGATAGATAGATAGATAGATAGATAACATGACTGTAAGGCAAAGAGGAGAAATGTTGGGGTTTTTGAACTAATTATTTTATTAAAAAGAATGAAGACGGGGCTTCTGGCTGGATCCACAAATCAATACTTGACAGAATAAAAGGAACATGGAAGAGCAGGCACAGAAAGATCAACAAGACCATGGAAACATTTGAAAATAATCACATGAGGCAGAAAACAAAGATAAAGCTGAGCCAGTGAAAGGAACAACATGGAAACAGAAGATAATCTGAAAGATGAGCAAGGGAGGAGAGCGGATGGGCATTATCAGGAAGAATGATAGGAAATTTACCCTGCAGTGCTCATCTCATGATGTGCAATCAATCTAATGGCAGCTACAGATCTATTTTCACGGTGAAGACAGAATAAGCAAGCTAAGGGTGGAACATAAGGCACACCAGTTTTTATAAGCGAGACTTCAATTTTAGCACAACTTCATAATGACAAAGGCCAGTGTTTGTTTTTAAAAGCAGTTTCGAAAAGCACGGGGGGCCATTAAAGTACCTTTCAAATGTTTTACCAAATAACATCCAAGTGCTAGGTAACACACCTTTTCTGTCAACAGGAAAAGAAGGTTTGTATGCTTTCTGCTTAACTGTGAAGTCCTGAGTGAGTCACCCCTTTAACCACAAGTAAGCCAAACATTATTTTCCTTTAAGCAGTTCTATACACTTACAATCAGGTTTGAAAGCTGACAGTAGTGTCAAAGAAATTAAAAAAAAACTTTCCTGTGTGTTCCTAACAGGAAATATCAGAGAGAGAGAGAGAGAGAATGTTATAATGTTGAGGAATTACAAGAGAATGTTATCCACAAAGAGAGAAATGCTCTGAACCTAAGGATCAGAAAGAGTCCCAGTCCTGACTGGAAGAATTTATAGTTTGCTTGTATTGATTATAAGTACAGGAAATGTAGGAAGTTGATCAAGGAACAGAAAACTGGCCACAGTATTCACTGGGTTGATTTGAATGGACTCGGTACACTGGTTTTAATTGCTGGAATGTTATAGACTGATGGTTTCCTCCCCCGTCAGTCCCTGGCTTCTCAAAAGCTGATCCAAATGGCTGGAGGACCTTCTCGAGCATCACAGAAAGTGTCATAGGAGGGTGGAAGAGGAACTGATGAAAACTGCACCACTCCCCCACCCCTGAGAACTTTGAGTGAATTTCAGTTTCTTTTACAAACAAAAGGCACACTCTAATTCTGCTACACTTTTTAAACAGTTGATTGCTTCAATTGTAGAGTATAATTTGACACTCTAGGCTCCTTTTAAGACAGGTGGGGTTAAAAATGCTAAAATCATAACCAGCCAAGAAGGCTGAGAGCTGGTTGAGCTGCCACTAAACCAGCTGAGACTGTGAAGAATCCAAGTCCCTCCCAGCCTAGGGCTGCTGGAAAGTAATTAGGATTACCCTGATCTTGGCCTAACATTGTGCCAGTTTGCTAGCTGTGAATCTGAGCTCAGAGAGGCATGGACCTGGCATCATTTGGCTTCTCCCCTTCTTCCCTGCCCCTTCCTCTCCCTTTTTGGTCTTCTGCCATCTCATTTAGCACAGCACTTGTGGTGGCATGCCTGAGATCACCCCACATTAAAGGGTTGTGTTGGCACAGGATCCTTCTGCTTTTTCCTGTTTCACCACATCCAGTGTTCTCCTGAGTTTGAACTCCACTCTATGTCATTAAATGAACCTTAGTGCTGATGATTGATTACACTGACCAAGATTTTGGAAATGAAGGCAACACTCCAAAGGCTTGAGATATCTTTAAGATTTTCAGCCAATTTAGTGGGTTTTTCATTTCCTCCCTTTTTACAACAGATTCCCACACGTTGTGTCACTGTCTTCCTTTGAAAATCACCTGCATAGTTTACCATGAGGAAAGGGAGCTGCTTTGTGAGAAATATACACCTATGACCATTGAGTCCCTATAACTACCTGGATGTGGCCACAGAAATTGCTTTTGAGTACATTTGCTTTATGGAAATAGCTTCAGGTTCTACTGTCATAATAAAACATAGGGTAAATCCAAATCCATTCATTTCCTCATGGAGAGACTACTTATTTATATCTATTTTATTTATTATTTCCATTTATATACTGCCCAATTTTCCCAAAGGAACTCTGGGTGGTGAACAAACCAAAAAAATAAAATAAAAGAAAAATATGGACAAGTAATAATAACAGATTAAAAATATTAATAGTAAGACCGGCAAGAACAAGATGGCAGCGGCAAACAATAGACTAACAAATGGACAAAATAATAAACTCAGCAGTCGCCAAAGGCAGCTTTAAATAGCCAGGTTTTAAGATATTTTTTGAATGCTGGAAGGGCCTCTGCAAGCCTAATCTCATTTGGAAGATGGTTCCAAAGAATCAGGCCAGCTACTGAGAAGGCCTGACTCTGAGTTGAGGTTTTTTGGGGGCCTCCCTAGGAGTGGCAACCTAAAGCGAGAGGGCCTGTGAAG
The DNA here is from genome assembly GCA_037367245.1 of Phrynocephalus guinanensis. NCBI lineage: Eukaryota > Metazoa > Chordata > Lepidosauria > Squamata > Agamidae > Phrynocephalus > Phrynocephalus guinanensis. Next base: position 89,477,320 of record CM074734.1, read on the forward strand.
CTCTGGTGGGCCAGGCCAAAGCTGATCTTTAGGAGAGATGCTTGGCCAGATGCACTGGTCCCATGCCATGGAGGGTCTTATAAATCAAAACCAGTAACTTGAACCTTATTTGGGAGGAACCAATTGTAACCAATGCAAGCGAGCCAGAATTGGGGTGACACAATCATACCTGCTCGACGCTCGTGCCAACCACCAATCTGGCTGCCACATTCTTCACCCGCTGCTACCGCTGAACAAGAGTCAAGGAAAGCCCCATGTAGAGACCATTGCAATAGTTTCATCCTTGAGATAACCAACACTTGCATGACTGTCCTCAGAGAGTCACCGTCAAGGTACAGGACAATCTGGGCGATAAGCCTTAGTTGTTAAAAGGCCGCCCTAGAAATGTCTGCCACCTGGGATTCCAGGGACAAAGCTGGATCAAAGACAATGCCCAGAATCCTCACTCTATCTACCAGATGGAGGGCGGACCCAGCCAGACTGGGAAGAGGGCCACTGTACCCATTTGTGCCCCACCCAAAGAACAGAACTTCTGTCTTCTCAGGGTTGAGTTTGAGCCTATTAGTCCTGGTCCATTCGATGACCACAGCCAGGCAGCAGTCAAGGGTCTGAAGAGCCTCTGTTGCAGAGGTAGAAAACAAGAGGCAGAGCTTTGTGTCATCAGCATACTGATGGCAGCATGCCCCACCTCTCTGAATGACCTCAGTCAGCAGCCTCATATAGATATTAAACAACATGGGGGAGATTGCTGAGCCCTGGGGCACCCCACAAGAGAGCGACCAAGGGGCCGACAATACCCTCCCATGTAGCTCGCTGGGATGGACTGGAGCCAGCTGAAAGCTAGACCACTGATCCCCACCTCAGAGAGCCTTGTCCAGGAGGATACCGTGGTTGATGGTATCAAAGGCCACAGACAGGTCAAGGAGGACCAATAAGGTTGAGCAACCTCTGTCAGCCTCCCTCAAGAAGTCATCAGGCAATGTGATCAGGGCTGTTTCAGTCCCATGATGCTGCCTGAATACAGACTGGAATGGATCCAGGATACGATCTTGCTCCAGAAATGAGTGGAGCCATTCCATGGCAACCCACTCCACCACCTTGCCCAGGAAGGGAACATTGGCTATTGGACAATAGTTAGACATATTGTCCATAGCCAAGCCAGCTTTCTTCAGAATGGGCTTTATTTATTTATTTATTTATTTATTTATTTATTTATTTATTTATTTATTTATTTATTTATTTATAAGCTTATATCCCGCCCATCTTCCCTGGCGGGAACTCTGGGTGGCTAACAATGTAAAAACACATAAAATAAGTAAAAACACCACCGAGTAGTGGAGCGGCGGAGGGCAAGATGGCGGAAGGAAAAAAAAAACTAATTGATAAGGTCACCGTAAGCCTCTTTAAAGAGGAAGGTCTTCAAGGCCCTCTTAAAGGCCTTGGAAAAACCCCATCCCTGAAGGAGGAGGCAGCAATTAATGAAGCCCATTCAAGCATGCTCCCCCGGCGATCTTAATCAGCCAAGATGGGCAGGGGCTAAGCAGAGAGGCTGCCAGCTGGCATTGAGCCAGTACCCTGGAGGCCTCAGCAGGAGTCACAGGCCCAAACTCAACAAAGCGAGGAGACCGAAGGGTACAGTGCTAGTGGCACACGGAGACAGACTAGTGGAACCGGATGGGCTCAATTTTAGATTTAAAGTGGGCTGCAAACAACTCACTAGTGAAATCACTAGGAGAAGGCCCCAGCTGACCAAGATTGGTGAGGTATCAAACCACATGGAAGAACTTAGCATGGCGGTATGAGGCCCCACCAATGCACTGGGAGGCATAAAATCTTTTGGCCTCCCTGATTACTCACACATAACGCTTGGTCAGCTCACAAACTGCAGCCCAGTTAGATGCCGTCCAGTTATTCCTCCATCTGCTCTTCAGATGGAGGAACCTCCCAGACAGAGTCAGCTCACAAACCTATGTATCTCAGGATTCCACTGTAAGTCATTGCATTTCTTGGGCTTAACAGTCACACTTTTTAAAAAAGAAATAGCTATCAGTTACAATATCACGTTTCAGAAGAGATGAATACTGTATGATAATGGCAATAAACATGAACTTACCTCTATTCCTTTGTGTCTTACAAGATATCCCTTGTACCAATCTAAAATTCAAAGCAGAACCATGTTCCTCTTACTATATGCTTTTCAACATCCAATGTATTCACATTTCTGTTTCTGACTTTTTTTTTACTAAATAAATTCTCACATTAAAGAAGTGCATATTATTAATAGATTGGTAATTAAGAGATAGGAAATGTTCTTCTGATCCAAAACTATGATGCTTTCTGGAACTTGAAAGGGAAGCACACAGGCTAGCCTGTTTCTTTATCAAAGTATAGGAAGATCTTAACTGTGAACAGACTACACATATATGTAAGGAAATCCTGAAAAATTAGTGACTTCATATCAACCCCTTAAAAGCACCCTGTCACTTTAAAAAAGTCTTTAAAGCTGAATGAGTTCATTCCTTGATCACTTCTGGTTTCAGCAGGAAGGGGTGATGAAATCTTTGCAGCCCACAGTGCTAGTAAGGGTGGTGGTGGGTGTTGTAATTTAAAGGTTTGAAGCTTTTTATTTTTTTTTTAATTTTGTTGCCATCACCTCGGAAAAGCTCAAAGGACATGAAAGCCCCAGGCTTCCCTAAGCTCAATTCTGTACCAAAAGTCAAAGGTTGATGTAACATTTTTTCCAGCATCTGATTCTACGGCCAAATGTCATTTGTCTAAAAATCAGAAGTGAAAACTACCAGCTCTCACTCTGGAAAGCAAAAAAAATAAGGCCAGGCGGGGGTGGGGAGTTAGTGCATGAACATCAAGATCATAACAAGTCAAGTCATACTGGAGAGGCTCTTTTTGGGAATAATAATAATTTTGATTCATGGCAACCCTTTGCAGGATTTTTTACTCTACTCACAAGTAGCTTGCCATTCTCTTTTTCCGGGGATACCCCAGGACTGTCCAGGTTGCCGAAGGCCACACAGGGTGGTTCTGCTCACAGGAGGCACAGCAAGGAATTGAACTCTAGATCTTTGGCTCTGAAGGCAGATACTGAGCTACCCAGCCATCCCCAGGGGCAAATATATCTTCAATCTCTCTCATTTCCTGCCTCCCCCCACCCAACCTTCCTTTAACATCATAAGTACAATACATACGCAGGGTTTGCAGTACATAAATACATTGTTTCTAAAGGAATACTGTGGTTTCCCTGCCCTTTCGCGGTTCAGATACTGCGGTCCCGCTATATTGCGGGACCGCAGTATATGAAAAAAGTCCCTCTAGGGTAAGGGGGGGGAGTCCCTTGGAGGCCTCAGAAATGATTTTTGGTGATCCGGAAGACACTTCCACTTTTCCGGAAGTCACTTCCGGTTCGCAGGGAGGGCCTTTTGGGGCCTCCAGAAGGCCCAGGAAGGCCCTTGGAGGCCCATTTGGGGCAGCACCAGGCTGGGGGTAAGTAGAAGAGTCCCCAGCTTGGGCCCCCAGGCCTGGCCTGACCTGGACCCGCATATCACGGATTTTCAATTATCACAGGTTGGCTCGAGTCCCTAACCCCCGCGATAGGTGGGTGGTCACTGTACTAAATGTCAGCCATGCAGTGTGTGAAGAAGTACTAAGCTTTATCGGGCAAAACTGATTTCTAACATTACAATGGAAAGACAAAAATCTTCCTCCAACCACTTTCTTTATATCATGCATGCATTTATAAGCCCCTGCCGTTTCCTCGCTTGCCATTTCTCTAAACAAAGGTTTCATGATCTCTCCGGCATTGTTACAAACACCTTGGGGGATCTTGTGATGATTCACAATAATTGACTGTTGAGATAGGTAGATTGCAACATTAATTTTCAACTGGCTGATTATTATTTTTTCCTGCTCTGTGTAAAGCTTCTGCGTCTTGTCTAGTTCTCAGTTCCGGAAGTACAACAAACATCCCTTTTCAGAGGTTTGTTTTGCCTCCTAGGCCTGTCGGATTGGACTAGAGCCTACCAATGGGAGCCACAATTGCTTTGACAGCCATTTCCTAGAGGCAAAAGCCACCTGAATCTAAGCATAGCTTCACTGACAGCAGCAAGGGCACAGCGGGCTTACCAAAACTTTCCCATGCAGCTATGTTACAAGGCAGCCCAATCCCCTCTGCTATTAGGGATAAAAATAAACACACTTCCCTCAGTTATTAATATTGACTCTTGAGTCTAGCCATAGGCTAGGCCAAAAATGGCCAATTCCTTAAGCCTCAAGGCTGCTGATATGTTTAGATGTTCAGTAAGTGAATTGTAGAGGTGCTAATAATATATGCTATTACATTGTGCATTTGCAATTAAATGTTAAACATTCATGTTGTTGTATGGCTCGGAGTCATTCCTTCTGTCACCCATTTGGAAATGGCTCACCTTCTCTTTTGTGCTTCGTTATCCTATCCCTTTTGCAAACCTACAGTCTTATGTGAAAGCTCAAAACAATGGTGGCATCATGATCAAAAAGACCTCAGGGAAGTCTTGTCATAAATGGAGGCTGAGGCACTTTTTAGATAAATGAAGCAGATGGAATAGGCAAGGGTATATTTCGCACAGGATAAGACAATCGTGCTATGGCTACGTGCTGGCGCGAGGGCGGGTGCGCGCGCAGGGCGCGGGCCGGAGCGGCGTGAGCTTGCCTTTCCCGGCGGAGGAGGAGGCTCGCAGAGGAAATAGCACCTCCACTCCACCTCAAATGATAGGCATAATTCTGCTCTTGGCCCCAGATTACTCACCACAGACTCAGTTGTGGGCATAAAGCTGGCCATGGGAAAGTATCATGAGCACTTTCCTTGAAATAACTATTTTCTAGCCCAGAGTGGACATGCTGCCAGATGGGCAGTCTAAAAGCCAAATAAATAAATAAATAAATAAATAAATAAATAAATAAATAAATAAATAAAATATAGCCAGTTGGTCCAGAGCACGTGGAAGAATTGACAATAACCCCCCGCTTATCACAGGGGTTAGGAATCCATCCCAACCCATATTAAGGAAAATCTGCAATATGCAACTGCTGGGTCGGGTTGGGAGTTGGGGGCCTGTCCCGGGCCTCCTACACTTACCTTAGCACTGGTGCTTCCCTGAAAGAGCCTCCGATGGGCCTCCTGGGCCTGTCAGGGGCCCTCGAAATGATTTTGGATTATCCAGAAGGCACTTCCCGTTTGCCGAAAACCATTTCTGGGGCTTCCAACAGGCTCAGGAATCCCATTGGAGGCCTCCCCAGTGCAGCTCTCGGCCTGGGGTAAGTGCAGGAGGCATCAAACAGCCCCACGCAGCTTGCCCCAGGGGCCCTTGCCTTTTATATACTGTGGTCCCATGATATATCAGGACTGTGGTATATGAACCGTGAAATGGCGGGAGATGACTGTAATATGCAGAACTGGTTTAAGAGTGCACATTATACAGTGTTTTGTATTCAAGATCCTACTGCACTGAGTAGAAATGAGGATATTTAACCAAAGCAACTATTAAAAAAAGTAAGAAGCATTTGAAATGTGGAATGCTCACAGGATGCTAAAAAATTACTGGATTGACATTGAAACCTGTGAGGGCAAAAGAATAAATACCAGGAACTTTTATACAGAATGTAAGAATGCTCCAGTCACATAATAAGATAAGGAAGACACAGTTTGTTACTGCTTGCCATTTAAGCTAAAATAAATGCAAGGGAGAGTACAAGAAGGAGGAGAATCTATGGGACTGAATGCAGCACTTCAGGACTGTTTCGATCTGCTGTATGTCAAGTCTGTGTGTGTGTGTGTGTGTGTGTGTGTGTGTGTGTGTGTGTGTGTGTGTGTGTGTGTGTGTGTGTGCGTTGTGTCATTACAGCCGTGAGCGACTCCCTGTGACCCATGTCCATGGAATTTTCTTGGCAGGAATACTAGAGTGGCTTGCCAGTTCCTACTCCAGGCACCTATAGCACCTGATATTCCCTGGGGGTCTCCCATCCAAATACTAACCAGGACTGACCCTGCTTAGCTAGGGCTGTGTTAATGTCCTAGCTCTGACATGAGAGAAATAAAAGGACCCACTTTCAAGACTTGTAGCTCAAGGGAGACCCCTGCTGGTGAGAAATATGCATGGCCTGTTCAGTACTTGCTCCTTGTCCGCTAGTCCCGTGCTCTTTATTCACTGTGACTGTACAATCACCATCATATTTGACATCACATTAATGTAATCTAAAAAATAAACACCCCTGTCTGTTTGCAACCTCTAGAAGATTCTACTGAATCAAAGAGAAATTTAACAGGCAGGAATTAAAAACCAAGAGGAAAAGTTTGTCATTTCTTCTACAAGGAAATCAGTACACTAGGCTGCTGTTCCCCCCTCTGCTGCTTGTCAAAAACTGGGGGGGGGGAGCAGGGGGGAAACCCAGGAGAAAATGGCTGTTCTCCTACTTCCTCTCTTCCCTCCCCTGCTCTTCTGGCAAGTAACACTGGCTGAGGATATGGCCCTTTCCACTGAATCTCTTTACTTCTATGCCCCTCAAATGTGATCTGTATAGTTCTCTTCCTCCCCCCCCCCCCCCCAAATCCTGCTGAGCACAGAGCAGGCTGAGGAGAAACTCTTCCAGCTCTGCTGACGGAAGCAATTCCATCAACAGAGAAACGGCACCAGAGTTCAGCTCTTGAACAAAAACAACCCTGAGGAAAACTGACAGCGCTGAGGCCAAAAGATACTTCAGATTAAAAACTCAGGAAAGCAACTCAGAGGAGGGGCTCTGGCTGCAGCCTCTCAGAAGTACACTGAATATTTCAGTGCGCACTCTAAGGTCAGTCCTTTGAGTTTTTGAAGCCAAAAGACCACTCTACATTTCGTGCTGTGTTTTTCTGTACCCATACTTTCCTTTACAAGTATGACTGCAAGTACATTGTGCCACTTTCCAAAATAAAAAAAAAAGGGGGGGGGGACAATATCCATGTTAGGGATAACATTACAACTTGAAAACCTGGGCATATTGGCTGGAGGGTCGAAGAGAAGTCCAAGGAGGAAGGGCAGGGTACTTTTCAAAGCTCTGTAACAAGCTAAAGATAAGACATTTTGATTAATAATCCAGAGGTGGGATTGGCAAACTCTGGAAGTCTGCATGCCATTTTTCCTAACCTTGGGTGCCATTCAAAGGCTTCCCCATCCCTTCTACATAATATTGGAATTTGCCAGAAGGCCATGATGGGCACGGAAAAGAAAACTTTATGTTGTGGTCAGGCAGGGTGGTGGTGGATTCCCTTGTTTATTTTTGTCTTTGCTCAAATCAGGTCTCCACCTGATATCTGGAGACACAGTGTTCACATAAGGGCGACTTCAGAACATTCAACCAATGGGGAGGGGGTGCTCTGGAAAATAATTTTGGGGTCTACATGTGGCCTGTGGCCTGTGGCCTGCATGAGCTATCTATGTTCCCTTCAGTTTCACCAAAGTCATAGTGAGTGTTGAGGTTTGGGGTTTGGGTTATTTTTAGAACAAGTGGCATTTGTGTTTATCTGTACAGTATTTTGATTATTTGACCTCAGATTTCCAATGGGAACGTCCACCTGCTGGGGAAAAGAGACAAAGTAAACCACTTTCACTTTCTGATGGCAACAGATTTATTTGTATACCATATTTAATTATTATCCTGTGTGGTGTGATGGATAGAGGATTGGAGTAGAATTTGGGAGGCCTAGGGTCAAACGCCGCTCAGCTATGGAAACTCACTGGGAGATCAGAATGGGTTATAGCCCCCTCCTTAAATATCGCCCTTACCTTGAAATCACTATTAGGGGCGCTATCTGTGGACTGAGAGTGGATGGCACAGAAAAGCAACAGTGAAATGCCTCTCTCACCCTTTCTGGTCAGAAGGTAAGTAGAAAACTGTAAGAAGGAACCTCCCTGAGCCACTGCAAGTATGGCCAAGAAGCAACGGTGTGTGGAGTCTTCTGGATGGTGACTCCCATAATCCAACAACCAGTTTGAAGATTTTTTTTCCAGATGATTCTGGAAACAGGATTGTCCCAGGAGTTCTCTCCTTCCAAGGTGCTTGTAATACAAGCACTGATGAAGAACACCACTCATCCCTGGACTATAGTGGCAACAGTATATATTTCATGTTGCTATCTTACCTTCAGAGTCTTCCAGTATGTGGACTACATCGCCAATATGTAAGGATAACTGTGGTACTCTTGCAGCTCTGAAATTGTATATTGCTGTGAAGACAACAAAAAAACTATCATTATAATTATAATTGTTTATTTACGGTCATAGACCAAAATGAAAAAATTATCATGGAGTCCAACATATTCATATTTGAAGCCAGTGTTTTCACTGGGATCTAACACAGCATCACAGTTCTGGGCTTGGGGAATGAGGACGGTAGGTTCATTTTCTCCCTTGTACCACTTTACCCACTGGCACTGCTTTCACCTTCATTTCCCATTACCCAGCAACTGACATATTTGGATTGCAAACCACAGTTTGAAATAAGTTTGCTTTCCTATAATCCAGTCTTTTGGATACAAGCCAGCTTCCTGCCAAACTATGGGTGCTTCCATCCTTGGAAGATGGTAGAAAAAACCATTCAGAAATCAATCTTGGCATCTTTCAACCTGTATATCTTTTTAATTTATGTTTTCGATCCTCTTATAGGAGACAGTCAGGATCCCAAGTAAATAAAAGCCAAGTGTGTTGCTTGTATAATGTGCTTGGAGCAGTCTCTAGATAGTTTACAATGTAATTTTGCAGGCTATGCACTATCCTCTACCGAAGAGCTGGGGACTTAATCTACCAACCTTGAAAAGATGAAAGGCTGAGTCCGTCTTCAACAGGCTCAGTTACCTGAGCCTGTTGGGATCAAATTCACTTGGTCAGCAGAGTCTTGACTGCAGTACTGCAATTTAACCATTGTGCCACAAGGTTCCTAGTTTCCCCATGCTTTCTCCTCTTTGTTTGTTTTATTCTTACATTTTAATACTCCCCTACTTTGCTAGGTAAGTAGAACCTATCTGACTGACTCATGATCTGTTATTTTTGGAGGTAACTGTGGCATAGAAGTACCCACATAAGACGAATCACGTACAGATCAGTTGTTTTAGCCATTCTCCTTCCGGTGCAAACATTTGGACCAAAATCTGCCAATTGACCTGATCCTGTCTGGCTGCAATCCTATAGATTTGTCAAGGGAGCATTGGGACCTTCTGTCTAAAACCCTGCTGCACATTTACCATTTGGCTGAAAATTTGTATTTTAAGTTTATTGGGTTTTAAAAATGTAGATCCAAGAAATAGTGTGGAAAAAATAAAAACAAAGAAAGGGGATAGTGATACCCAACAGAATGGGCCAGGTGGGCAGAGTAACAGTTAACTATACTCCCTACCACACATCTTCCTTTGGGTTGGCTGCTGTGATGTCCATATGTAACAAAAGCAGTAATATCTAACCATACAATAATAGATGTTTAATATTTTGTGTGTGTGTGTGTGTGTGTGTGTGTGTGTGTGTGTGTGTGTGTGTGTGTGTGTGTGTGTGTGTGTGTGAGAGAGAGAGAGAGAGAGAGAGAGAGAGAGAGAGAGAGAGAGAGAGAGAGAGAGAGAGAGAGAGAGAGAACTGTTAGTTACAGTGAGAGTTCAGAAGATCCAATAACACTGACCATCAGTTAAGTTCCTCATGGTCAGGAAAATCATGTAAAAGAAGCACCCACAGATCAAAAGATTTTTCTAAAATGAGGGAACTATAGAGCCACCCATAACAGACCCATAGCATATGCCACAAGGAGATATATTTATTATATGAACAAAATGTAATCTTCTTTCAGTTTATCTTAAAATACATTGTAGTGTCTATCACTCCTAAGACATTTATTGCCTGGGTGAAAGAAAGAGCCAAAACTCTTTTCAGCTCTTTCATTCCTCTGTGGGGCTTGGTGTGTGTGGCAATCAATTGGGTGGGTGGGTGGGGGAGAGGGAAATGCACTCTGAGGCTTTGCCTATATTTCTCTTCAGGGCCAGAGGCGTGGTCAGGAACAGAGGCAGTTTTGCATCCAACAGGTGGAAGCCTTCCTTTTCTCTGTTCACCATCATATCTGCAGAATGGCTCTTTCCACTCTCATCCAGGGTCAGCATGCCATCAGGAGGAGGGGATACTATGGAAAACTCCATAGTCTTGGGAGGGGGGGGATCCTAGTAGGTCTAGTAAGAGGGGTCTTGCTGGACAAGCTCTGCATAGGAGATCTAGGACGTGTCCCCAAGGTCACTGGATTGCACTCTTCATTGATTTCCTATGCTGTGAAATAGGCCTTGGAATAACTATCAGCTCTATTCTGTAAGCACCATTGTTGTTTGTACTTAATAGAAATAAAATAAAAGTCAACGTCCAAGATGCAGTTTATGTTAACCAAATGACTGTTTCATTGCTTACTGGCTGTACTTTTTTAAAAAAAAGTATCAGTATGATGACATCCCTCCAACTGACAAAGGAAGTGGTTTTGCCGGCTTGATATTTTCTGAGTAAGTGGAAATGTACAGCTTAATAGCCGTAGAGACATTTGAAGTGATCAAGATCTTTTTTGTATTGCTTTGCTTCTTAAGTAACATGGGGGGGGAAGCAATGAATACTGACACAAAAAAGGTAGCACAAATGAATTCCAGAAGCACACACATAAACATCACTTTGAAATAAAATCCTGTGGATTGATGCGTGTATACATGAACACACATACACATACACACACAAAACCCCACTGACTAAAGACAACTTTTTAGAGCACGTGTAAGTCGCCATACTGTATTAATTAGACTATAAGATGTTCCAATAGTCCTTTCTTCCTTTTTTCCTTCCTTCTCGTTTATAGCAAGGCTGAGTGTAACCTGTCTTCATCTCATGTTTGATTTTTGGACTCTATATAGCTTATGCCTGGGCTCGTGATGTCAGCTTGCCTGCTTGCTTGAAAGGCGGAAGAAATTTATGTGGAGTAGATTTAGTTTTGTTTGTTTCATTTTGTACTGTTGAAGTTAACTAATGTTGAAGTTTACTCATGGGGCCTCATGGTTCAGTGGTTAAACTGCTGTACTTCGGCCAAAACTGTGCTCACAACCTGAGGTTCAACCCCAGGTAGCCAGCTCCAGGTTAACTCATCCTTCCATCCTTCCAAGGAGTAAAATGAGTACCCAGCTTCCAGGGTGGTGGTGGGAGCAGTGTTGGCTGCATAATTAAATTGTAAACAGTCCAGAGATTACCGGAAGCTCTATGGGTCAGGACAGCATATAAGCAGCATGCTTTCACTTTCACTTAGAAATATAGGCCAGACCCTTATTAGTTACGAATGCCAAGGCAAGGGCAAGGGCATAAAACTACAGGGTGAACTGCTGCTAGTTAACAAGCGGCTACTTGTAACTCCCTTTTGCATTAACTCCTATGACTGGCATATAATGAACAAACCAAGCAGGACCTTGTGACGTGTCAGTGCAATTCACACTGCTGCATTGATACCAGCTTAACTAATCATCAGGATTTTGGCCACACTGTTTGATCATATGTGGAGAAAGAGAGCATTGATATTCCTGTATCTTTGTAAATATCCCACAACCTAACAACGGATCTCCCAGGAAGTCCACAGAGCCTCAGGACACTGTTTATGTGCGTCTTCTCCTCTGTTTTACTGCAATCTTACTTCTGTGTTTTCACATTTAGGTCTAGACAGAATGAAATATAAACTCCCATGGGGAAATATAAGCTCTCGTGTCTCCTCTAATTGCCATCCCTCCCTCAATTCAAACTTCTTGGATTGGTCTCCGCAGCATGAGTAAATCGTCAAACAATTAACTCTTAGTCATCATTACTTGCACCAAATAGCTATCAATGTGTGCTCAAAATATCTGCACAAAAGAGGAGGAGAGGTCTTAGGCAATCTGAAAGAAGGATACTATTGGGCTTAAACAGCACCACAGGCATTGAATGGTTACTTTCAGAATCCTTCAAGAACATTACTCTAAGGCGGTGTTCCCCAACCCCCGGTCCGTGGACCGGTGCCGGTCCGTGGATCAATCGGCACCGGGCCGCCCGAGGAAACCAGGGAAACTCCTCCTCCCTTCCGTCCCCGATCTCTTCAGCACGCGCCCCGGGAGGAGGAGGAGGGAGGAGGAGGAGGCAAGGGAGCCAATGAGCGCTGCGCTTGTTGGGGGGCGGCCCACTGCCCAGTGGGCGGGCGGCTTGTTGCATTGCGGGGGCTGCCGCCGCGGTCGCAGGTGGTGCTGTCGCTCCTCCTCCTCCTCCTCCTCCTCCTCCTCCTCCTCCTCCTCCTGACAGGGGCCGGAGGCAGCGGCGGCGGCAGCACCAGCAGCAGCAGGAGGAGGAGGAACAACGAAGAGTAGGGCTCGCAGAAGGCGGAGGTGGTGCGTGCCTGCCCGCCAGGCGGGAGCGACCCTTAGCAACCGCAGCGGCAGCGGCGGCGGCAGCCCACCCACCCACCGACCGGCCCGCCAGCCATGGGGGTGGCGGCGGCTCCGGCGGCGGCGGCGGAGGGAGGAGGAGGAGGCCGCTGAGGGGGGTTCTCGGTCGCGGCGCGGATGAAGGCAGGACGCCGGTAAGCCAGCCTCTCCCCTCTCTCGCTCTCGCTCTCCTCCCTCTTGGTGTGTGTGTGTGTGTGGAGGGCAGAGAGGGAGGGCTGGGGGGTCATGGGAAGGAGCCTTGCTGTGTCCCCCGAAGCGCCCGGGGTGACAGCTTGCCTCCCCTTTTCCTTTATTTATTTATTTATTTATTATTTATTTATTTCAGAGTGTTTTTTTTACCCCCAAGGCGGCTTACGTCAATGAGGGATAAGCTATACAGCCCAGAACAATTAGGACAAGTTCGAGTATCGGGAAAGGGGGGGAATGGACTGAGGGTCGTCTTATTACAACATCTTCCTTCCCCTTCCCCCCGCCCCACTCGCCCCGAGGCTTATCTTCCGTCAGGAGGAATTGCCCACTGACCACACACACACACACCACCACCACCACCACCACCAGGGGGGAAAACACGAGGAAGTAAAAACAGTGTTTCCTTGCAGTGATGCCAAGGACTCGCACAACACTGGCTTTTCGGCTTGAGTATAGAGATGAGCACCGCCCCCTAGAGTGGGAAATGACTAGCACGCATGTGCGTCAGCGCGGGGGGGCATTTACCTTTTTTATCTTATTAAATCAAAACAAGCGGGCCAGGGAAAAATTATCAAACATTTACCGGTCCGCAGCGATAAAAAGGTTGGGGAGCACTGCTCTAAGGCAAACCCAGAAGCCTGTGTCTGCCAGTCTGACAGTAAAGGTCATAAGAAAAATTACTGCTTTACCTGAAAATGGTAAATGTGCTGCCTTTGAGAGTCCACCTCTTCGAAAACTGAATCAGGTTGTGCCATTTTAAACATTTTTCTCAAATTCACAAAATTCTCCTTGTGCTACAAGGGCGTACAAGCTCCTAAAAGTCATTCCCAAGGATCAACACAAACACACACACACACGGGGGAGGGGGTAATGGTATGGGGGCCATTGTGGATCATCTAAATCTGCAAGATAGAACCAACCAAGTCCAGAAAGATAATCTCATGGGAGTACATTATAAGTGGTGTTGTCCTTGTGCAGGGCACATCCAGATCCAAACCAAAAAAATTATAAATCTTTAGATGGTCTATTTCAGTAATGGTGTACTTTTTAGAGACCGAGTGCCCAAACTGCAATTCAAAACCCAGTAATTTTTTTTACAAAGTGCCAATACAGTAATTTAACCTGTATACAGGTGGCTGTGAAGGGGTGATGTTGGGTGCCCACAGAAAGGGCTCTGAGTGCCACCTTTGGCACCCGTGCCATAGGTTCACCATCACTGGTCTATTTCATTTTACACAATGGGAGAACCTTATTTGTGTAAGAAATGTCTTCAGTGCAGTGTTGTAATCTAATTGCACCCAACATGACTGTATTCCCCGTTATATACAGTATTATTTATTTTACTGAATGGCACTTTTACTCTAAAGCTAAACTGTTTCAGCCATTATTTTTTATAGAATATAGGAACTGGGGATTGATCATCTTAGTATGCATGAGCCAAGGGAACAGAAGCCATATTGGAAGGTGCATACTTTGTTAAGGATTCAACTCCCTTTGGTCATTTCTTTGAAGCCTATTAAGTCCTGATTCATGCATTCAATTAGGCATGGCAAGGAAACATTTTGGCTTGCTGGATAAGCTGCATGGGGCATTCCCAAGCCAATGCTTGAAAACACATCCATATGCTTTTGTCTACCTTGAAACCTCATACATGAATCATTCAAGTGGGGCCTCAGCACTATCATGCCTAACATGCAAAAGAACTCTTTTGTATGACAGTAATGAGAAATTTTGACTGCGTTTTCAGTACCTCCCTGAAGATATCAACTACACAAATCTTATAACTTCCCTTTGTGGTACTTGCTTGTGATCCATGTTTTCCTCATTATGTCAAAGTTCCTAAAGCCAAAGGTAGTAACAGGGACAACAAAACAACCGAGTCTGAGTCCAGTTTCAAGCTGAACTGCATAACTACATGTCAGTTTAGGAATATTGAGTGGATTTTGTTTGTGCATTTAAATACAGTAACTGGAGTTCCTCTTCCAGACCTTTGACGGTGGCTGCCCAGCAACTTAAAACAAAACACTGGACTTTTATAAACATGCCACTTAACTTGAGCTTCATGATTTGAGGACTACAAAAGTGAAACCAGAGCAGACTGTCCATGTTGCAAATTGCACAACAGCACATGGGGCTTGTTGTTTGCAAATGCCATATTTGGATCAAGTCTTACCGCACAAAGTAAACTACAAATTGGCCTACAGAACACCGACATGGCACTTCAACTATTATGACTGGGGATCTTAGAGGATCTCTATGGCATGGGGTGGGCAGACACATAGATTCTTCCTGACCCATGGGAAGAATGTACGAAGTTTTGGACCACACAGAAAGAACTCATGCTATGGTTCCTGCCAACAATAATGTCAACCTTTGGGAAATTCTATCAAGGCTAGCCTAAAAAAAGCCACTGCATGGACTTCTCTTGTGCTGTTGAGGGTTTCAAAGTGAGGATGTGGTGTGTGTGGGGGAATGTTGCTTTTGAGACTCTCGTGTCACCAGAGAAGACTTATCAAGATCTTTCTGGGATTTTGCACAAGAGAATCAGGATCCATCTTCATCGGTTTTACAATTGTGACTACAACACCTTTTGCAGCAAAAATGAATGATACAAATAGGTAAACAGAAGCCAAAGAAAAATTGTTACATCTCTTAAGGTGCCACAAGATTGTTACTATAACAAGTACAAAACTATAAAACAGAACAAATACTCAACTGGAGAACCCTCTCTGGTACTGAACAACTAAACCTACAATGAGTTCCCAAATTGATCGCTGTTGTGAGTTTTTTCAGGCTGTTTGGCTGTGTTCTGGAAGTTTTTCTTCTGGACGTTTTGCCAGACTCTGTAGCTGGCATCTTCAAAGGGCAAGGAGCTCAGGAAACTAGGAGTTATCTCTGTCCTCCGGGGTATGAAGTGAACTCCACAGGGAGAACTCCTAGTTCCCTGAACTCCTTGCCCTCTGAAGATGCAAGTTACAGTCTGATGGAATGCCAGGAAGAAAAAGTTCCAGAACACAGCCAAACAGCCCAAAAAACTCACAACAGCTATGAGATCCTGGCCATGAAAGCCTTTGAGAATACAGTTCCCAAATTAGTTTGCAAAGCTGCCAAATGGGCAGCCTGAAAACAGCAACATTTTCATCTAGCATTTCCTCCAGAAATCAAATGGTCATTGAAATCATTTTACACAAAGCAAGCCTGTCAAAACATGGGTGATTACTGAAATACAGGAGAGCATCTAATAGTGTTTGACTCTTCTTAGTATCAATGACACTAGCCTCTAGGATTTCAGACTGTGAACATTTCCCAGACCTCATGGTGATGCTGAAGACTGAACCTGGAACTTTTGGCAGGCCCTGGGCTAAATCCTGACATATCAGGGCAAAATGTTTAGCTATGGCTGTGTTTTGCCTTTTTGTTAGCAGCATTCTAAGCAATTGCCACATAAACATATTCTGCAGTGAAAATCTTCTAGAGGCAACCAAGGCAGATAAATCTCCTCAGAAAATGTGCTTGGCCCTTCTCCTTTTCCTGTCTGCGACAGAACCTGCAAGAGGAACAGTTGCTAGTCAATGTCGTTGAAGAACCCTGAATTCTAAAACTTCAGTTTGAAAGCCAAGGTCTAATTGGATTGTTGTTATCACCGGAGGTTTCAACGTGAAACTCAGGGATTAGCATTAAACAAGGACGGTTTGGAGGTAATTCTCATCTATGAAATTGTTTCTGTGTCAATAAAACCTAGTCCGTGTGTTCGTGGTAGTTCCATGAATGAATTAAAAATAAAACAAAACACAAAACTACCCTGCTTTTGTAAAGTCCCGTCCCCTGTCCCCCGTCCCCCCCGCCTGGCCTAAACATTTACTTTTAGGTGTTTCATGAGCACTTCTCCCCCCACACTCTACAGAGGAAGAGGGAACCAAGAGAAGAGGCCACGTGTGATACATACCCACGCCAATCTTCTTATCAGTTTTATGCCAAGGAGTCATTGCCAAGAATCCCAGCAGGCTACAGAACCCGCAATCCAAAGGCCGAAGGAAACAATAAGCAGAATGAGTACAATTCAAGCAGTGTCCTCAGGCGGAGAGCAATGAATCAAAAAGCCATGTTAGGTGCTGCAGCGACAGCCCTAGGCTTTGCTCTTCTCACAGTGTCTTCACTTCCTTCCTCTTTCTCTCTTTCGCACTCTCTTCAGTGAGGCTCTTACTCTAAATGAAAATGATAGAGGAAGGGGCAAACTGGGCTGATAGGAACAGTGAAAGGAACACAAACAAATAAGGACACCAGGGAAGTCACTCCAAACACTAATCTGGATTGAACACCTCAAAGGAAGGTTGATCTGGGGCCAGTTCAAAAGCCAGTCTGCTCAAAAGTTCAAACAGAATGCATGGGGGTGGGTGGGTAGAGAATCTATCTGATCGTACCCTAGCAATCAACCTGTACATGGAAGAAGACAAGACACCCTTCTCTCATAAACATCTACCAGCATAGGTGTTCCAACAACAGAGACACAAACTCTGCCTCCTCTTCTCTGAGAACACGGGGAAGTTGAAGCATTTGTTTACTGTACTTCTCAGTGAGATCTTCCAAACTAGGCTTGCACAAACCAGAATCCTACTGGTATTTTGGTAAGACTTGTGTAACTTGCCATGGGTAATTGCAGTCAATTAACAAAGTGTTGGGATGTTAATTGGGCACATACCTATAATGTCTGCAACTGTGTAACTGAGATGTGTCTCAGCAACTACTCAGTTAGCCACAGGAAAATACAGAAATCTTACACAAACATCAACAGGATTTCAGACTGAGGTCCTTTCCACACTGTGAAATTTGGTGTGATCCAGCTGGTGCTTAGAAGGTCCTTTTTCTTCAGTGCCATCTATTTTAACTCAAGTACCTGTCCATGAAGGCAGAACAAAGAGCTATTTTGCATCTCAATGAATCCTCCCAAAAAGAATGCATGCCCCAGGCCTTTATCAGAAGGATATGGGCCAGCTCTTGAAGGGGAAGGATGGCTCTTCCTAAATCGAAGCACAAGAGGGGTATGACTGTTTGGCAAGCCCCTCTCAGTGGATCCACCTTCTTTCTTCAAAGATCAGCCTCAGGCAATGTTTCTGTTTTAACAATTTATTAAGCATAAACTGTCCTTGTGATTGTTCCTTCTCAATCTCCTGTACATTTTCATTCAGTTTTGGAGTAGAATAAACATCACAAACTATATCAATCACATTTTCTTTGGTATCGAACAAACTTGCAACAGGTAATGAACAGTCAATCCCCAAAATTGTAAGTGCCAGATCTTGGATTGAGGTTAATGATGAAACGCCCATCCAATACCTTGCTCTCTGGCCTGGGTCTCTATGTATTAGTGGTGGTGGTGGGGGAATGTTCTTGTCCCATGACTGGCCCCATGGAAAGTGAGGCATCTCCGTTTTTCTCTATTCAGCTCCTCCCTAAGCATGTTCCCTCCTCTCTCTCTCTCTCTCTGCTGTTTTCCCCCAGTAATGTTCTTCCCAAGTCTTTTTGCTTCATACCTACTTTTTGCAGCTTCGTGGGGTAATTTGAAAGGGACCCATTCCTTAGTCCAAAGAACCTCTTTTACTACCTGCCAGTTCTTCCTCCCCTATTATCTCCTCCTCCTCTGCCAAGCACTCTGTCACAACTCCCCCTATTGCTCCTTACCATTCTCTCTTTATATTTTCTTTTCCTGCCCAAATTAACTGTCCCTCATTTCTGGTCTTTGCTTGTTCTCAATTTTAAGATGAGTAGTCCCACATCTGATTCCAAAATAGAAGGGTTTTCAGTTGTTTCCTTCTTTAGAGGACAGTGCACTGCTTGCATCTCCAGTAGTTTCGTGTGGAGGTCTTTTTCCGGTGTCAGACAATGATATCAAGGAACCACCTACCACAATGATATGCCAGTGTGGACAAACTCATAGTCGAGTATTCACCTTCGTGCTACACTATGACTTTTAATGATATAAGTTGCCTTGGGTCCTTTTAAAGGGAAAGACTGACTGGATGGATGGATTGATCAATATCTTTATCATTTTACACAGAAAGTATCTTCTCTATGTTGTAAGAACAATAACTTTGCAAGAATTCCCGTAGATCAGGCATGTCCAAACTTCGGCCCTCCTGATGTTTTGGACCACAACTCCCACAGTCCTTTGCCATTGGGAATACAGGCTTGGAATTCTGGGAGCGGTGGTCCAAAACATCAGGAGGGCCGAAGGTTGGTCATGCCTGCTGTAGATATTTACTTACAACAGTGTCTTCCCACCACTGCATGCAATGTGAATAGGAAGCATCATGATTTGTCACACTCCCTGAGATGGCTGCTACAATTTGGGACTCATGAGGATTGCCCCTGACCTGCAAAGAGAGATGAGCTTCATACTCATACTTCATACTTTCATACAGAGTGTATGAAAGCAGCCTCCACCAGAACTCATCTTCCATGCGCCTTTGTGGTCACATAGAATCCTTGCAAGGCAAGGATCAGCAGAGCACTTTTCCTGTGGTTCAAAGCAGCAGCACAGGAATGGTGGGGAAGTGAGGGTGGTGCTCTCCCTCCTGCTTGTTAGAGGGTTCCCTGTCCCATAATTCAGCCTGGGTTGTTCTCACTGAATTATGGGATGTGGAATCCTTGAATTCCAAAAATCCCATCCCAAGTGGTATCTTCAAAACCATATATAAGTGTGAGCTATGCAGCTGAAACTAACTCATGGTGATCTTTGCCAGGGTTTTCTAGATACAGAATACTAAGAAATGCTTGGTTCTCCTTGACAGGTGTTTTTTTGGCAGGGGGCTTGATGTAGGACTGAGCAGCTTGGCTATTGCTTGGCTCTTCTCCTGGGAGGCAAATACCAAGTGCATGTTTACTTGGGACAGATCATGCAGTCCATTTTGAATACATGAATAACATCCACACACAAGTTGACTTTAATAAGATCCCAACAGATTCAAGATAAACATTATAGAATAAGAGGAGTTGGATGGGAGAGGAATGGCCCCTTCAGACCACTCTCTTTGTTTAGCCAGGAAAGGATTTAGGAACTCATCTAATGGAAAGGAAATTATCAGTAAGAATATTGTAGTCAGGGTATCAGTGATGTAGTACATGCTAGCTTTTGCCGATGTAATCAAGTTTATGTTATAGGAACTATACCAACAAAAAGCAGGTCTGAGAAACAGAAGATCAAATCTACAGAGGGAATGTATTGAGTTTACAATTTAGGAATAATAATATTTTTCTTCAGAGCAGATCATTGCAAAATTTAAAATAATGAATTTATAGTATATTAAACATAGGTACAAAATTAAAGCAAATTAAAACCTTAAAAGATTTATACTATTATTGACTAGAAATGGGTTACTTCAATGGCATTAGCTTGCCCATTTGCACACATGGTAGAGCACATACTAAATATGCACAAGTACTGCATTGACTGAATTTCGCTCCAGCTATGGTCCTATCCTTTTTAGAGGAAGAAAAGATCTCTATGTTAATATACATTATTGTCACTTGTGGTCCTGAAAAAGAACACAGTCATTTTGATCATTAGAAAATTTGTGGTGCAACATGTCCAGAAGTGCCTGCCATTGCCCAGGAGATGCCCACGTGTCTTCACAATGCTTTTCCATTATTCAGAGCGACTCCTTCTGTGTCCTCCAAAAGAATCAAGGAAGAGATAAATTCAGGAGTCACAAATTCCACTACATTATTTAAAGACTGCAAATTGTATTGGCCACTATGTTTACTTTGTAACAATGTGATTGGATGCTGTGTACTGAATTTCAGCTTCGCCTATGGGGCATCATCAGCAAACTCCTTCCTCCTTAAGAGCTCCAGAAGCTGAGTTATGGCAACTGGACTTCTTTTTATTTGAAATCGAAACATTTTGCTACTCATCTAAGTAGCTTTTGTCAGTCTGAGGGAAATTGGTGCAAAGCTCCCTATTTATAGTTCACCCTGGTTTCGCACCACCCTGGGTCTGAACAGGCTTGTTAGGTGGACAGAGGTTTGAATAGAACCTCACCTGGATGACTGGAGATCTTCACAGTCTCCTTAGATGTTTAGATTTGCATTTCTGCAACCCATTAATTCACTGTTGTTTATGGGCTCTGCTTCTTCAATTTTCTTTATCAAGCAACAGCCAGGAATGCTGCCCTGGAATTCAATATCATAGACATGTATTTTTCCCTTCAATTTGAAACATTAAAGGAGACGTAACACATGAAAATATTCTTTCGGTGGAGACAACAGTGCTCAACTAGTAATGTTCATGTCAATAGACCATCCTAGTAACAGCTGTAAAAGCAGCTACGAAAATATAGGAGTTACTCAATACAATGAGAGATTTAAAATGTTTGAAAACTGTCGCTCCCATTAATTCTACTGTAGATAGTTGAGAGTGAGTCTGTTAATGCTGCTTTTCCACATACTGTACAAAACAGCTTATAATAGTATCACAAAAGGCTCATGTAATTCAAAACTATATTTTCAGATGATTCGGTAACACTTGCAATTAGAGATGGGCACGAAACAAATTTTTAATTTGTTTCATTATTTGTTATTCAGTTTGTAAGCTAATGAAACAAATAATGAACCAACCCATCAAAGAAAAACAAAACGAAATGAAAATTTCCATTTCGTTCATTTAGTTTTTTGTTCCTGCAACTTACCCAACAGAGTCCTCCAGAGTCCTGACCTTCAGCACTGCGAAGCCAGCGCCTCTCAGCTGTGAAAAGAAAAAGGAAGAAAAAGCCCCCTGCATCGGGGACTTAGAATATTTTTTTTAAAAAAAGTGGAGACCCGGCCTGGGAGCCGCATGGTCGGCATTATAAAGAAAAAATGAAATAAAATGAAAACGGCTCCGAACGGGCCCCGGGGGCTGTGTGTTTCAGCGCTGGAAAATGTAAAAATAAATAAAAATAAATTTAAAAATGATTCCAGCAAAAATAAATAAATTAATAATAAAAAAGAACCAAGTCTGGCCCGTGGGCCAGCCAGAAGTTTTTAAAAAAAAATTTTAATAACAGGCACAGTGAAGCAAGCACCTCTCATCTGTGAAAAGAAAAAAAGTCCCCTGCTTTGGGGGCTTTTTAAAAAAATAAAAAAATACAAAATTTAAAATTTATATCTCAGTGGCCCCACTAGATGCCCTGGGAGCACATGAGACAAAATACCTGTCTCCTGATAGCACTCCCCTGAATCTGGCATTTTGAGGCATCCCCCTTTTAAGCCTGGAGGTAACATATATCCCC
Organism: Phrynocephalus guinanensis; assembly: GCA_037367245.1. Lineage (NCBI taxonomy): Eukaryota > Metazoa > Chordata > Lepidosauria > Squamata > Agamidae > Phrynocephalus > Phrynocephalus guinanensis. The sequence goes on from CM074734.1 coordinate 89,499,259, forward strand.
ATCATGGCTTGTAACCTGTGATGGATTTGTTCTCTATCTGTCCAACCCCCCCCCCTTTAAAGCCATGTAGACCAGATGCCATCACCACATCCTGTTACAAGAAGTTCCATATAATGTACAGTACCAACACTGTGCTAGGTAAATAAGTATTTTCTTTTGTCTCTTCTCACTCTCCCAACCCTCAATTTGAGTAGATGACCCCTGGTTGTCATTTATTTGACTTGTATACCACAAGCCCTCTAACTCAAAGGCTACTCTGGTTCTGGTATTGTGTGTGGGAGAAAAGAGCTTTGCTCTATCCACTCTGGTCAGGTGCCTTTTTTCCAGACTAAAGAGCCCCAAACACTGCAGCCTTTTCTCCTAAGGGAAGCCCATTCATCACTTCTGTCTCTTTTCTGCAACTTTTTCAGTTCCACAATGCCTTTTTTTGAGATGCGGTGACCAGAGCTGTACACAATACTCCAGGTGCGGCCTTACATTTGTTTTGTAATATTGGCTGTTTCATTTTCAGTTCCCTTATTAATGATCCCTAGCAGGTAGCTGGCCTTCTTCACCACTGCCACACATTCGACTGACACTTTAAATGAGCTGTCCACCAGCACACCAAAATCTCTTTCCTGATCTGTCATCAACAGCTCAGAACCCATTAGCTGAGAAGTAAGCCTTGATTCCCCCTCCCTCAATGTATATTACTTTACATTTTCTTATGTACTAAGTTTATTACTGTTATTATGATTAAGTAAACCAGACCCATTTAGAGGGGAAGTTGTTATTGTCATATAAGCTTCCTGCATAATTGAAGGTGTCATCCATAAAAGTGTCCCCACAGGCTGTGTTATTCAGACTTTTTGCTAAGAAAACACATTTCAAAATTAGAAGTGTTCCACCAAAAGTTCTTCTTTCTTGGCAAGTAAATAGAAAGTCACAATTTTCACCCTATAATCACCATTCTTATATGGGTTAGAGAAAAGATACCAAAAATAATAAAAAAGACTTCAAACTTTCAGACAATGGTAGGATGAAAAGGTAGAAGAGTGGCTTTATTATAAGAGATATAATAAAATGTTTGCCAGTGACAGAGGCAGGGGGCACAATTTGTCGCCTTCTATTCAACAGGGAAGATAAATCTGTCACCAATCACAATTACACTGTCCAGCGCTCTTGTATAAAGACTCACCCTATAGAAAGAATTATAAGTGCTGAGGAACATTATTTTTGTCAGCTGAAAACTTAAATTCTTTCTCTAGCTCTCAGAGGAGTGCTGAATTCTTAGCTGGAAGATGAGATCTATCATCAAAAAGACTTACCTTCCAAGGTGTAAATTAGATGAGCACTTTTTAATTTCATTTACATGCCACCTTTCTCCCCATCAGGACTCAAGCAGGCTCATGATCAGTTCAAACACATTAATCAGTTGAAATAAAGAAATATAAAATTGAAAACAATTAAACAAAAAAATTAAACACATAAAAAACTAAATAGTTTTAAAAAACATTTTTAAATCTCTGAATTCAAAAAGAGAGCATTCATAAAACTCCCACTTTTAATTTGAAAGTGCAATTTTTGCCATCTGAAAATGTTCCTTTTCATGGAAGCTCTTAGAAAAGTGGTGAATCCCCTCTTTGGAAGGTCTGTCTTGACCCAAGAATTGAAGGACAAGAAGGAAGGAGCCAACCTGGTTTCTTGATTGAGTGCATTCCACAGCCACTGACAAGACTTTCAGAACCTGAAAAGAGTCTTGTATATGGTGAGATGGGCTCTCAAACAGCCTGGACCCAAGCACTTTAGGACTTTATTAGTCACAAAAACATTGACTGGGTCCAGAAACAGATTGGCAGGCAGTGTTATAGGACAATTATATTGTATGCTCCCTGTAGCCAGCACCAGTCAGCAGTCCAGATCCAATATTTTGGACCAGACGAAGTTTCTGAACATTCTTCAAAGGTAGCTTCACACACAGTGGACTGAGTCGTTCAGATGGGAATGATAATTAGGGATGATAACATCCACTACTCTGGCCATCTCCACAGCCCAGAGATCAACCAAGGCTTTAATAGGATCACCTGCCAAGAAAGCAGGAAATCCATGAGAGCTGGTATTTGGATCCACAAGTCTCTTAGGATAGACTATCTTAATTGGCCTTGACCTTGCTGAAGCTCAGATTTCCAATAAGTCTAATTGTCACTCTTTTTCTGCATTGGTTTAATTCGCTCTATCTGACATAGGGAGAAACCATGTCCTCATAGATCTGCACCTTAAGTTGTTTTTCTGCTCCCACAGCAAGGCTTATAGATCAGGAAAGTACATTCCCAGTGAACATAAATTTACTAAGTGTAGAAGAAAAGTTAAGCACAAGTTATAGCCTGAGATAAATGGGAATAAAATGTTTCTTTTAGCTGGATCTTGTTCTTACCATGACAGAATTACTTGGCCAATATCAAGGAAACAGAGAGAAACATCACATTACACATTTTATGTTTTGGGCATTTTTATTAAAGAATAGCAGTGACAAACAATACAATAACATGAAAGTCTAATTTAACTGAAATATTGGTAGGACTTTCACCACTTTAATACATCTTAAAAAGAATGGCAACACACTTATACTAACATCTTGGGATAAGATGATGAGAATTTACATTTTGCCTTTTCCAACAGACTTGTTGCACATGTATCACACTTTCCAATGTGGAATGTGTGACATGAGTACGAATAACACTCTTAAAAGTTATTACAGTATTTATGGTCCATCTATACCAACTGGATGGTATGTTTATCTTTCCCTTAGATTACTAGTTTCTGAGACATGCTGCAGCTTCCCCAGCTAGAAAAAATAGCTTTGAGGAATTTCACTTCAGTATTATACCCACTCAGTCCACTAATAAATATGGCATCTGTGGAGCCTCAGGATTTTGAAAGAAGGCACTGAACAAGGAAGTAATTTTTTTCCTGTTCTACAGTTGAACATGTAAGGCATTTAGTTACAGAAAAGTGGGAGAAAAGCATTACATTACTGTTGAGCACACTGAGTTTCAGAACCTTGTTTAGAAGACATATGTATTAAAGGATAAGTTTTCTTTTTGCCTTTCTTCTCACATTTACTTGTCTCGTCAGCTCTGCCAGGAGAATTTTCTTCCGTCTTTATTCGCGGATCAAACCTACAGATAAAGCAACCACTCAAGTTTCACTTTTAAAACCTGAACATTGTAAACTTTGATGTTTGTTAAGGTGCTACTGAAAATGTGTTAACTTTCATGAAATCAGGTCCTTGATGCTTTCTTACTACTGACCTCAGCACTGACCATGCTATGCCAAAAAAGCAAGAGGGAAACATAAAAAATGATAAAGTACAGGCATAGTAATTCATTCAGATGAACAAACATTAGTTACAGGTAAGCTGGAAGCTTTGCCTTTATTTTCCCCACTAAAATGTATCAGGTGATGGCTCAAAAACACCCACCTAACAACCGGTAGATATTTCAGGTACCAAAGGAAGAAATGTTTTAATCTGGTAGTTTTGAGAGGGAAACAGAAAAATATACTATCTCACATGAAACCAATAAAGGACCCTCTGGTGCATGAATGTTAAACTTCTAAATATCACCCACTTTTGACAAATCAGAATTGCCTCTCAATTAAACCAGTCAGAAAACTCTAGTAAAATGGAAAAGGCAATTCTTTTCCATATTGATCATGTACTACTGACAAGCGCTATGTACCGTGTTTCCCCGAAAATAAGACACTGTCTTATATTTATTTTTTCTCAAGAAGACACACTAGGGCTTATTTTCAGGGGATGTCTTACTTTTATTAAGTATAATATGCTTGAATGTCAGCCCTGCACACAACCATAGCCACGCCCATCACTAGGTCTTATTATCAGGGTAGGGCTTATATTTAACAAATGCATAGAAATCCTGCTAGGGCTTATTTTTGGGGGAGGTCTTATTTTCAGGGAAACAGGGTAAGTGTGATCAGGCAATAATAGTGATGGAAGTTATGTCCTACTTTATAGAGAATCTGCAGGGTCAGAGGCTAGTCGTGTTTACGGATATTTACAAGAACAAAGACTATAAGAAAATTCTGCCACAAGCTCAAGAGGAAAGACTTTCAAGCTTTCTAAGAGGAAATTACATGGTCCAGGTAACATCTATGAATGGACAGATCTGAGAACCAAGGATCACATGTAAGCAGTATTGGGATACTGGCAATGTTTTTCCTCTGCTTATGACAAACGGGGAAGGAAAAGCAAGCTGTTTTTCAGCTGGAAAGGGAAGGGAATGGGCCCTCTGCACTTTTGAGGTGACTGGAAGAATTAGTGAACTAACTTTAAATGGCATGAGGATTTATGCTTGGCATTGCCTTAAAGGATAAGAAGACAGCCATTGAATGACGAAATTCAGAATTCATCTGTCCCTCACGCCCCCATGTGAAGGTTTCTTTTCACAGCTTTATTCTCTGGACGGGAACTAAGCATGCAATAATGATGGTAAACCTGGTATCCTTAAGTTTGGGTTCACATTGTAGTCGTATTTCATAGATATTCCCAAAATTAAAAGAGGGTCAGAAATGTAAAGGTATTTGCATTTTATACTTACCTAAAATTTAAATCCCCATTACTATTGGGCACGTGTGGAAAGTGTAGAAAAAGGAGGGGGAGAAAGTTAAAACTCTTTCTAGGTGGCTTCGTCTTGCCTTTCTTCCCTTTTGTTCACACCTGGCTTTGTTCTGTCCTTGGGGGCTGTTGCCTTTCTACAGGGGACTGTTGCCTTTCTACATGGCTTTCTACAGTATGATCTCTGTCACTGGTAGCTGTGGTCTTTAGATGCCTCTCATCTATGCCCTGTCCGTTTTGACCCTTGTGCTCTCCCTAGTTTTATATAATTCCATCCTCAAACTGATTCAGCAGGCTTAGAACTTAGCACCTTTTATATTAATGAAAGAGCTACTGTCTTTCATCTTAACCGTAGCTCATCGCGAATAATAATTAATGCAAGAGAAAGCAGAAATATTTCTCACTGCAACTCCTAAATAGAAAGGGAAGGGGATACTACCCTGTCAGGTGAATAGCTGAATTTCTGCCTAATGTCAGCTGCTTATGATCGCTTTCCTGCTAGTTTTCAATAACTGATTTCCCATCCAGGTTGGCCAAATAGCGGAGATGGTGAACAGAGATGGACTCACACATGGTGTGAAATTTTATAGAAGTTTAATAGTAGAAGTTAGCATATTCAAACATGAAATTTTCTTTAAGCTAATGCATACTAACATTTTCAACTTAGCTAAAATCTAGCTATCCACACGATTGCAATAATCTCAAGTTTTTACAAATGCAGTTTATACTTTAAGCTGGGCTCTTCCTGGTTCCACCTGTATTTTCTCATTTCAAAATTTTACTCTCACAAAGAATGAACAGCTATCTTTGAAGTGCATATTAAATGGGGAAAATCCTTACCCACAAATGCAATAAACAACCTCTGGTTAAATGGATTTTTAAAACTCAGTAAAGGAAATTCAGACTTAACATCAAGAATTTCCTGGCAATTAAACTGGCTATCTTGAAATGTGGTGGATTCTTCCTTATTGGAGTTTTTTAAAAAACAAGTCAGATGCCCTTTTCACTGGTGTTAAAAAAAAAAAGGAAAAGGAAGCTTCACCTCACACTGAGAGGGTCAATCAAACTTCATAGCGAGAATGATTATTTTCATATGATATGATTTCTGATATCAACACAGTCCCTTTAAATTTACACCAATTCCTTGCATTTCCATTCTCTGTTCTCTCTTGACCCTAAAGGTCCCTCTTCTAGCTCATGAACCAATCCTTACTACTCAATTGCTGTCTTCACATACAGTATGACCCCCTTATCTGCTGATTCATTATCCACTGATTCACTGATCAGTGGATTGAAGGGGGGCAAATATAAAAAATACTATAGACACAAAGCAGGTGGCCGTGAGGCAACTGTTGCCTCACGGCCACCGTGCAAAACTATCCCAGTTTCTCTCCCACACCCCTGGGCAGACTCAGAAGTGGTGTCTCCCTCACCTTGCTCCTGGAGAGCCTCTTCATGGCTTCCCGCCTCCTAGGACCTCCCCCTGCACCCATCTCTCTGCAGGCATGCTTGCTTCTTCTGCCTTCTCATCTTTGCAGCTCTGTCCAGCGAGCCTTCTAGGGACGCTGTGGTGCCTGGGAAGGGCGATGGAGCCAGAACCCCAGCAGCTAATCAGAGGCTTTTTCTGCGAGTCCCCTTCCTTGCCATCATTACTTCCTTAAGGCATGCCTCCAGAAAGGGAAAAAAACAGCTTTCCCTGGGTTTGTTAGGAGGAGGGGGGCACATGGAAAGATGTTTTAAGGAAGCGGCGGCAGTAAGGAAGGGTATTTACAGGAATGGCGATGGAGGCAGAAGAGGTGCCCGCAGCAGTGATGACAGTGGAAGAGGTGCCCGTGGGCCTGCAGGCACCCTCCTGGAACAGCAGCAGTGACGGCGGCAGAAGAGGCACCCACGCAGCCAACACACGCCCACCAGAATGGCAGCTGTGATGGTGTCGGAAGAGGCACCCGTGTGGCCCGCAGGTACCTGCCCAGAATGGCCGTGATGAGGGCAAAAGAAGGGGGGAACTACACAGCCCTTTACTGCTCATTCACCCCTCCACAGTCACCACTGCCACCTCCTTTCACTTCCCCAGCACTGTCAGCCCGGATAAGAGTGTTAGCTCTTATCTGTTGGTTTCTGTATCTGTGGGGGGTCCTGGAACTGATCCCCCGTGGATAGGGGGGTCCTACTGTATATAACATCAATCTGATTTTCCTCTTAAGTCTTACTACACCTCACCCTCATGTCTACATGCTTCACCTTTTTGACACTCTAGGTGCTTTCCAATCTGTAACACAGGATTGCGTTCTAATTCCTTTACTGGGACTATATGAGAAACAACACAAATGATTTTTGCATTTTATATGCTGTCATACAGCCAGGTCCGTAGCTAGTTTCATGATCAATTGTGCAACCAGGACAAGACAGCATATGATGGAGAGCCAACAAAATACAGTAATGCTTCGGATAACAAATGCCCCTGTTAATTTTTTTCAGATAACGAATCGAAATTTCTGGGTATAGGGTTGTCTTGGATAATGAATTTTCCTGTGGGCTGCTCGGATAATGAATCAGGGTTGTGCTGCCTCAGATACTGAATTTTCTCTATGGGCTGCCTCAGATAACAAATGTCAAGCATGCATTGGGAATGAACAGTTATCCCAAGCTGCATCGCTTCCCTGTCCTTTGGAGGTTGAATGAGGTGAGGACTGAGGAGCTGCATTGTCGAGAGCAATGGTTTTTGGAGTGTTTGAACTGTTTTGGAGCAATTTTTGCAGGGGTTTTTTTAAAAAAAAATTCTTTGAGGAGTCCGGAGGAAAGGTAGATTGTTGGATGCTTTTTATTATGCTTCATAGGTTGTGGTGGCTTCATGTTAGTGGACTGGGGTGGGTTTTTTTTAATGGGAATTTTCCCCCTTGAATGGGGGGTTAATTGTATTAATTTTAAAATTGCAAGGTTTCTGGAGTGTTGTTGCTGGCTGGTAATTTTGGGGGGTGGCTGCTGATAGCTTTAAAATGATTTCATTTTCAAATTGCAAGGTTTCTGTTGAGTTCTTGCTGGCTGGTAATTTTTGGAGTAGATGGTGCTGATTTTAAAGCAAAGCGTTCTGCTTATATACCGCCCCGTACCACTTCAAGTAGTCTCTGGACAGCTTTACAGTTGAATTACAGCAGGCATGTCCAAAGTCAGGCCCGGGGACCAAATGCGGCCCGTTTTCTAATTTCAAGCGGCCCGCAACCTCTTCTCCCCAGTGGCTCAGCCTGTCATGCATCTCTGCCAGCTGGCCCTTCCCCATACTGGATGGAGATGTCAGCTTGCAGTTTTATGGTTTGCCTGTCCTCCCTGCCTCTGTCCATCCCCCCCACCGCCACCTGCCAAGCCTACCCACCCCCAGCTCCGTTGCTGCAGCATCCTCCCCACCTCCTTGCATGTTACAGAGATTTGTCCAAAATCTGGCCCGGGGGGCAAAATGCAGCTGAATTGTCAGCCCCCACACATTTTCACCTCACCAAATCTGGCCCTCCTTGCAAAAAGTTTAGACACCCCTGAATTACAGTATGCAGGCTACACATTCCCCAGCCCTCCCAGCAAGCTGGGTACTCATTTTACAGACCTCGGAAGGATGGAAGGCTGAGTCAGTCATAAGCCAGCTACCTGGGATTGAACCCCAGGTCGTGAGCACAGTTTTAGCTGCAGTACAGGCATTTAACTACTGATCCACAAGGCTCTTTTAATGTTATGTTTAACTGATTTCAATTTCAAATTGCAAGGTGCCTGGTGTGTTGAAGCTGGCTGTGTAGGTTTACTGCAACCTTTGTATGACTGTGAAGGTTTTTTCTCCCTTTTCTGCTCACTTAGTGGTTGATGTGCCCGGTTGGATGCCCCCCCATTCACATGGCTGCACATCCCAATTTGATCCTGGGACTATATAGCCCCCCCACCACCACTGCCTTCTGACCATTAGAATATAAATGACTCAAAATAGGCACCTCTGTTTCAGCCTGATATGCTAGAAAATGGAATTTCTGTGAAATTTGCTTCCCTTCTGAAATACATCTCAGAAAGAGGGAGATGATTCTACTGGAGGTTAAGCAAGAAGTCATCAGAAAACATCCAGAAGCAATGAGGGTGATTGACCTTGCCAGGGAGTATGGCAAGAGTCCCTCCACCATCCTTAAAAAAAAAAGGATAAGATCACTGGCAGAGAGGTGGCAAAAGGAGCAACGAGGGTCACCAAGCAACACCCCCCCTATTCTGGAGCAGCAGGAGAAACAGTGTGCAGGGGACACAGTGTTGGAGGCAATGATCAGTGGCAAAGCCAAAGCTGTGCACACCGACCTTGTCAACCAGCAGCTGGAAACATCTGGATCTGTGGGGGAGTTCAAAGCCAGCAGGGGAATCGTTTGAGAAGTTTAAGGCAAGGTCTGGCATCCACAGTGTGGTGAGGCATGGCAAGGCTGCCAGGTCTGACCTTCCTGCTGCTGAGGACTTCGCCACTGTGTTTCTGGAGACCATGACTGAGGAGGGGTACTTTCCACAGCAGGTCTTTAACTGTAATGAGAAACACCTCTTTTGGAAGAGGATGCCAAAGGGGACCCACATCACCCAAGAGGAGACCAGGTTGCCCAGGTACATGCCTATGAAGGATCACCTAACCTTCCTGTTCTGTGCTAACACCAGTGGGAACCTCAAGATCATGATTCTACTGGTGTAGCACTCGGAGAGCCCACAGGCATTTAAAAAGCACAGGGTGAACAAGGAGTGCTTGGGCATTTTCTGGAGGTCAAACAGCAAGGCTTGGGACACACACTCTGTTTGTCCAGTGGGTCAATCTTGTGTTTGGCCCTACTTGCCCAGCCTACCCACCTCGGCTCTGTTGCTGCTGCGTCCTCCCTGCTTCCTTGAATGTTATAGAGACTTGTTCAAAGTCCGGCCTGGGGGCCAAATTCAACTGAACGTCGGCCCACACACATTTTCACTTCACCAAATCTGGCCGTCCTTGCAAAAAGTTTAGACACCCCTGAATTAGACACCCTCTGCAGTGGAAGCTGTCCGGACCCTCGACCAGTGCCTGGACGCGGTACTGACATGGACCAGGGTGAACAGGCTCAGGCTCAACCCCGAGAAGACTGAGGTGATGTTCTTTGGGAGTTCCCCATCTGGATATGGAGGCCCTCTCCCAAGCTTGGATGGGGTTTCCCTCCGGCTTGCGGACAGGGCTCGGAACTTGGGCGTGGTTCTGGACCCGGCACTCACTCTGGAAGCCCAGGTGGCTGCCGTGTCCAGATCCGCCTTTTACCACCTTCGTCAAATTGCCCAGATCCGTCCAGATCTAGATGGGGACTCCCTAAGAACTGTGGTGCAAGCGCTGGTGATCTCACGGTTGGACTACTGCAACACTCTCTACATGGGGTTGCCCTTGACTCTCCTCCGGCGTTTGCAGCGGGTGCAGAATGCGGCCGCCAGACTGGTGGCGGGTGTGCGTCGTTACGACCATATCACCCCAGTTCTGGCTCGCCTGCATTGGTTACCCGTTGCATCCCGGATCAGATTCAAGGTCCTGGTTTTAGTTTATAAAACCCTCCATGGGCTGGGCCCGGACTACGTGTCAGAGTATATCGTCCAGCGATCAACCTCGGCCCGTCCAGTCCGGCAGTTGCAAGCGCACACACTTTGGGCGCTCACCCGTAATCGGGCCTTTTCGGTGGCCGCCTCCTCCCTTTGGAATAGCTTACCACCTGATGTGTGCTTTGCAGAGTCCCTGTTAGCCTTTCGCCAAGCTTTAAAAACCCTTCTCTTCAGCGAGGCGTATGGCAGTGCAACCTAAGGTTTCCCCCCCCCTGCCATCTACACGCCTACAAACAATTATTGCTGCTGAGCTGCGACCATAAGTCAAGATTTTAAGATGCCCCAGTTTTTTAAAATGTTGTTTTTATCTCTGCTGTTGTCTAATTTTGTATTGTTGCTCTATTTGTCTCTTTTATATTGTACTGCTCGCTGACTTGCTCAGCTATTTGGAAGCCGCCCAGAGTTCCGCTTCGGAAGATGGGCGGGGTAAAAATTCAATAAATAAATAAATAATAAATAAATAAATACCGTCAAACAGTACCTGCTGGACAAGAACCTGCCACTCAAGGACATGGACAACGCGCCGGCTCATCCTCCAGGGCTCGAGGAAGACCTGCTGGAGGAGTTCACCTTCATAAAGGTGATGTCCCACCCCCCACAACACGACTCCCCTTCTTCAGCTGATGGACCACTAGGTCATCTCCAATTTCAAGAAGTTATATACCAGGGAGCTGTTCCGTCAGTACTTTGAGAGGACCAATGGAACAACCCTCACCCTGCATGAGTATTGGAGGGACCACTTCGACATCGTCAGCTGCGCATCCAGCTGATTAAGATAGCCTGGGATGGGATCAGCCAGCACAATGGGAATACAGCGTGGCATAACCTGTGGCCAGGCTGTGTTGTTCTATGAGAATCTTCTGCGCCTGCAATGGAGTCTGCAGTTGTGCAGGAAATTGTGTCTTTGGGGAGGACCGTGGGGCTTGAGGTGGATGAGGAGGGCATGTTCGAGCTTGTCGGGGAGCACGGACCAAATCTCAGCACTGAGGACCTCATGTTTGACTGCAATAATTCTAGCTTTGATGGGGATTTGCTGAAGTACTGCAACTTGTCTAGTGACAAAACAGTACACAGAACATCATTTTAAACATTTAACACATTAAAGTTATATATTTTAGTTGAAAGATTTATGTCCATTTAGCATATCAGTGCTATTATGTATACGGAGGACACGATTATCCCCTTATTCTCCCTCAAAACAACATGTTTCATCACTACATGTTATTTCCAAGCTTGTGGCAAGCGCAATTATGCCTATTAAGCACAGGTTATTTTGGGCTACAAATTCCTTAATTGTTCATTCTGGGAGCTCCAGCTTTCAACCGAGAGAAAGACCTATGGTGGAAGGTTATGTGGCCTAGTTTCATCTAGAAGCTCTCCCATAGCTAGCTGGGAGCTTCCTTTCTGAACATGAAGCTCGTGGCGCAGTGGTTGAATGCCTGTATTGCAGGTAAAACTGTGCTCACAACCTGGGGTTCAATCCCAGGTAGCAGGCTCATGGTTGACTCAACCTTCTATGCTTCTGAGGTCGGTAAAATGAGTACCCAGCTTGGGGAGGGGGGGACAATGTGTAGCCTGCATAATAAAATTGTAAAATGCCCAGAGAGTGCTTGAAGTGGTATGGGGTGGTATATAAGCAGAACACTTTGCTTTTTTTTGCTTTTTGCTTAGACTGAGCTAGGTTTAGGAAAGCCACAAACCACTGACTTTCAGCCTTTCTTCCAGGTAAGCAACATTTAGGAATCTGTAGGTGTCTGTATGTCAGGTGGAACTCTTAGAATAGGAGAATTATGGGATATGTAGTGCACACAATCCAAAATTCCATGCCTAATATATCTATGTCTATGCAAATAGAAGAAAAAAACCCAAACACATTTTCACTGACTTACAAATATCAACTACAAAGAGCAGACATGCCCAACCATTATTCCTTTCACCATCCTTTCACTAAGGCAGCTCTTCTAACTTCTACACTCCCAGTTTTCACCATCATACAAAGTATCTGATATCCAGACCTAATGAGAACATAAGGACATAAGAAGAGCCATGCTGAATCAGGCCAAAGGCCCATTTAGTCCAGCTTCCTGTATCTCACAGTGGCCCCGCCAAATGCGTCTGGGAACACACAAGACTAGACATCTATCTCCTGATAACCACTCCCCTGCATCTGGCCCTTGAAGTACCCTGGTTTTAATCCTGGGAATTACACATCTTTATCATGGTTTGGAACCTGTAATAGGCTTTTCCTCCAGGTATTTGTCCAATCCCCTTTGAAGGCATCCAGGCCAGATGTCATAACCATGTCCCGTGGCAGGGAGTTCCACAGACTAACAACATGCTGGGTAAAAAAATATTTTCTTTTTTCTGTTCTTACTCTCCCAACCCTCAGTTTGAGTTTATGCCCCCTGGTTGTGGTATTTTGTGAAAGGGAGAAGAGAGTCCCTCTATCCACTTTACTCATGCCCTGCATTATTTTGTATGTCTCAATCATATCCCCCCTCAGGCACCTTTTTTCCAGACTAAAGAGCCCCATATGCGTTAGCCTTTCCTCATTAGGGAGGTCCCCCAGCCCAGTAATCATTTTAGTCACTCTCTTTTGCACCTTTTCTAGTTCCACTATGTCAGTGATGGCGAACCTTTTAGAGACTGAGTGCCCTAACTGCAATTCAAACCCACTAATTTTTCTCAGAGTGCCAATACAGCCATGTAACCTGAATACAGGTGACTATGAAGGGGTGATGTCAGGTGCCCACAGAAAGGGCTCTGAGTGCCACCTTGGGCACCCATGCCAGAGGTTCGCCAACAGTGCACTATGTCTTTTTTCAGATGCGGTGACCAGAATTGTATACAATACTCCACGTGCGGCCTTACTATCGTCTTGTACAATGGCATAATGTTTTGTTTTCAATCCCTTTTTTGATAAGCATGGAATTGGTCTTCTTCAGAGCTGCCACACTTTTAGTAAGTACTTCTTTTAGTAAGAGTAACAGATGCACAAAATTTTACCTTGTATGCCTTTGTTAGTTTTTATGAAGGCAGTTAGCAACAGGACACAAATCAACGCAGCACTGTGCATAACTAATAGTAATACGTAGCGTGTATTACCCACCTATCCAATGTCTTCTGACTTTGTAGAAGCAAAAAAGTGTTAGCACCTCAAATGCGTAATGCTAATCCTCTTAAGAGCTTTGACTCAAACTACATACATGAAATAGGAAATATAACTATTGGCTTGTTTGTAAGGAGGGATAATAGAAGAGGGAAAATAATTAATAGTTAAAATAGACTTCACTCTTGGCAATGCTAACCGTCCTGCACAGGAAAAAAGGGTTAGGCAGCGCGATCTCTTTCCCTACTGATTTAATTAAGCCATTTTAAAGCTATGCATTAGATGCACTTATTAACTTGGTTCACTTAATTCATTTGGAAAAGCAGAAGAGTTTTTTTCAGAGTTCTGCATTTATCAGTTCAATACTGCAAATGTTTAGCTGCCATCACCATCCTACATTGTGATGCATGCTAATTTAGAAATAAGCATGAAAGCACAATACAGTGATTAATACATTAATGCAGACAGAAAATATAGTAAAAGCGCTAGATTTTAACAGTGATTTTTAAATTAAAGGAAATCTTTAGCTGCAAAACTGGTTGAAGTCCATGATTTACGAGTCCTTTTTATTCTTGATTAGCTTGGCTTTTTGAAAGAGTTTTGGAAATTTCAAACTAGGCAGCTGAAGCTGGGGGATCACACTGCATGCAATACTGAGAAAGTAAATGAAGAAGTGGATAGCAAAGTTCATGCAGCGAAAAAAGAAAGATGCAGGTCTGTGCTGATTACCTTGCACGTATACATTAGAAGACACTGACCTGGTGCCAAGGAATGCTCCAAAATCGTTCCCATCTTGCTTGTTGATAGCTGTCCTGTCCAATTCTTCCTCTTTGATTTTAACCCTCTTCCTTCCAGGCAGAGCATATTTCTCTTCCATTGCTGGGGTAGGAACTAAGTTCATTGGCAATGCTTGAAGAGTAGCTTTAGTTTGTTTTGCCTCTTCCTTATTTTGAGGCAGCAAGTAAGATGTTCCACACTCGGAGGACACTCTGTTATTTAAACTGTCTGAAAGCATGTCTGCTGGAGGCTTCTTGAGACTAACTGAGTCCTTCATTAATTCTAGGAGGCAAAACAAAAATCCTGCTAGAGATCTGCTCTAGTATTGTTTCATATTTTTAGCTTTATAAATTCTGGTTCTACTGATTGTTGTTGGGTTTTTTATGTCATACTGTGGAACTGATTATTTTTCTGGAAGTGTTGTATGCTATACCTTGTTAACCGCCCTGAGTTCCCATCTGGGAAAATCCAGCAGTTTATCAATATAAAAATATATAAATAATAAAGACAACACCCATTATAAACAGGAAGAAGGCTAAAAACAATCTTGGAAGAGTAAAAGAAACTCACTATTGAAGTAGGCACAGATTTCAGACAGCCAAACTGGCTGCTTACCCATTAGAGATGGGCACAACTTGAATTGTGCCCCTTCATCTAAATACGTATGCCCAGCAGCTGCCCATTCAATGGCCTCCTTTGTCTGCCTGGGTGGCTACCAGAGAAAGCAGGGAAGTAAAGTCTCTGTTCCTCCCCAGACTGGTCAGTCATTTGAAGAAGAGGACCTGACCAGCATGCACCAACTGAGTAGGACAGCCAAATGGGGGTGAGGGGCAGCCAGCTTGAGGAGTGGGGTAGGGGTAGGAGAGGGGAGGGATGGCACCTATGGTGCTGCACATACCAATTTTGACAAAGGGGCATAACTCAAGTTGTGCCCACGTCTATTGGCTATCAGAGCTTACTGGCACCACTGAAGGCAATGTTCCGTATGTTGATCACATCAAAATATTCCACATTGAAATGGGGGAGGGGAATAAAGCTATCAAATGAATATGATTTTATTCACAATGAATATCATAGCATGCCTACCAAACTCAAATCAAGTACTGTACAAGACATTCCCCATGTGTTTTACTAAAACCTTTAGACTTTTACCATAATATTACTTCCATCTTAAAGTATGTAGTTAAACAAAAGTTTGCTAGAGGATAAGAACAGCTTACCTTCAGGCTCATATTTGATTTTCAATTCATCAAGAAGCACACGCAAATTTATAGTCTCACTCTGAGAAGCCTCAAGCTGTCTTTCACTTGCAAAAAGTTTCCGCTCCATTTCCAAGACTCGCTGACTTTCAAACAAAGCCTTCATCCGTTGTAAAGACAATTCACTCTTCAAATTTTCTATTTCTTTACTGTCAAACAAGGTTAAAAAGCATAAAAGATATATAATAGCAGAAGCATTAACTTCTTACTTCTCTTACCACCTCAGGTGTGAACTCACTGGATTTCATGGTTCGCGTTCAGTTCCAGTTCCTGTGAATGGATCCATTTATCCTGCCATCACATGAATATAGTCTTGAGATAAATAAACCAGCAGAGCTGTTTCTTAGAGCCCCAAGGCCAAGTGAGATTAGCAGCTCAGTCTAGTATTTACCAACCACAATACATACAGCATGTCAAATTTGAACAGGAAAATAAACTCACTTAAACAACACCTTAAAAGAGAAACTTGCAAGAATCTAGCACCATGACATGCAAACAGACTAGTTGTTAGAATTCTGTTAGAGGATATTCTTGATGTAACCCTGTGTTGACAGGAATCCTACATGCAAGGGAAAAAATAAGGGACCTTCATTGTGTGATACAATGATTTGTGGGTTATGGCAGGTGTAAGGAGACTATTTAAGGTGCTATATCTGTTTCTCAAGCTGCCTTGATTCTGCAGCTCCTCTTGTCATTTTGACTCCTCTTTGTAAGTACCATGGGTTATAATTAGATTACACTGGGCCAAGCACGGGTGTGACATAACCATGGGATCACCCAGCATGTTAACTGGTGATGCAGCTGTGTACTATGTTTAGTAACTGCAAAAATGTCATGTGGGCAAACAATTTCGCTTTGTATAACAAATAAAGAGTACTTGTTTCAGCACGAGCTACCAGCTGCCTGTGATGAATGTCAAGAAATTACATTGTCAACCTTTCACAACCAAGACTGCATTCAGATTTGAATTAGACAAATATATTAGTTAATATGTTTCAGACAAGATTGTCAATTTGCAGGCCATGATCTGAATGCACAAAACTTACTCTGAATTCTCAAGTTTCATCTGAAGCAAATCTGTGTAATAGCCATCCTCGAATTCTACACATTCTGTGGTGTTAGAAAGTTTCAGTTCCCTTGAATTTTCAAATACTGTCTGCAGAGAGAATTAAAATAGAAAAATGTGCATTTGATCATTGCAGTCCTTTGGGCCTAGATATGAAGGGCAAAAGGAAACAACAGATAAGTAGAATAATGACAGGATAAAAACAGGTGGTTAGAAGCTAACACAGTATTGCAGAAGAAAAGACTGACTTCCAGACAAGGCAGCAATGCCCTAGATCAGTGATGGTGAACTTTTTAGAGAGCGAGTGCCCAAACTGCGATTCAAAAACCACTAGTTTTTCGCAAAGTGCCAATACAGCAACTTAATCTGAATACAGGTGGCTGTGAAGGGGCGATGTCCGGTGCCCGCAGAAAGGGCTCCGAGTGCCACCTTTGGCAACTTTGCCATATGTTCGGCAACACTGCCCTAGATGTTATGGGCCACAAAAATCCAGGCAATTGACCGTGATGGCCACTATAGAATCAAGTTAGAAAAGAAGACATATGGATTTCTCTAGAACCTCTACACCAAATTCTCATGCCCACCTGGACTGCTTGTTGGCTAAGCCTCTGTAACTGAGTGGTAAAGGCTGTGTGACTTTCACCCTCTACAGGAAAAGTTCTGTATACATGCTTTCATCTGCCCAAAATGCCTAAGAATTCGGATTGGTGGCACAGGTCCAGAGTGATTGCTCTAAGCAGGACTTAGATAGACCCTGAGATTTTTGAAAGGTTTGTTGCCCTAACGAAAACGTAAGTGGAATATCATACCTAGGGTTGCCTAATTTTTTCCCTCAGAACTAACCACAGCCTAATGGAACACATCTGAAAAGAGATACACTTGAATCAAGGAATAAGAAGCATTTCCTATGCTATTCTCTTTAGATGCACGTCCTGCAATATGGGATACAATTCCACAGGCAAGCCAATTTATTCAGATTATGTGGTTAATGCTTACTATGCAATATTTTCAAATCCAACTATTTGCCCTTCCTTAATTAATTAGCCAACAATTGTTCAACAACAACAAAAGCAAAAAAGAACATAAGCATCTACACAAGATACCGCAGGCTTTTCCAGTTGCTTCACTTTCATTAGAAGTTCTTCTATTTCACCATTCTTTTGCTGAAGCATGCTTTGCAAACGTTCCAGCTGGTCATGTTCTCCCTGGGAACCTTTCATCCGCAGCAGCGTGGCCATCTGTAGCTACAGGTCACATGACATGTTGGGTCAGCATTTTTACCAAAGTTCCACTACAGTACACATTCCACCAAGTCCTTGAAATTAAACAGGGTCTAGAGCAGGGGCGCATGCTTCTCTTCTCTCAACATGGGATTCTTCTCCTCCCGGGGCTCCAACCACAACCAAAACAAAACCGGTCACAACAAAACCAGCACGGAGGACGGTGTTCTGTGTGTGAACCATTATACCAGTGCCTAGCAAGAAAAAGGCTGGGGATAGCTGGTTTCAAAAACAGTTAAACTACTTCTATAAATTAAACCACCCAGAGTTCCATATTGGAAGATGGGCGGTATAAAAATAAAACAAATATATAATAAATAAATAAATAAAGGGATTTCCAAATTATTTCTCTGCTTAAAGTGTGCCATTTCATAAATCGCTTTGAAAAACTAAGGCTTTCTTTCAAAAGCAGTTCATGATATAACACAGAGCTCAGTATTTACAATCATTGAAGACTGATGATGTACAGAAGTCAAAGATTTATATCATGGGATGCCTTCATTTTTTTCACGAGTCTCCTCCATCCTGCCTGGCCCTGCCTCCTTCCATTTCTACTAGTAGCTGCTGTCAAGTTTACAGGAAACCATCGTTCCCAGCCCTCAAAGTCATAACAAGAGCAGTGATACTAGTTAGCTGAAACACAGCGTCAGCAAAATCCAAGACAAGGACCAAGCATGCAACCCCCACCCCACCCCACCCCCATATTTTACAGCCCCGATCCCTATAGCTGATGCAAGAGTGGAAGGGAAAAAAATTAATTAAAAACAAAGAAGTCGACTAAAGGAAGGGTTAGGGTCTCTTCTTAATCACCCCAGAAGGCAGGGCACCTAATAATGGGTCCAAAGTGCTTTGCCACCACTGCTTCACTGGCTACTGGTCCATTTCTGGGCACAAATCAGAGGACTGATGAAGCCCTGTCTGACTTGGGCCAGGATATCTGACAGGAAGAGGTTATATCCTCATTTACGTAAGTCTGCCTAGGTTTTAAGTTAAGACCTTCCTTCCTTCCATCCTCCTAACCCTAACCCTCACAGACATTTTTAATAAAGGCACAAGACAGTTATTCAGGAGAATTCCCTTCCTACAGGTGTCTAGGCTAATAACTGGTGTGTCCTTTCACCAGCAACCAAAGGCATTTTTATATAGAAGTCACTGACTGACCAGTGAGGAGTGTTGGGTTGTTGTTTCCTTTAAAAATATTTTCTACTCTAAACAAAATAAAACAAATATGTTGCTTGTCTCCTGTGGTGTTACAAAGTCCATCACAATCCACCCCAACATTTCAGCCCCATGTAATTCATATCTCTTTTCCCATCTTAAAATAACATACTTTCATACTTAATTTCCTTTTTATTCCACCCATATTCTATTTTTACCTAAATCTGTTTCTATCTAATACAAAAGGCTGAGATAGTATAATGCAATATTGAACTAGCCTGTCTGATCTTCACAGTATACTGAAACTTGATATTTAATTCTTCAATTAGCTAAACAAGTTAGGATACATTTTAGGTAACCTAATACATAATAAATGTCATCAACAAGGTATACAGTATTTACCTATTATTCTGAGATACCCAATGTCAAAAGCTTTCTATAACTCAAGTTACTACTTTATGGGCTATTATAAAAGACTTGCATCTTGATCTATAGATTTCACTTTATGTATAAAAGTTCCCATCTATACCTAGCTACCACAATTCTTTTAAAGATCTAACAGATTAACATTTATTTATATTTCAGGTTGGCCTTCACATTTACTTTTTCCATTTCTCATACCATGACAATCAATTAATAATCAAACAATCAAATAACAGAGAACAAACTTTTTATGTAAGCCAGAAATTCTCTTTCAGGATTTTCTACCACAATTCTTTTAAAGGTCTAACAGATTAATATTTATCTATATTTCAGGTTGGCCTTCACACTTCCATTTTCCATTTCCATTGTCATGACAATCAATTCATAGCTTTCGGGGTTGTTATTTTTAAATAAGTGAAGGATGTAATTTTTTCCTGTTGTGTTTTAAAGGTTTTAAGACTGTGTTTTAGTGTGATAAACAATTGTGTCTCAATATATTAGGATTCTTTTGTTTTTAAAGCTTTATCTGTTTTTAAAAGGCATGTTGTAGGCAGTCATGGGTCATTTAAAGGAAAAAGGTGGGACATATAAGTAGAACATATTAAAAATGGGAAACTTTTTTTGCATAAAATAGAGAACATAGCTATAGTCTCAATTCATGAATTATGCTATCTTGTGAAGTAAACCTTAACTAACCATACCTTCAATCTCTGAAGCTGTTCTCTAGTGAAAGCATGCTGTTTTTGTAACAACTGGTACTTTACTTTCATAGTAATTAGCTGGCGTTCCATTTCTGCTCTACGGTCCTCTACCTACAGTAGATTAACAAAACAAATTGTTCATGTGGGTTCACATATTGCTTCCATTTTATCTGTTTTGAAACTAACAGTGAATCAAAACAATTCCAGAGAAAAGCTACAGATTAGAGATGGGCACGACTTGAAAAAAAAATTTTCGAGTTGTCGTTAGTCGGGCCGGTCCCGTTTCGGCTCGTTTCTCGGTTTTCGCAAAAATTCGCAAAAATTAGTCGGTTCATTTTTTCGTTGTCGTTAGTACTGGTTTTGGGGGGGAGCGGGCTCCTGGAGGCACCTCTGTGGGGTGGGTGCCTCCTCTGGCCTGCTAGAAAGGGAAAGTGGGCTCCTGGAGGCACCCGTGGGTGCCTCCTATCCTCACCCACTAGGAAGGGGAAGCAGGCTCCAAGAGACCCCTCTACATGGGGGTCTCCCTTCCTCACCTGCTGCTGCTGCAAAATGCTATGCAATAGCCATATGGATATTGCATAACATAATGTGCAGACAGTGAGACCAGGGTGAGAGTGATAGCGTCATGCCTTCCCTGCACAAGGCTCTCGCACCACCATGTCTCACACAGAAGGGAATTGTACTTGCTGCGTGTAGTGCAATGCAAGCAAGTAGATCTGGCTTTAAGGTGGCTTAGTGCAAGGGCTAGGGTTAGGCTAGTGATGGGTAAGGTTACGGTGGGCTAGTGGGTTGCACCTCTGGGTGCCTCTCTGACCCACTAAGAAGACAGTCTATGACGTATGGGTACGGAGTCAAGGGTTAGGGTTAGCGTTAGGGGGGCTAGGGCAGGTTTTAGGGGGCTTTTTGGCACATCCCAGAAGTCTCCATGGCCAAGTGGCCATGCGACTGGTGGGATGGCTCCAAAAATTTGCATGGTCGTCCTCTCCCACATGGCTGGCCACTCGGCCAGCCCATCCAATGCGCAGGTGTAAAAAAATAAAAAATAAAATAAAATAAATGGAGGACAGAGGAGGAGAGGAGAGACATTTTGTTGCAAGAAAACCCACTGCTACTGTGGAAAATCTGGCAGTTTATACATTTTCGCGTGTTTCTGTTGTGCTTGTGTGTTTTTGGACGATTTCAAAAACAATATTGCGTTCGCCGCCCCATTTTGGATCCCCCGCCCGCACCGCATGGCATGGCGAGTCCGGCTGCCCAGGATGGGGGGGGGAGGAGGGACCCCCCCTCCAGAAACCACCCCTCCGGTAGGTGCCCTGCGCCCTTAGTCAAGCAGGCATTTTTCCGCCTGCTTTTTTGGCCCGGGAATGGGTGGGGGGAGAGTTTAAAAGTTTTTTCCTGTGCCGTCCGTGCCGCTTGCTTGCGCTTTAATTGCGGCGGCTGGCGGCCGGCGAGACTGGGCTTTTTGCTGGCTGCGAGCCTGCGGCGAGTCCCACCAGAGCAGCCCACAAGGACAGGGGATGGGGGGGAGGCCGGGGACCTCCAGAAACAACCCCTCTGGTAGGTGCCCTGAGGCACGGAAGGCATTTTTCCGCCTGCTTTTCGGCCGGGAACCGGGTTTTTTTAACTTTTAAAAACTTTTTTTCTGTGCCGCGTGGCATCGCGCGATCGCGCGATGCAAGGAACAAGCACGACAAATCAGACCAAAATTGTTCGTTCGTCGGTTCGAGCTCGAAGTCTGGGGGAGTGATTCCCGTTACCGTTTCCGTAGAGTAACGGAACCGAGTAACGGAAACGGAAACGGGAATACCGCTAAGTCGTGCCCATCTCTACTACAGATAATAGCAAGCAAATACAATTGGTATATAGTATATCTTCAACACATCTTGTATAATTGTCATACAAGAGCAGTCCTATCTCTCCTCTGTTAAGCATCATATATTAACAAACCTTCTGGACCAAGGAAAAGTAATTCTTGAGAATTCGCTACTGAAACAACTAGGTTTCAGGGATTCTGCTGAATTTTTTTCCTAAGAACTACTTCATCACTTATTGCTTCAGTACCTTTTTGTGCATACACAGTACCATCCAATATTTATTAGTGTGTTTGCAGGAATATTAAATGGAATTGCTATTTTAAATATAAATAAACACATACTGTATAAATAATTCAAATAAACTAGTCAATTTTTGAAGTAGCTATAAGTGCTTCACATTAAAAAATGCCTTTGCTATAATTTACTAACATATTCTTTTTGTTAAAAACAAGAACAGTACCTCGGCAAACAAAGAATTGCCTTTACTGGAAGGATCCAGGGCCTGTCGCAGTGCATGGTCAAGCTGCATCTGAAGGTCTTTGTTTTCCTCCCGAGCTTTCTAAATTTGAGTTTACACAGATCATTAGATGTCCATAGTACTGTCGCAAAGACATACACGTTGCAGTAAGTCAACAGCTTACTAAGTATTCTTGTTTCACCACTTTTGCTTTCAGATTTTCAATTACTATTGTTATCTGTATCAACAGCTGTCAGAGCCCACCCCCACATATACACACAGAGTCCAGTCCTTGCCAAGGTCAGAAGATGGGGAGCCACAGTCCGAGGTCACTGGCCAAAATGCCAAACAGATACCAAAAACCAAGCCAAGGGAGAAAACAAAGTCAGGGACAAGGGAGCAGGAATCAGGAACAGGCAGGAGCATGGATGTGGGTCAAAATTGCTTGTTGCTTACAGAAGCACTCTATCCCTGGTTGCCAACTTTTATCCCAAAACAGGGGATATTACCTCTCCGGAGAGGCCATCCTGCTAATACTCAGGCCTACTGGAGCTGATGTTCCTCCAAGCCTCAGACATTCTGGCCCTGTTTTTCCTAACTGCAAGTTGCTGCTGGATTCTTCCCACAACTCTTTTTTTTTTGGGGGGGGGGAGAAGAGATCTCTGGAGATGAAACCTCCAGCACAGCTGCTGGAGGAGGCAATGACCCTGAAGGCTCACCTGCCAGCTTAATCCTTCAGGTTTGGGATCTGACACAGGCAGGGTCCTGACAACAGCGATAGATGAGCTTATAGATAAAAGTAGCACACAAAATCTTAATACTTCTCACTATCTGAAACAGAACAAATTGAATTTGTCCATGGGCCATAAAGTTACACTGAGGAAACAGATCATCTGACATTGGCAGTATCTAATTT
Source organism: Phrynocephalus guinanensis (assembly GCA_037367245.1). Classification (NCBI taxonomy): domain Eukaryota; kingdom Metazoa; phylum Chordata; class Lepidosauria; order Squamata; family Agamidae; genus Phrynocephalus; species Phrynocephalus guinanensis. The sequence goes on from CM074734.1 coordinate 89,522,444, forward strand.
TATTTAAATGAACTCATTTTTGGTTCAAAGGTTCTCTTGGGCTCCCTTCCGCCTTGGAGAAGCTTTTGAGAACGTTGATGGGAGGGGGTGGGCAAATTAATAGTGAAAAAAGTGGAATGAGGACTGCCAACAGTGTTTTGTTTTGTTGTTTGTTTGTGTTTCCTATTAAATGCTCCTCTCCACATCTCAAGGGTACCAAGAGCTTCTCTAGGGCAAAAGCAAACCTTAGACTCTGAAATAAGGGGATACGAAGCTTTTTATTAATTTACATTGAATACTACTAACACTAGATGATTTTAAAGGAATACGAAGTAACATATCCTGCAATCTTATTTCAGAAAGATTTTGTCCATCTTGTTCTCCAAGCTGAAGTCAAACTTTATTTAGCCAAGTACCTGAATCTGCTGTTATATCATCCTAACAGGATGCTGAACATTCTAGCACAGTGATAGCGAACCTTTTAGAGACCGAGTGCCCAAACTGCATTTCAAAACCCACTATATTTTTTTTTGCAAAGTGCCAATACAGTAATTTAACCTGTATATAGGTAGCTATGAAGGGGCGATGTCAGGTGCTCACAGAAAAGGCTCCGAGTGCCACCTTTGGCACCCGTGCCATAGGTTCGCCATCACTGTTCTAGCTTGTAGAACAGAACTTCAGCAAGTCAAGAAGTATGCCAAAATTTTTAGTAGAAAGATAGCTACATAACTGTTTATGAATAAAACAATGCATCTGTGCTGCAAACAGCACAATGATAACATACCTCTAATGCACTGCAATATGACACAAGATCTTTTTCTCTCTCTTCTTTCTCTTCTTCAAGACGTGCCACACGATTAGTTAGATTGCTGTTGCCAAGTTCTAGTTGTTCTTTGCTGTACTGCAGATCACGCACCTTGTCTTCAAGATCTCTCTGCCATTGAACAATATAGGACAATGAGAGCATGCATTTTCTAACTTTTACTTTCTTTATCTTCATACAAAAAAGAGAATGAGAGCTGAGTAGCGATCCAACTATTTTCAGTAATGCTTAACCATAATACGTCAGGTTACAACCCAAGATTCTATCTTGCAAATAATGATCTTGATAGTTACCCTGTAAGTGGTTTATGTACACATATAAGATAGCGGATACAATGTTTAGTACTAAATACTATATTCAAACTATATTTGCTGCATACCTTTGCCTGCTCAAGTGCCTGCAACTCAAGCTGAAGACTGAGTACTTCTGAAGACATGGTTTCATGTACACGTTCTGATATTGCACGTAGTTCTTCTGATTTAGAAGCAATTACTTCCTTCAGATGGTCCACTTGGTGTTTCAGCTGTTTCTCACTAAGTAGTGTTTCATCAAGCATTGCTTTCAGTTTTTCCACCTTACAAACAAAATGTTTCCCAGGAAACAAATTATGTTTTAGAACCCCTCTTCAGATTTACCAACTTATTTTTTCATTTAGCCGTGGAAAACTACTTTTAATACACACATGCAATCTTTTTTTCTATCATGCAACTGGAAGGAGCATAAAAAACGAATCACTGATGATATTAGGTTGCTTAACCAAACTAATATGAGTAAATGCCTCACATTTCCCAAGGAAACAGACAGGGAGAAGAATGCACTTCAGATACCACTTTCTGAAGATACTCTGACCATCCTCAAAAAGTAGCATGCAATTAGTTCACCTGCCCATTTCCTTACAGCAAAATGGGAAAGGCCAGGAGTTGCCAGGATTGTGGAGACTCTTTTCAATGAGAATGTGTTTATAAACACCTATAAACTCCAGACTGTTTACCATCTAGGTCTACATCTAACAAAGATTTGCCAGTTGAATATAGACCATTATTCCTCAATTGTCTCGTAAATCAAGCATGTCTAGTTATGCAGAATTTCAAGAATTTAGGGCAGAAATTACATACGCCTTATAAGAAGCCAAAACAGTTAAATAACTTTTCAGTTATACAGTAATCCCCCGCCTATGCTGGGTCGGGTCGGGACCTGAGGGGGGGGGCTATCTGGGCCCCCCTACACTTGCCTGAAGCCTGGCACTACTCCGAACGGGCCTCCAATGGTCTTATAGGACCTGTCAGAGGCCCCAGAAGAGGTTTCCGGTATCCAGAAATTACTTTTGGTTTTCCTGGAAAACACTTCTGGGGCCTCCGACTGGCCCAGGAAGCTATCGTAGGCCTCAGAAGTCGTTTTCAGTGATCCAGAAGTCACTTCCGGTTTACTGGAAAGCACTTTTGAGGCCTCCAACAGGCCCAGGAAGGCCATCAGAGGCCCATTCGGGGCAGCACCAAGCCTGGTGTAAGTAGAGGAGCCCTGAAACAGGCCCATCCAGCTTACCCCAGGGGGCCTTGCCTTTCATATACTGTGGTCTCGCAATATACCAGGACCGCATATATGAACTGCAAAAGGAACACTGCACTGCTATTCTACCATATACAGCAGACCCTTGTATAACAAACAGCTTGTATAACATAAAATTTGTACAACAAAAAATTCCGGAGATAGGGAAAATTTGCTTAACATAATCACCTATGGGGAGAATCTGTACAACATAAAAATGGGATTACTCTGTTTTGAATGCATTCCTATGGAAATTTGTATAAAGGAAAATTTGCTTAACATAATTTCATTTAGAACGGATTAATTCCTTTATACAAGGTACCACTGTACCATCTAAGTTATTATTAAAGTAATAAATTATGCAGTGCAGAAAATGGAAACTACTATAACTCAAAACACCTTATTCGACAATTTAATTATGTCTAGTACGATGATTCTCAAAATTTGTATAGCCCATGTATGCATACTGCAAACCTTATTTTTAAGTTCATTTATTTCTTGTGCATGTAGTCTTTCCAATTGTCCACGTAATGTATCTATTTGAATATTTTGCTGCTGTTTAAGAGTGTCGTATTCATGATTCAGACTTCCCAGCATTCTGTTCTTCAGTTCCACCTCTCTCTGGAGTGTATACTTTTCTTGTTCAAAATTCTGGAAAAGAAATTTAAGGAATGTTCACTGTAGGGCTGAAAACATCCCATCTCATAAGTGTGGCAGCAAGCGTCAAAGGGGAGGGGGTGCATCCACACTTGACATCAGACAGTCCATCAGAGCTGTGCAAGGGGAAAGTGGAGTTCAAGAATTGCTGCACACATAGAAATATTGAGCAGATTCAGCAGTGAAATACAAATGAAGCAGTAAGGAATGCTAAACAGAATAGCAAAATTTATGCTACAAATTTAGTCTAATTAAAAATACCTGGTACACCGGCTCGATCGCAGAAACTGATTCATTGAGTTGTGGCACTTGCTGTCAAGTTGGACTTAAGTCTCACCAGCAATTCCACTCAGGTTCTCCCCCCCCCCCAAATGACTCTGATTCAACTCATAACTTGGAACAAACCCACCACTCTTCTGGGGGAAATACCGTATTTTTCTGCTTATAAGACACTATTTTTTCTAAAATGATTAAGCTAAACATTGAGGTACGTCTTATACAAGGTAGACAGGTGGCAGCACGGCCTCCTCTTTCTCAGCTTCTGTGCAAAGGAAGGTGAGAAAGAGGAGTCCATCTGGGATGGATTGTCCCCGTCTTCTTGCCCTGGACGTGGCAGGCAGTGGCAGTGGAGCAGGCTCCTCTTTCTCAGCATCTAGAATAATTATTGGTGGCTGACGCTAGGTAATAACCCAGAATGAACTTCATGATTTTGTTCTCCCTGCATAACTAACGCTCCCACACTTCAGGGATGTGTGGGGATTCCAGACCACCAACAGACTCTGAACCCCGAAATAAGTTGGCAAGCACTGAGGCAGCTTAAGGCCTGAATTTCCAGAGACCAAAGAAAGAACCCGGTGGTTAAGCTGACCCTGAGCTGACCTCACTCAGGAGGCCAGAAAATCAAGGGCATCCCCAGATATCAGGACACAGCTGGTCTGTGACCGAGCCAAAGCTCCCCTTCCTCTCTGTCCTTATCAATAACTCCCCACTACCTAAGTATGTTCGTCCGAGATAAGGTGCATTTCTCCCCCACCACCACCACCGCCAATGGATTGCATTACTGTATTTCTTCTGTCCATTCCTATTGTGTTATTGTTATCAATAAAGGCTTGTTGGTCTCAGACAGCTCTCAGAGAGACACTCAGACACACGCACACACACTCATACTCACTCAGCTCAGAGAGACACTGAGAGACACCCACACCCAGACACCCACACAGAGAGACACGCAGCCTGGAACCAGATATGTTTGTACCCCAAACTCGGTGTTTGCGTAATTAATAACGCTACAGATGTGTTCTCCAGATTAATCTCAACACACACTCAATCACCCTGGCCACGCCATCAAGATTCCCCACACCAAGGTCTGCTCCTTTCCACACCCACAAACCAAACATTATTGCAGCATCCAGGGGCGTGGAAGCACTTTCATAATCCCGCTACACACACTCTCTCTCGCTCATACTTTAAAGGCACCTGTACTTGGCCAGAAACCCAGTTGACTTCAATTGGATTTTCCCTCCCCGTGACCACTTCTGTCTTATGCACCATTCCCTTGCTTGGTGCTCCCTTTGCTGCCACCGTCCACCAGGTCCAGGACAAGAAGATGGGGATGATCCATCCCAGATGGGCTCTTTTTATAATTTTGGGTTGGAAAACTGGGGGTTGTCTTATACTTGGGAGCGTCTTGTAGACAGAAAAATACGATACTTATTTTTAATAGGGACTTGGACTTGGGTCTCAGGACTTGGTACCAAAGACTCAGACCAAAGACTGGCCAACATCCCTGCTAGATAAAGAGAAACTCCATTAATTGTAAGGTAGACAAGGAACATGAGACATACATTCCATAAGGTGGCAGCAATTACTAAGAAACCTAGGTCTTAAAACTTATGCAAGATATTAACTTACAAAAAACGAATTAGGTAGAACAGGCATGTCCAAACTTCAGCCCTCCTGATGTTTTGGACCACAACTCCCAGAATTCTAAGCTTAGCTTGCCAATGACAAAGGACTGTGGGAGTTGTGGTCCAAAACATCTGGAGGGCCGAAGTTTGGACATGCCTGAGGTAGAAGATAGGTCTGAAATCCCCAAACCTGAACATTATAGATCTTAAAAGTAATTAAATTTATTTTAAAAAAAACATAGTAGTCATGCTGCTATAGTAATAAAAGAAAATGGAGAAAAATCTCAGGAAATGTTCACCTCTGTTATGATGACAATTTCATTTTGCAGTTCATCTAGCCGATTCTGCAACAAGCTCTCATTCTCTACCAGCTTTAAACCATACTGTGCTGCTTTTCTTCTTTCCTCTTCAGCTTCTCTGAGCTGAGAACGAAGACGTGAAATAGTGTCTTCGCTGGTCTCCATTTTCCTCAGTACTTGTACGCTATGTAGATGATACAACCTGAACATCAATGAAAAAAAAAATAAAGCTGATGAAGATTAAGTGATTAAACTTTTTCAGTTTTATGAAAGACTAAGGATACTAAAACTGCACACGTCCTCTAGCTCTATGAAAGACAGAAGACAAACTTTGGCTACCACGGCATAATTTTGTGCACAACAGAAGCCTATTATAAATAATTCTATGAATAGTTTCTGTGGCCTTGCCCTTTCACAAAAGGAAAATGGGTCTTTAATACCTGGTGAAACAGATATAAACAGTACAGCCTGTTTTTATTAATAGCCAGATTATTTACAGTCAATAATTCAATTAAGACTCAAATATGGGCCTTTCATCTGAGAAGCAAGCAGACATCTAAGAAACTTCAGATTACCAGGAAAGGAGTCCAATTAGGGCACTGTTTTGCCCTCAAATATCTAGTTATTACTTGAGACCCAAGATAAACCTGTAAGATACAGCCAAATATAAAGAAAGAAACAATATACTAAAAGTCACTGGGAACCAGTTGGGGCATACAACCATAAATACATGGACCTATGCTACTCTGCAGGCAAATATGCAAGTCTGATGTAATATAATAAACTATCCAAAACACTAGATGTAGCAGTTGGCAGGAGTTGGCAGACCCAAAGTGAACATAGGAAAAAATCAACCCAAAAATCAATTCAAATGGGCCTACTGTAGTTGCAGCTTTACTGTAGTAGATTAATTTGAATAACTAGAATTTATAGAAGAGTTGGCTACCAAATCTGCACTGATTTGGTGGGCCTATTTAAGCATGACTTACTATACTAAGCAACAGGATTAACAGCCAATACAGTGATCCCCCGCCTATCACGGGAGTTAGGGACCTGACCCAACCCGCGATAATTGAAAATCCATTATATGTGGATGCAGGTCGGGTTGGGCCTGGGAAGCCTAACTGGGGGCTCTTGTACTTACCCCCAGCCTGGTGCTGCCCTGAACGGGCCTGCGAGGACCTTCCCAGGCCTTCTGGAGGCCCCTGGGAAGGCCCTCACAGGCCCGTTAGGGGCAGCGCCAATCCTGGGGTAGGTATGGGAGGCCAGAAACAGCCTTTGGCCCTTACCCTAGGGTTTTTTTTCCATATACTATGGTCCCGCAATATAGTGGGATCGCAGTACAGTGGACCCTTGTATAACAAACAGCTTGAATAACATAAAATTTGTACAACATAAAAATTCTGGAGATAGGGGAAATTTGCTTAACATAATTGCCTATGGGGGGAATCCGTACAACATAAAAATGGGATCACTCTGTTTTTAATGCATTCATATGGAAATTTGTATAAAGGAAAATTTGCTTAACATAATTTCATTTGGAACAAATTAATTCCTTTATACAAGGTACCACTGTATATGAACCGCGAAAGGGCAGGTGACCACTGTATAAGAGAGATGAAAAAACAATTCTTCATACAGTTACATAATCGATGTAGATTACACTGCCGGATAAGGCAAAACACCAGGCCAAAACACAGCCCAATGTCCAAGCCTCATGTTATATCTCATAAATCACTTTAAAGTTCCATTACTCAATGGCTATGTTTCAAACTCAAAAACAGTTAATTACTAGAGATGGGCACGACTCGGGAAAATGACGTTTTCGAGTTGTCGTGTGTCGGAGGCAGTCCGTTTCGGCTCATTTCCGTTTTTCGCGAAATTTCGCAAAAATTAGTCGGTTCGTTTTTTCGTTGTCGTTAGTACTGGTTTGGGGGGGTAGCGGGCTCCTGGAGGGAGCTGCAGGAGTCAGCCAGAGCCACAAGTGACGGACTGGCAGACTCTTTGCACCCGCTGTGTCTCACGTACTTGCATGTAGTGCAATGCAAGTAGATCTGGCTTAGGGTTAAGACGTGTTAGCGCAAGCGCTAGGGTTAGGCTAGTTATGGGTGAGGTTAGGGTGAGTATTGGGGTGCATCTGGGTGCCTCTCTGACCCACTTAGAAGGACAGTGTACTGGCGTATGGGTTAGGCTTAGGGTTCGGGTTTGGGCTACGATTAGTGGGCTGTTTATGCCCGATTGGCACATCCCAGAAGTCTCTGTGGTCAACCTGGCCAAGTGGCCATGCGATTGGTGGAAAATTTGCATGGTCCACTCCCATGGGCAAGCCCATCATTGCGAATGTGCAGGTGTAAAAAAAATAAAATAAAATAAAATAAAATAAAATCAACGGAGACTTTTTTTTGCAAGAAAAAACCCACTGCTGCTACTGTAAAAAATTCAAGCATTTAAAATAGCTAATTTTCGCATGTTTCTGTGGTGCTTTGGTGGGGTTTTGGGCAACGATTTCAAAAAAAATATTGCGGTCGCCATTTTGGATCCCCCGCACTGCATGGCAAATGGATGTGCCCTCCCAGCCTGGTACAGTCAGCAAAACCTGGCCATGCGATTGGTGGAATGGCTCCAAAACTTTGCATGGTCCACTCCCATGGGCGAGCCCATCATTGCGAATGCGCAGGTGTAATAAAATAAAATAAAATAAAATAAAATCAACGGAGACTTTTTTTTTGCAAGAAAAACCCACTGCTGCTACTGTAAAAATTCAAGCATTTAAAATAGCTAATTTTCGCATGTTTCTGTGGTGCTTTGGTGGGGTTTTGGGCAACGATTTCAAAAAAAATATTGCGGTCGCCATTTTGGATCCCCCGCACTGCATGGCAAATGGATGTGCCCTCCCAGCCTGGTACAGTCAGCAAAACCTGGCCATGCGATTGGTGGAATGGCTCCAAAACTTTGCATGGTCCACTCCCATGGGCGAGCCCATCATTGCGAATGCGCAGGTGTAATAAAATAAAATAAAATAAAATAAAATCAACGGAGACTTTTTTTGCAAGAAAAACCCACTGCTGCTACTGTAAAAATTCAAGCATTTAAAATAGCTAATTTTCGCATGTTTCTGTGGTGCTTTGGTGGGGTTTTGGGCAACGATTTCAAAAAAAATATTGCGGTCACCATTTTGGATCCCCCGCACTGCATGGCAAATGGATGCGCCCTCCCAGCCTGGTACCAGCAGCGCAGCAGTAGCAATAGCCAAGGAGAGGGGGGGGCGGGGAACCCCCCCCCAAATAAAACACCCTTCTGGCCTGGTAGGTGCCCTCAGACAGTTTTCGCCTAGTTTTAGGGCCGGGAATCGGTTTTTTTTTTTTAACTTTTAAAAACTTTTTTTCTGTGCCGCTTGGCACTGCGCGGTCGCCGCGATGCAAGTAACGAGCACGACAAATCAGACCAAATTGTTCGTTCGTCGGTTCGAGCTCGAAGTCTGGTGGAGTAATTCCCGTTACCGTTTCCGTAGAGTAACGGAAACGAGTAACGGAAACGGAAACGGGAATACCGCTAAGTCGTGCCCATCTCTATTAATTACTCTTAAAGGTGTGCTATGTGACATCAAGTCAAATAGAAATAAAACAAATAAATAATAAATAATAATAAATAAATAATAAGTTGCATCTGATATACCAGGGCTGTTCAACTTTGAACAGGCCAAGGTCTACTTTTTCCGGCCCAAAGTGTCCAAGGGCTACTACACTAAAGCCTCTACTTACGAATTTTATCTGTTCTGAGCACGTGCTCATAACTAAAAACTTTTTATGTAGAGTAGTGGTTTCCCATATGAATGCATTTAAAACCAATTAATCTGTTCTGGAGGGAACAGATTTCAATGCGCCACGGCCCTTGAACTGCTCCACTCAGCTAAGACAGTGGGCTGGCAGACCCAGAAATTTGCTGGGGCAGTGGTGGTCCTTGGGATGGAGGAGGGAGGGGTGGAGAACTTATCCCCTCACTTTTTTTTTATTAATGGACAGTGGTCTACTTTTGAACCCTTCACGGGCTACCAGTAGCCTGCAGTCTACCTGTTGGGCAGGCCTGTGATATACAGCAACCCTGGTATGGTTTTCAATGTCAGATACTTATGGAGCAGTTTGAGCAATGCCACACACCCTTCTGAGTTTCCATGGCCCTGGTGGATTCAAATCCAAGTCTCCAGAGTTTTAGTATGTCACTCTATCCAGTATACTACTACACAGCATACCACCACCACAAGGTAAATTATAAAGCTAAGCATCTACCAACAGTTACAACCATAGAAGTTACTGATTCTCTCTCTTTAAAATACAAATCATGAAACAGGGAAGAAGGAAAAAAGTTTAAAAATCTCAATTGTAAAGTAGCTTTTTAGAACTGATTAGTTTCTAAACTAATAATGGATTATTGTGTGATTCTAAAGAAGGTGATTTGTTAAAACACATGAAATAGTTTAAACCAATCCAGAATTTTTCAAAAATTTTAACATGGTAAGCAAGAGGACAGATGATAAAAATGAGCTCTAAAATTTTGTGTGCCACTTTCACATAAGAGCTATCTTCCAACAATTTGATTTGACATTGCAAGATAATGATTCCAGCTGCACAAATCAATTGTCTACTAAAGCCATGAACTAAAAAACTACTGAATAGTTTGCACAGCCCATAGTTATAGTGGCATAGTAAAAGGTTTGAGTTAATCATTCTCTATGCACTGAAATTGCATTTGTAGCACTCCAAAAGTTATTAAAAATGCACAAAGAGAGTAACCCATTAAATATTAACAAGTGTCATTGTAAATTTAGTTCACAAAACTACAGCCGCAATTATGAGTTGTGTTGAACCTGGAATTGCATGAGCAAACACCGATTCAAAGCCTCATTGAATAGTAACAAGTTGGCTATTCCTTACATAGTGGCACTGGCTCTAAATTTCCTTTATCCTCTTCCACCGGATTAAGCAGGGTAACCTCAGTCTGCATGGTAATTTATATAATAATCTCCAATTTTGACTATAATCAAATCCTATCGGCTTCAAAGTAGGTATTGCATTTCAAGTCTTTTGAGCAAACCAAGTAAGTGAAAAAATAACAATCGAGCATCAATATAACAGATCTTTACAGTGATTTTTAAAAATTCTGTGTGGCATAGCCAATACTGTATTAGGTGACAAGTTAAACAGAAATACTTGAAACTGAATAATCCAAAACCTGTTTTAGACATCAGCTAGGTTAACAGCAAAGTTTCTGAAATATACATCTTAATAGCTTAAAAACCCTATTGATTTCAATTCTTCCAACTTCCAGAGAAAACAAAAACGAGACTCACCTTCAGGTATACTCCATCTTATGGTATTTCGCATGCTACTCTATGGTTTTACATTAGTGTCTACTGAATGCCTATTTCTGTTTCAAGTTCTTCAGCTTGTTCCATCACCCTCACTGTTGCCTCTCAGAATAGGTAAAATCACATGATGAGATCATTGAAATGCAAATCCTTTTCAATCTACTTGAAGCAGCTGCTCACTATTTCCATGGCTGCCAAAACCGACAAAGCTGTCAAAGAACAGCAGCTCTCTGTAACCAAGGCCAAGTTCTAGTACATTCTCCCTTCCAACACATAGCAAATTAATATCTGAGTTTTTTCTAATCACAGTTTATCTACCTTAAAAGGATTTAAAGTGTATTAAATCAATTTGTATCTGATGCTATAAGGTACGAGCAAAATGGAAAGACCTCCGGGTACTAAAACACAGAAACTTTACTCACATTTGTCTCTTATACTGTACTTTAATTAGTGCAACAAGTGAAGCACAAGTACAGCTTACTTCACTGAAGGACCAAATCATTCTTACACTATAAATTTGAAGCAAGAATATGAGGAACTATAGAAGGCAAAGTGAGCATATTTGTAAATGATAGTGAAAATACAATAATGAAGTTCTATTATCTCCAGAAAGACAAGATAAACTGATACAGAGAAGAAATGTTAATCTCAAAAACTTGATGGTTGATTTAAATAATATTCCTAGAGAATGTACAGATTATATAAAGAATAGATTTGCATTATTAGACCCAAAGGACCATAGAAACCAGGTAGAAATCCAAAGAATGGGGAAAAAACTATTCCTAAAAACAAGGATTAGCTTAGTGATAGGGAAAGATTCCTTGATTCACCTATGACCTGTTATTACTGTATTTTTAGGAATAGGAATCTTCTGTTATAAAATAAAGTCCATTTTTGCTTTTATATGACAAATCTGTTCTTCAAGGAAGTTATCAGGTAATAAAGAGCTGACTGCATGAGCATAGCTCAGCTAAAGGGAGATTGTAAAGAACAGTTAACTTCCAGTTTGGAACCACTGGTGACAGCATTACCAGATAGTTCTACTTATAACCAAGAATTGAAATACAGTACCCCCCCGCCGATCGCGGGGGTTAGGGACCCACCCCACCCGCAATCCAAGAAAATCCACGATATGTGGAAGCGGGTGGGGGCAGGGGGCGAGGGTGGCATCTTACCTCCCGCTGTCCCGAGCCTTCCTGGGGAGCCTGGCTGAGCGGCGCGGAGCGACCGGATCGCTCCACGCCGCCCCTCCCGGCCGCACCGGGCCTTAGTGGAGGAGCCTGGCTGAGTGGCGTGGAGCGACCGGATCGCTCCACGCCGCCCCTCCTGGCCGCCTCGGCCCTTAGCGGGGGAGCCTGGCTGAGCGGCGTCGATCACTCCGCGCCGCCCCTCCCGGCCACCCCGAGCCTTCCCAGGGGAGCCTGGCTGAGCGGCGCGGAGCAACCGGATCACTCCACGCTGCCCCTCCCAGCCACCCCAGGCCTTAGCGGGGGAGCCTAGCTGAGCGGCGCAGAGTGACCGGATCGCTCTGCGCCGCCCTTCCCGAGGCTTCTTGGGGGGGGGTGCGTGGGAGAGCGGCACGGAGCAATCTGATTGCCCCCGCCGCCCCCCCATGCACCCCCGAGGCTTCTGGGTGGGGGGGCAGCATGGAGTGACCCAGGCCCCCCTGCCCCCCACGGTGCAGGTACTGCAATCCCGTGTTGTAGTGGGGACGCGGTACCTGAACCACGAAATGGCAGGGGGTCATTGTAAAATCCTTTCACAGGGCGAAGTGGAAGGTGAAGAAGGGACGCAGAAGTCTTAAGCGTATAGATATCAGTAAGTAGTACACAGCGTAGCTGTTTAAGCAGAAGAAGAAGCAGGTCTATGGACTCTGCTTACTACTCTGAAAAGGGCTTTCTCAGCTGCTGCACCCAGACTCTGAAACTCCCTTCCACTAAAGGCCAGGGCTGCCTCATCTCTGTTGTCCTTCCGGAAACAGGCAAAAACCTTCCTTTTCAGGCACGCTTTCCCAGAACGATGGACTACCTATTATGTGTCTTTTCTTTGAATCAATAGGATCACATAGACTTTGGATTTATAACTACTTATAACCTTATGTGTTTACACTGACATTATGTTTTTGATGTTAGTTTCCATCACTCATACCTTTTACATGAAATTTTACTCTTTTTAACTGCATGCATTTTCTTGTAACTTTAATGAAATGTTGTCTATTAATGCTGTATGATGTCCCTGTTCTCAATACCTGAACATGTCTTAATTGTACTGGACTGTATATTATCTCTCATTACTGTAAACTGCCTTGGGTCCTTTTCTGTTTCAAGTAAAAATACACTAAAACAAAAATAAAATTATACTAGAAGGTAGCAAGCCAATTGAGGTAGGTTTTGTAGGCCAACAATGGGCCTCGAAGTATGGAAGCTGCCACAACTTTATTGTCCAGCGTTCGCATCTATACTTAGTAATAGGGATTACTGTTGTTTGAATGGTCTTCTCCTAGGTTATCAGTGACTACAGCAGAATCATTCAGGGTGAGACTTTTACATCATATATAATTAACAAGGTTATCATGAAACCTAAAAACCTAAATTCTTATAAGACCCAGATATTGTAATACAGCAGCTTCCCCACACCTGCCGGATCAGATACAAGATACAAGGGTTCTACTGTACATTGGAGTTGAAAACCCAGAGTCTCACCAACAAGACATGCATATGTCACTTATATATTCACAAATTGTAACCAAAACATTATTCAGCTGCCAAGAATGCTTATAATTCATTGGCTTGGCTCAAACAACTGGCTAATTGGTCTTGGACACCTAAAGCATTATTTTGCATTAAAGCAAACAATTTCCCTGCTGAATTTTGAGCTCACTTTTGTTTTCAGAACTTCTTCTCTATATCCCCTTAGTCATGTTAACGCCCTTATTGTGACAAACTGTGCATCTTAAGGATAAAATCTTAACAGAACAGGTCTCCATCAAAATTCCTTAGTTGTAAGATTTTAACTGTTGATAGGACATACAGATGCAACTGAAGAGAAATCTCCTCTCCTTAATTGTAAGGATGTAAGGTGGTGAAGATATACCTGCTGAATTTATATTACAAAGGCATCAAAGCTCAAAGGTTTTCCCCTCCTCCATCCCCCCCCCCCGTCTTGTTGCTTCACAAACCCACACTTCTCAAGTGGAGGCTCGACACTGTTCTAACTGCTGTCTTGTTGTTCCAGCACCTCTGTCCCCATTCTATGATGCCCACCTGGTCAGAGACTTGTTTTCTGCGAGGGAGGAGACAAACTTTGGCAGGCTTCTTCCATCCCACCATGGTGTCGTTTTTTTTTTTACTTATTTCCCAATTTCTGATCTGTCATCAGTCTCCATCAAGAACTGACATGATACATTTACCTGGTCACCAATCAATTACCCAGGTGCAAAGCCCAGCACTTTTCTCATGCTCAAGAAGCTGAGTTGTACAAGTAACATGCAATAAGGGCCTAACTTCTGGACTAGATTAAAGAAAAGTTATTCTAAAAGAATAACTAGGAAAAGGTAACAATACTATCAAAAGAGTACAAACTATTTAAATTCTCAGGATTACATTTCAGAATTTCTAAGCAAACCAATACAATTATGCTACAGGTAAGTGTAGGCTATGAAATGATATTTTACCTAACACAGATTCTAACTGTCACGAAGGCAGTCATGATGGCTTCTAACTTTCTTAGCTCAAAGACTATTGTCCCTTCCACTAAGAATCCATTTTATCTTGTGTTGTCTCCTCTGTGAAAATCCGGCAATGTGTTACTTCAAAGAGGATTTCTGAAACACCTAGAAACTAAGTAATTGAGGTAAAGAGCCCTATGGGCACGAACCAGCTGTCTGTGTAGTTAGCATTTCAAGAGGATGGTTTCATTTCTGAATTGCATTTCTATTTGGCATGAAATATGAAGTAAATGTAAAAGTAAATTATGATCTGGGAACCCATAATCAAAATCCTGGAGTTAACATTATTACCACTCTATTTAGGGAACAATGCAAATCTACTCATTAGAGTTGTGCTGGTTTGTAGAACTGAGTTGTGCTGGTTTGTAGAAATTGGTCTGCAAGGCACCCCAGCTGGCAGCACCACCTCCCTGTACCCTGATCTGTCTTTCAACTGAACAGCAGGAGCACCTCTGTCTTGTCTCAGTTAAGTTGCACTCTCACCTAATCCGCCACTCACACCAGAGACAGATGCATGTTCTTGTGGCTCCAGGTTAATTCTCAGATATCAAGGGTGAGATATTCAAGGATTACTGCCCACTACAGCAATGAGTAACTAACTGTCCATAAAGAGATCATCTGGCTCATTCAGTGCAAGACAGCTTCATATTGCGACAAACCACAGTAGAACCTGCTTCCAATCAGTGACCCGATCTCATGTCTCTCATACAGTACTTGTACTAGTATACACCCAAACAAGACCAGACAGGTGTTGACTAGAGATGGGCACGACTTGAAAAAAAAATTTT
The DNA here is from genome assembly GCA_037367245.1 of Phrynocephalus guinanensis. Lineage (NCBI taxonomy): Eukaryota > Metazoa > Chordata > Lepidosauria > Squamata > Agamidae > Phrynocephalus > Phrynocephalus guinanensis. The sequence goes on from CM074734.1 coordinate 89,537,534, forward strand.
TTCGAGTTGTCGTTAGTCGGGCCGTTTCCGTTTCGGGCTGTTTCCGTTTTTCGCGAAAATTCGCAAAAATTAGTCGGTTTGTTTTTTCGTTTTCGTTAGTACTGGTTTTGGGGGGGAGCGGGCTCCTGGAGGCACCTCTCTGGGGTGGGTGCCTCCTCTGGCCCGCTATAAAGGGAAAGTGGGCTCCTGGAGGCACCCGTGGGTGCCTCCTATCCTCACCCACTAGGAAGGGGAAGCAGGCTCCAAGAGACCCCTCAACATGGGGGTCTCCCCTCCTCACCTGCTGCTGCTGCAAAATGGTATGCAATAGCCATATGGATATTGCATAACAGAATGTGCAGACAGTGACTGTGAAGACTAGTGGATGGCACTGAACCCAGAGCCATAGTGAGATGACTAACTAAGGCTCTCGCACCACCATGTCTCACACAGAAGGGAATTGTACTTGCGTGTAGTGCAATGCAAGTACATCTGGCTTAGGGTTAAGGTGGGTTAGGGCTAGGGCTAGGGTTAGGCTAGTGACGGGTAAGGTTACAGTGGGCTAGTGGGTTGCACCTCTGGGTGCCTCTCTGACCCACTAAGAAGACAGTCTGTGATGTATGGGTACGGAGTCAAGGGTTAGGGTTAGGGTTAGGAGGCTAGGGCAGGTTTTAGGGGGCTTTTTGGCACATCCCAGAAGTCTCCATGGCCAAGTGGCCATGCGATTGGTGGGATGGCTCCAAAAATTTGCATGGTCGTCCACTCCCACATGGCTGGCCACTCGGCCAGCCCATCATTGCGCAGGTGTAAATAAAATAAAATAAAATAAAATAAAATCAATGGAGGACAGAGGAGGAGAGGAGAGACATTTTGTTGCAAGAAAAAACCCACTGCTACTGTGAAAAATCTGGCAGTTTATACATTTTCGTGTGTTTCTGTTGTGCTTGTGTGTTTTTGGACCACGATTTCAAAAACAATATTGCGTTCGCCGCCCCATTTTGGATCCCCCGCCCGCACCGCATGGCATGGCGACTCGAGTCCGGCTGCCCAGGATGGGGGGGAGGCGGGACCCCCCCCTCCAGAAACCACCCCTCCTGTAGGTGCCCTGCGCCCTTAGTCAAGCAGGCATTTTTTTCCGCCTGCTTTTTTTGGCCCGGGAATGGGTGGGGGGAGAGTTTAAAAGTTTTTTCCTGTGCCGTCCGTGCCGCTTGCTTGCGCTTTAATTGCGGCGGCCGGCGGCCGGCGAGACTGGGCTTTTTGCTGGCTGGCTGCGAGCCTGCGGCGACTGGCGAGTCCCACCAGAGCAGCCCAGGACAGGGGATGGGGGGGGAGGCCGGGGACCTCCAGAAACAACCCCTCTGGTAGGTGCCCTGAGGCACAGCAGGCATTTTTCCGCCTGCTTTTTGGCTGGGAACCGGGTTTTTTTAACTTTTAAAAACTTTTTTTCTGTGCCGCGTGGCATCGCGCGATCTCGCGATGCAAGGAACGAGCACGACAAATCAGACCAAAATTGTTCGTTCGTCGGTTCGAGCTCGAAGTCTGGCGGAGTAATTCCCGTTACCGTTTCCGTAGAGTAACGGAACCGAGTAACGGAAACGGAAACGGGAATCCCGCTAAGTCGTGCCCATCTCTAGTGTTGACTTTTAAAGAAAAAGTGTTGCTAGAGCAGGTCAGGTTGTGCAATCCAAAATGATTCAAAGTTACTGTGTGCATTAAGTGAATGAAGATAGGATGTCTTACTGTCATGAGAGAGAAAAAGAAAGAACTCCTTCAGTTTTTCTCTCTCTGCATTTAAAGCTTAAAGAAAAAGGGAAACATCATGGAGACTTTTTTTTCAGGATTATTGGCCCTATAATCCCCAAAGAGTAGGCTGTCCTCTCAGAGAGTAAATTCTCCTTCTTGAATCTCACTTTCAGGGAAACCAGTAAAGCACATCACCTTTTTTTTCAACAGGCTATAATATATACACATCCTGTACATTAACCTTGGCTGGTAACAGTCTTAAGGACTTCAGAAACAATTTATTCTAGTCATTTCTGGCAGTGCCACTGATGTAACTTGGACCTTCAGCAATTTAGAGACATTTCAGAGAGCTCGAGCCAGATATAAAGACATGGGTGAATCTCCCACAAAAATTAACTAGGATTATGTGTGTGTTCTTCAGTGTAACTGGGGGAAATGACAAGTAAGCTTCAACACAGAACTATAGGGATACAGAAGTAAAGACAAAACAGGGACAGGGAGAGAAATGAATGGAAAAGGAAGCATGGAAGGATGGTAGCAAACAGAAGGAATAAGAAGCTCTCTCCTCTTGTTGAGCAGTCCAAAGGTAAATAGAATTTTACTGACGCCGCCCCAATGTCTGCTCACCCCTAACATCAGTAACGTCCTGTTTGGGGAAACGGTTGTAGGGGAAAGGAAGACAATTCAGATAAATGTCACTTGATGGCTATTCCACACACACCCCCAATCAATCCACAACAACAGCATCAGTGCCCTGAATGCACCCCAGAAGCCCAGTTCTTCTTGCCAGGGAACGACAGTGACTCTAGAAGACAGAGATATACAGAGCCCAGCCCACCCATCCTTTTAAAAAAATTAAAAACAAACCGGATTTCTCTGAAAGGGGAAAAGTGACAGCGCGCCTCCTTCGGTCTCACCTGAAGGACCAGGAGCCAGCGAGCCTCCACTTGAGAAGGGTGGGTTTGTGAAGCAACAAGAAAGGGGAATTGGGGGAAGGAGGAGGAGGAGGAGGAGGAGGAGGAAGCCTAGGGAGAGCCGCGACGCCTTGGCAGGAGGAGAAAGGCAGCCGCTGGATCTGCCCAACCCTAACCCTAATCCAACCCCCTCGCCTAGCACGGACTTCCTTACAGGGACTTCTCCCCGCCGGCAACTGTAGGTCCTCTCCACCGTTCACGCCGTTGCAAACGAGGTCAAGTATTGAACCGGCTGTTGTAGTTACTGGACCGCCTAAGACTCCAGGAGTGAATTAGGGCAGCCCTTGGCAGGAGAGCCGGGGGACAGGACTCTCGGGAACGCCTCTTTTCTGTCTATTGGAGGGGGACCCCCCCCCCGAGGCGTTCCTCTCGGAGCCTTTCCCTCCGTCCACGGAGGGAGGGAAGGAGGGTAGGACCAGAAGAGACCCCTTGGATCCTTTCTCCTTTCCTCACAGACCCCTCCCCCAACCACCACCCCAACCTCGGACCCACCCGCCGGGCTGCTCGTGGGTGGCGCCTCGCTGACTTCCCGGACCTCAGTTTAAATTTCGCCTTCCCGGCGTGCGCGAGGGCCCAAACCTCGCGAGAGTTGCGACTTCCTGGCCGGGGGGGGAAAACCCGGCGTCTCGCTTGGGGGGACGAGGGAGGGGGAGGGGGAGGAAGGCGGGTTCGGCGCTCTCTTGTGAGCGCGCCGCCTGGTGGCCCCCGCGGCTGACTCGGAGATTGGGAAAAAGCTCCACGAAAGTGAGCATTCTCCGTAAGATGGTGGGGGGGGGGAAGCAAACTCAGGCGCATGCGCGGCAGCATCCCATATTCTTGGTAAAGCATCCGCTGGATGTGCGTGCTAATCGTGTCCGACTCTACAGTTGGTGCTCATCTCTGTATTCAAGCCTAAGAGCCAGTGTTGTGCAAGTCCGTGGCCATGTGGCCAGCATGGCTGCAAGGAAACACTGTTTTTACCTTCCCGCTTTTTACAGCGGTACCTATTTATCTACTTGTATTTACATGCTTTCAAACTGCTAGGTTGGGAGGAGCTGGGGTTAACAGCGGGAGCTCCCTCCGCTGCGTGGCACCCGGTATTCGAACTGCCAAGCTGCCGACTTTGCAGCCAACAGTTTTCAGAGCCTTAATCTGCAAATCCTAGGTTTTTGGCTTTTTCTTCTCCCAGTTCTCTAGTAACCAGGCGGATCTACTTCTATTTGTATTCCTTCATAGGGGTTGGGCTTGATGACTTTATAAGGCCCCTTCCAACTTCACTGTTCTATGATTTCTGTGATGAGTGGAGAAGAGAAGGACACCATGCCTTTTGTAGGACCTGACCTTTGAGTCTTCTTCGTGGTGACTTCATTCAGAGCTGGCCCATGTCGCCCTTTGGTAGAGGGCACCTTCACATGCAGAAGATGCTCTGTGTGACTGGCAACCCTTCAGATGGAGGACTAGGAGTCCTGATTGGTTATTCTGATTTGGAAGGGTTTCCTAGTCCCTGCTGGCCCATTTGGGGACTGTGCAGCCTGCCCAAATGTCAGTCCATCTTTATTTACTGTCACAGACCCCAATAAGCTGGCCAAGCACTTAACCCCGGCGGCCACATAGGCTCCAAGCAATCTCAGCTGATCCTGAGTGATGGTGGGCATTGGAAACTTGGTCCCACCCCCGTTGAGCTGCACTGTTGAGATCAGAAATTAATAAAAACTTAACAGATTCTAGGGAACCAAAGTGACGCCATGTTGATTTCTCTGTATGCCTTGTATCTGTGCCTTATTGTGCTTTGTAAGCTGTCTGGAACTCTTTCAACTGTACTGGAATATGTGCCTCAGCAAGAGTAAAAGAAGAATCTGTGTTAAATGTCCAAGGACACCAATGGGTGTGTGTGCAAGGAGGATGGAATAGGAATGGCTCTCACAAAGAGTTACAGCTTGCCCAAAGAAGGTTGTTGATTGCTGAAGGGTGTTTCACACTTTCTGTACTTAAATGTGTACCCTGCCTTTAGTGGCTATTTTTCCTTCTGCTTCAGGGGAAAAGGTCGCCCCCTTCATTTATCCAGCTAAATAAATGAATGGTGATTTGGATCTCTGCTTGTCTCAGAAGTCTTTGGCTAAATTATTCTGATACAAGGAAAGTTTGGGATTAGCCCAGGCTCAACAACACCTCTTTAAACTGAGGACTGTCCCAACTAAATGATTAGGTTTGGTGCCCTAGACTGGATGTAGGTAAGACCCAACCTTGTATTGACAAAGGGCGTTTATACACGACCCAAAAGCTCCGCCGCAAATGGCTGCAAGGTCCGAACCTTAAAAATGTTTACCCACCAGCTCCGGACTTTGCAGACAATTAAGTGCAACCCCGCCCACTTTAGCAAGACCAAACAGCAGTTTTCTTGTACCTGCTTTTTGGAGGTGACAAATATTTGATCCGGTGTAAGGATAGTGAGTGCGGGGCTCTCCTGGCTTCCGTTTGTTCTTTTTTTGCGCCCCGCCCCTTTAAGAGATCTGAATGCTGCCCGGAACAAAACGGAGGTACGAAGGCATTCTTTTCTTTCTTTTTTCTCCGTCCTTCAGGCAGCCAGCAACCAGGAAGTGCCGAGGGGGGTGGGGACAGAGGAAGAGCGAGGAACCCCTAAGATCTCTGGTCCGAATTTAAGTGGCCAGCGGATCTTAGGGGTCGTGTAAAAAGGCCCAAACTGGCCTTTTGGTGGAGGGGTAGCCGTGTCTGTGTGAGCCCTGCTGGCTTCCAGCTAATGCAGACTAAGAACGGAAAAAGCTTCCACTGGGCTGTGTCCTGTTGTTGGTGGACAACTTGAACTGGTTCTAGTTGATATAGTGTATGATAGGGAATTATGAGAGTGGTGTTTCGGGAACATGGGGCACATTGATAAAAAGATAAGTCCAAAATCCTGATCTTCTGCACCATACCTTTTTAAAAGGAGGCACAAATCACTCCTGATTAGGAATAATGTACAGTACTGTATTATGGAGCTTGTGTTCCATGGTTTGAAAACTTGGTGCTGGGCCAATTGTTTCATGAATCATCTGCAGCTGTACAGATCATTGTCGAATTACAGGTGTCTGCATCTGCAGATTGCACCATAAAAATTCATTCAGATGTCTAATCTGTAACTGTTTCCTGCTGCTCTGTCCTGTTTTATTATTGAAATGAGTTGAATTTTAGGAGATGTTTCAAAATGCAGTTGCACAGGCATATATGGGAACATCCATATGCTTTCTCCTACCAGTGTAGTTGTACTTTCCCAACTTCCTTTCTCACGTTGATTGCCTCATCAGGTATAGCATTATTTTAGTTTGCATATGTCAAGTATGATTTTCATATACATAAAACATACCTGATTTTAGATTAGAGTGTAACAATACACTCTCTATGGAGCTACCACCTCCTAAGAGGATTCAGAAAAATTAGTGCAGAATAAGAAATTATTTCAGGTGTTTTTTTTACAAACCTGCAAGTTCTTTCTGCCTAATGGTTCTTAAATCAATCAATCAATCAATTGAATAAATAAATAAATGTATAAAGTAATCAGGGCTGCTTAAATGTGGAGCTGTACCCAGGCATTATCTTTGTCCAACTAATAGTAATTAAAATGTGAATAAAATCAGGCTTATCACCCTCTCATCCCATTTTCTTCTCACTGTCTATGCACTGAGGGCAAGCTCATCTCCCATGGTGATCAGGTGGGCTTTCCATATCATAGATCAAGGGTCTTCAAACTATGGCCGGCGCACTGGATCCGGCACACCAGGGTCCTGAATCCATCCCTCTGGCCATTGCAGAACAACCCCCCCCCCACACACACACACTTGAGCTGAAAACTCGCCACTCTGGGCAGGGCGTCGGGGGTTTTTTCCAGCCTTGCTGTGATTGGGTGCTGCATGGCATGTGACACTCCCCTTGGAAGGCCCCCGCATTGGGTAGGCCAGTGACTGCCTGACTTTTAGGGTGGGGATGGGCTTTGTGCGGTCGCTGGCTGCCCCTCACACAACAACCCTGCGGAGAGGGACGCTGGTGGTCCAAAGGCGCACGGCTGGAACAGCCACCCCGATCAGCAGCAGCAATCTGGGTCCTCCATTTGGAAGGTGGAACCCCCTCCAAGTCACGTGCCCAGGCTACCACCCTTTCCCTTCATTGTGGATTGGCCAGTACCGCCAGTTGCCAGGGAGATATGAGCCTAGAGATACAAAAAATAGTGTTACATACTACGGCCGCGTGACAGCTGACAGGTTCCCTGCGACATATTCCCCCTCCCCCGCCCCAGTGACATTTCCAAGTTCCAAGGCTGAGTGAAGTAATAAATGCTCATATTTTTTTCAAACTATAGTCCAGCCCCCAACAGTGTCTGAGGGACGGTAAGCTAGCCCCCTGTTTAAAACGTTTGGGGACCCAGTCATAGGGGGTCATGCACATGTACAACTTTGTAGAAGAGCAAGGTATGAACACACACACACACACACACACACACACACACACACACACACACACACACACACACACACACACACACACACACATGATAGAGAGCCAGGGTCAGCAAGGAAAATCAGAGCATGTGGCATAATATCTCTGCCACATGATTGTCAATCACAAGGACAACCCACATGTGTGCAGGGGGAGATATTGTATATCACGATCTCACTATAGACATATATATCCTCCTGAGAAATTTTGTTCCCATCAAAATGCCTCTCTGAAGGATGTTCAAAATCTCAGGTACTTGTTTTTAGGAAAGAAGGACTGTACTGAATTGTATTAAAATACAGAAGCATCCTCACATTCCTGCAGGATCGGAAATGAACTGTCCCTCAACAGCGTAATCTTGGGCTCCTTTTGGTCTAAGTAAAAATCTAAGGTACGAGTAGACTTCTCAATCTTATGAACGTTTGTTCCCTTTTTGTCCCTTCATTGGTGATTGCTGTAAAGTGCATTCTGTTATACACAGTCCCATGGGAAAAGAGTATAGCACAAATATAAAGGAAGAAACTACAGTGGACCCTTGTATAACAAACAGCTTGTATAACATAAATTTTGTACAACATAAACAATTCTGGAGATAGGGGAAATTTGCTTAACATAATCACCTATGGGGAGAAGCCATACATAAAAATGGGATCACTCCCTTTTCAATGCATTCCTATGGGAATTTGTATAAAGGAAAATTTGCTTAACATAATTTCATTTGGAACGAATTAATTCCTTTATACAAGGTACCACTGTATTTAATAATTCTGCATGTCTACATAGTACAACAGCTGCCTAGACGTCCTGAGCACATCCGATCTCATCTGTTCTCAGAAGCTAAGCAGGGTCGGGCCTGGTTAGTACTTAGATGGGCGACCACCAGGGAATACCAAGTGCTGCAGGCACCTGGAGTAGGAACTGGCAAGCCCCTCCAGCATTCCTGACAAGAAAACTCCATGGATGTGGGGTCACAAAGAGTCGGTCACGACTGTAACGACACAACAACAACAACAACAACAACAACAACAACAACAACAACAACAACAACATAATACAACATTCAGCAGAAATCTACAGTAGGAAAGGAAGCAGTTTAATTTGGAAAACAGCAAGATAACTCACAGCCGTTTTGAGTAAAGTTGCAACAAATGTTTGGACAAAATCCAGTCAAATTATCTTCAATTTCTGAACAACTTTCCCTCTGTCAAATATACTTAAGCACCAGTAATTTGGAATTGGAACCTTCTTTCTAGAGCTAGTATTATGTATTTGTAGTATGTTATTCCCTAATTAACTAAACTACAGGTCTTAAGTAGTTTGATACTTCTTGTTTACGCACACCAATCATTCCAGATTTTTATAATATGTCTTCTGAGTTTGTTTTGGAAGTACTAAAGGGCTGATGGTAAATATGTGGCGGCAACTTTTGTCTTGAGACTCAAATAGATAATATAATAAAGTTTGTATGGGGTCTCACATAACATATTTGATTACACAATATGGCGTAGTTATGTCACATTTTGTTCGGTGGTCAGAAGAAACTGGGACAGTAAACACATTCTTTTCTCATTATGAAATCAGAATTTAAAAAGAGTAGAAACAGAAGGAGCCAAGTGCCATTTAGGCAAAACTCCAACTATCTTAACAAACAGTCCATTTTTCTAGTAAGGACTTTGCGGCTTAACAACATGTAGGCACATGTTTTAACAGCACAAGTCTTTAAATGCTGTTTTAGTGCCCATCCATACTGCCTTCATCCAGAAACGAAACAAACACCACACACATGTAAAGAGTTGAATTCTTTAGTCATTTTTGTGTATCAGTATAAGGAGAGTCTGTTTATGACCCACCCTTGTGTGTTCTTCTGTGCGTTTCAAAGCCTTGTGCCAGGAGCTCTTTCAAATGAGATGAACTTCACCAGTGGAACTGGAAGTTCATTTTGTTGTTGTTCCATTTTAATGAACAAACCATTAGGGTTATTTTAACCCTCCATCGTTCCTTAGACAAATATGAAAGTTTTATAAAGTTTAAAAGGGTTCAAATCAGTGTATTTTTGCATGTCCCCGTGAATTAGCCAGGAACCCCAAGGTATGGGGAGTTTCCCACCGCAGTTTGATCCTTGACCTGCAGAAAATGCAGTGTCCACCAGTGCTGCACAACAAAATGGGAAAATTTCTTCATCAAAAAACAAAAACCAAAAACCCAAATCTCAGGAATAATCCTAATAATACAAGAATAGCTTTTTACATTTTACAGAAGGCTATGTACTATTTTACATTTTACAGAAGGCTATATACTATTTCATAGTGAGAGATCCAGTTGCCATGACTCAACTTACAGATACCCTCACTTGGACGATTGAGAATCTTCACATACTATTTCGTGGTGTTTTATTAATGATCCGATTGAGGGTTCTTCCAGATGGGGGAAAGTTCCTTCCCACCCCCTTTGCCTCATTGTCAAAGATGAGCAAAGCATCACATCTACCTTGCCATGGGTTAGCATGCCTGTACAAACACATGCTTGCTGTTGGCATTAGTGGCTGCCACTCCTGCCTCATAGCAGAGAAGGGGTTTAGTTGCCCAACTGAAGCTCACTAAAGATAAAGCTAGCCTAACCTCCATGCTGTGACTGAGAAATTACTGACTTATACCCACAAACCTAGCTTTCAAGGTGGTGGGATGCATAACAGGATCTCTGTTCAGAATGACAGCAAGTACCAATAAGCAGACTCATATTGACCTATCCACGTGTCTGATTTTTATGTTGAATGTTTAATTCAATAAATTCATATAAAACATATATTAGAGAAACGTGTAAACCAAGTCTACATAAAATGCATTTGTTGTGCACAAAAGTTTGGGTAGTAAAAAGGACAAACTGCTGTTAAAACTAGAAGGAAAGTATTTCTGCCTAAATACATGCCAAATAGAAATATGTAACTCCCCCCCCCCCCGATAAAGACATGTGGAGCTGTAAAAGATTGCAGAGATTAACGCAACAGAGGCACTGTATAAGTAGATCAAGTAACCATACAAGGAAAAGGGTGTTTTAGCCTTGCTGCTCTGGACTCATGTCCTCCACATGGAACCCTGAACTCATTTTCTCCGTACTGTGAAAAGGAGATCCTCCTCTGTCCATACCACATGGCCCCAAATGATCTGCAGTTCCCAAAAGTTGGGGGTTCTAGATGATAATGAGATCCCTCCACTCCTGGGACAAAGGAAATTCCTCTGTTTTAAGAGATGGGCCACAAATTTCAGATTACTTGCTGAGGAGCTTGAAGACAACTTTCAGGCAGCACTATCTCCATCTGTGAAGCGGCCCTGGCTTTAACATCACCAGCTATGTGAATTTGAGACAGCAGGCACAAAAAGAACTCGATGCACCGCCTTAATGAAGGTGGTTTGTCATCAGAGGCTTTCTTTTTCTTTTTTGTTTCTTGGTGGTAATTTAATTAGTATGTTTATTCTTAGTGGTCAGTTAAACCTATCACCTGTTCCTGCTTTTCTCTTCTTCCTAAAATTGCTGTTCTTGTAATGACAGCAAACTGCAGTTTGCCAGAAAGAGTGGATGTAACTACAGCACTCCCACATGTTGCATGTCTGCTCTACTTACATCTTCTAAGGTCTGAAGAGTGTTGATATTGTGCCTTTCTGGTGGCCCTAATAAAGGTATTGCGCTAATAGGGATTTTTCCCCCCACTCAGACCTGTAGGTGTTGTTGAATGAAACATTCAAAGTTTATGGCATGCCATTAGCACCACCTTGTGGCTGTTAGCCTCCGTACATTTCTGCGTGGAACTGAATGTTGGGAGTTTCAAGAGTTTCAAGGGCTCAGCCCTAAACCAGCTAGGAGGACATCGATTCAGCAAAAGCCCAGCTAATGTTAGTGGTTTGCTTTGCCCATTCACACTGCACGTATTCCATCTGCTCTCCATATATACGCCCTTTTTGCAAAATGTGTTTTTACAAGAGGGAAAGGAACCAAGTGAGGGTCAGCTCATATATTAGGTATGATTTAAATTATTCAACAAAAATAGTAAAAATTAAAATCTCTATAAGCTAAAATGTAAGCAGTTCAGGTAAAACATTTGTCACATCAGAAATTAAAAGCAAAAATGAAGAGCATTGATGGTACGTTTTATTCTTTACTACTTGTGTCAGTGGGAGCCATATGTAAATAAAGGAACATTTGGTGCATCTTTTATTTGTCACTAATTCAGTAAGCTAATTTATTTCATTCTTTTAAAAGATTTTTTTCTTTTGGCCTTTAAATCAAGCTTACAGTATCTCCTTTATATTGCCACACTGGGCTGAGGAAGACAGCAAATTTAGATTTATTTCTAGTATGGCTTGGGAATAGTCCAGTGGAAGATAATAACTTTTCTATATATATTTTTTAGTTGTCTCATTAAAGCATACATAATGCTCTCACTGTTTTTGCCCCCAGCTTTGGTGTGTTACTATATGCTGCCATGTCTTGCCCGACCTATAAGAATGGTAGCAGAGTTTCCAAGGATGTGTGAGATGTTTAAGTTCTAATTTAACAATGCCTTTCCTCAGGGAGTTTCCATGACTGAGTGGAGACTGGAACTCCAGTCTCCAGCACTAGAGATGGGCACGACTTAGCGGTATTCCCGTTTCCGTTTCCGTTACTCGTTTCCGTTACTCTACGGAAACGGTAACGGGAATCACTGCCCCAGACTTTGAGCTTGAACCGACGAACGAACAATTTGGTCTGATTTGTCGTGCTCGTTACTTGCATCGCGCAATGCCAAGCGGCACAGAAAAAAAGTTTTTAAAAGTTAAAAAAAAAACCGATTCCCGGCCCTAAAAGTAGGCGAAAACTGTCTGAGGGCACCTACCAGGCCAGAAGGGTGTTTTATTTGGGGGGGGGATTCCCCGCCCCCCTCTCCTTGGCTATTGCTACTGCTGCGCTGCTGGTACCAGGCTGGGAAGGCGCATCCATTTGCCATGCAGTGCGGGGGATCCAAAATGGCGACCGCAATATTTTTTTTGAAATCGTTGCCCAAAACCCCACCAAAGCACCACAGAAACATGCGAAAATTAGCTATTTTAAATGCTTGAATTTTTACAGTAGCAGCAGTGGGTTTTTCTTGCAAAAAAAGTCTCCGTTGATTTTATTTTATTTTATTTTATTTTATTTTATTTTTTTACACCTGCGCATTCGCAATGATGGGCTCGCCCATGGGAGTGGACCATGCAAAGTTTTGGAGCCATTCCACCAATCGCATGGCCAGGTTTTGCTGACTGTACCAGGCTGGGAGGGCGCATCTTTTTGCCATGCGGTGGGGGGGGATCCAAAATGGCGACCGCAATATTTTTTTTGAAATTGTTGCCCAAAACCCCACCAAAGCACCACAGAAACATGCGAAAATTAGCTATTTTAAATGCTTGAATTTTTACAGTAGCAGCAGTGGGTTTTTCTTGCAAAAAAAAAGTCTCAGTTGATTTTATTTTATTTTATTTTATTTTATTTTATTTTTTTACACCTGCACATTTGCAATGATGGGCTCTCCCATGGGAGTAGACCATGCAAATTTTCCACCAATCGCATGGCCACTTGGCCAGGTTGACCACAGAGACTTCTGGGATGTGCCAATCGGGCATAAACAGCCCACTAATCGTAGCCCAAACCCGAACCCTAAGCCTAACCCATACGCCAGTACACTGTCCTTCTAAGTGGGTCAGAGAGGCACCCAGATGCACCCCAATACTCACCGTAACCTCACCCGTAACTAGCCTAACCCTATCCGTTGCGCTAAGCCGTCTTAACCCTAAGCCAGATCTACTTGCATTGCACTACATGCAAGTACGTGAGACACAGCGGGTGCAAAGAGTCTGCCAGTCCGTCACTTGTGGCTCTGGCTGACTCCTGCAGCTCCCTCCAGGAGCCCGCTACCCCCTCCCCAAACCAGTACTAACGACAACGAAAAAACGAAAAAACGAACCGACTAATTTTTGCAAATTTTCGCGAAAAACGGAAACGAGCCGAAACGGAACCGGCCCGACTAACGACAACTCGAAATTTTTTTTTCAAGTTGTGCCCATCTCTATCCAGCACTCTATCCATTATCTTTCAGCTTCAATGTACATGAAGGTAAAAAAAAATCCCAAACACTGGCTGAAACCCCATAGTGTATACTGCAATCACAGTAGGCCCACTGAGTAAATGGAAATTATACATGTATAGGTTTTGCCTCACCACCACCACCACCACAAGTTGCAACTTCCTACAGGATTTTAGCCATAGAAAATAAAAGGCATGGGCCCGATTTCTAGTTTTCTAGCATCCAGCCATTGCTCTTCTCTCCCTCCCAGCCTGATGATGTCCTCCCAGTGTCCAATTTTTGTTGCCAGTAGGGCAGCCACTGCTCCATTCACAGACACACTACTAGGCTACCCAAGGGTGAGGGAGGCAAGTAAGAAGCCAGGCAAAGGAAGAGGCAGCAGTGGTGGTAAGTTAAAGCACGGAGGGAGGAGGGCAAGTATGAGGCAGGAGCATGTCCTTGCTTCACAGAAAAAACAGTGACACCCCCCCCCTTATAGAGACTCAAGATCTACAGCTTTGCTAGAAGCAAGACGTTCATTATATTATAAAGCTCCACACATATTTCTGTCACCTTTACAGCGTATCACATATCATTGATTACTGCAAGGAAAAGGGAGCCATCAGTCTTGTTATGAAGGAAGGGTCTAGGAAGACTGGGGTAGAGAAGAGGCATAGAGCATGGTGGAGTTTGGGAAGGTTTTGAGGGTGTGCTTTGCTGCATTTGGAAGAAGAAATACAGCGTATGACTGAGCATGACTAAGCCTCTGTGGATGGCTTGGAGGAAAGCACCACAAAGAGTTCCTCTGGAAGACTCCTGATGCTATGGAGGAAATGAAGGAGTTGTTTTTAGAAAATTTAGTATGGCCACCTAAAGAGCAGCTCTTTGAGCTTGATGTGTATGAGACACAACCACAGGTCTAGACCTGTGACAGACAATACTGGCACCAGGCCATGTTTCTTAAAGCTAGCTAAGAGAGAATTTGCTACAGATTGAAAGTTTTAAGTCCCTCACAAAGCAGTCACTTGCCAGGATATGAGGAAGAAACAAGGAACAACTGCTATGATTTATATTGTAAATCAGTGTAAATTTTACAGTCTAAGCATGGAACCAGATCACAGACAAGACAGTGATGAAATAAAGGTTTGTTTATTTTTAATTGAATTTTACAAGTGTGCAGTATCCTGGTTTTAAATGTAAGGGGTGTTTTTTTTAAAAAACTAAGTTGTATTTGGAGCCATGGCATAATGAGATTGGTCTGTAGACAATTTATTGAAGATTGATCCTTGATGGATAGTGATCCTTGCCTTATATGTTCTGTAAGAAAATAACAAAGAATTATTTTGAGAAGTTTTTAATTCATAAAAGCTGTATAACTCTTTAGAACCTAAGTAACAGATTGCTGCAATATTTTTCCCAAAGCAAAAACAAAACACAAAAAAACCTTCCTAAGATAATAGAAGTGTTCGAGCTAGAGTATAATCAGTATATTTTTCCATTATAAGACTATATTTTTGTCTAGACTTCTACATGGAAGTAAGCCAAGGAGAGAATTGTGAAAGTGCCCATACCTTGTCTCTACAAACACTTGTCTTATATGTGGGCCCATCTTATGCATGGATAAAAATACAAATACAATATACAAAGCTCCCAAAAGGCAACATTATTTTAAAAGGTTAATGTATTGCATCAAGGAATGTATAGTCAGAGTAGAACCAATCATGATCAAACCACTTGCATTGAATTAATCTGTTGAAATAAAGGTGTTCGAATAAAACTAGCCCTCATAGGATGCAATCACTCTACAAAATACCATGAACAGAATGTACATTCTGAAGAGAAAAAGCACTATACAAAGAAGTGTCTTCTGCTAACCTTCAGAAACAGACAGCAATATCTGAACTTCATACAAGTGTAAAACTTCATTAAAATAGGACCAGGATTCTCCTGATTTCTAGAGATGGGCATGAACTGCTGGTTTGGTGTGGTTTGTTTTCTGGTTGAACAACTGATCCGCGGTTTGGTACCCTGTCCCCTCCAGAAGGCGTCTACTCGCTGGCAATACCCCACCCCACCTCCTCTAGGTGCTGCCTCTGAGTGAGCACCTGCTGGAGGAGGCTGGGCGCCAAACCTGAGATCAGCAATTCAGGTGGGAAAGGAACCGCACCAAACCACTGGTTCAGGCTCATCTCTACTTATTTCTGAGGAGGGCCAAGAAACCCAATGGTTCCTCCTTGGTTTCAGACCAGACATATTCCTGTTCCATCCCTCTCACAAGGCCAGTTAACCCTGAGAACCTTCTGATTTACCTCTTACAGAGGCAATGCACCAGAATAACTTTTCAAAAATCTCTATGGCAACCAAATTATTTTTGCTTATTAGGGCAGTGTTTTTCAACCACTGTTCCGTGGCACAGTAGTGTGCCGCGAGATGTTGCCTGGTGTGCCGTGGGAAAAATTCTCCCTACACCAGCAATGGCCCCCCCGCATCCTGCTCGCGACCAAGGCAGCGGTGCGGCGCCGGCGAGCCGGAGGAAGGCGGCGTGTCCAGAAAGAAGCCGGCTGCCGCAAGGCTTCCTTGGGAGATGTAGTTCCTCCCGCAGGTCTGAGACGTGGTCCTGGGGAGGAGAGCGGACTACCTTTCCCGGCATGCTTTGCGCGCTGGTGAGGAAAGGCTGGCCGTGGGCGGGGAAGGAGAAGAAATAAGGGAGGAGGAGGAGGAGACTGGAGAGCGAGAGAGTGAGAGAGAGCTGGGAGACACGCGCAGGCGCATTGCGGCGAAGGGTGCTCCAGAAGCCGCTCTTAAAGGTTCTTGGGGTTGGTTCCCCCTCCTCGCTCACTGACCCCCCCCTCGCTCCCTCCTCCGCCTTGTGCACTCGCTGTTTGCCTCCTGAGGGTGGGCACGCACCCCTGCCGAGCCAGGTAGGAGCGCGCGTGTGCGCACCCCTCTTTTAAGGGTGGGGAGCGGGCGGCCGTTGACAATGGTCATTTTTGTGTGTGGGGGGGGTAAATAAAGGGGAGGACGTGGGAGGCTGAGGAGGGGATTCCTAGGACCTAGGAAGGAGACAAGGATGGGGGGTCCCTTCTGGGCCCTGTGGCTGCCTGGCTGGAAGGAGGCGGGGGGGAAGAGAAGGGAGGCTTATACTGGAAGGGGTAAAAGATGGGGGTTGGGGGGGTCGTATGTGAAGAGCCTCCCCCAGCCCCACCTTCTTGGGTTTGCAAGTTCCTCTGAAAAAAAGTGCCAGGAGGAGGGAGGGGGAAGGTGAGGGCAGGCGGACATTTTTATAGGGATGCCTTGGGAGGGCCTGGGCTGGATGATGGATTTGTTGTTGTGTTTTTTGGGGGGTGAGAAGTGTGTTTGTGTGTGTCTGATAGGCACAGAGTTAATTTTTTTAACATTTTCTAATGGTGGTGTGCCTCGTGATTTTTTTCATGAAACAAGTGTGCCTTTGCCCAAAAAAGGTTGAAAAACACTGTATTAGGGAACCAACAAAAACATCAGAAACAATGATGTACTTTCCAGGTTTCATAGTGTGGGAAAGTGTGGGAGGGAGTGATATGTTTCTAATCTAAAACATGATGGCAATGCCACCATGACAATTTAGCATGCTCCTCACCAGAATTTGTAATCTTTCATTTACAAAAGTAATGTGTTGCCATAGATTTTTGGGAGTCTACACTTAGGGTCTCTCTCCCCATGTGAAGCCCCATATCGACACACAGCCCTGGTCCTTACACATATCACAAGAAATACAGAGAATTACAGGACTTGATAGCTCCTCCTGGTGGTCAATTTCAACATTAGACCTTGAAAATGTTTTTAAAAAGAAGAAACATGAAAAGCAATTGGTTGGAGCAGAGGTGGGGGGGGGAGAAGCAGGGCCCTCTTTTCATTCACTTGATCCCACTCAAGGTAAGGTGAGAGCACCCAAGCCAACCAGAGGTTACAAAATCCCTAAAGCACCTCTTCCCATCCCTACCCCTAAAATAAGAAATGAATGATAACAAATTAAGGAGCTAATAATTTTCTCCTGCGTAGGACAAGTTATCTGTTTCCCACAACTTAAAAAAAAAACCAGTCTCACTCACACTATACCCCAGAGCACAGTGAGAACTAGTTCCCTGAGCTCTTTGTCCTCTGAAGATGCCAGCCATAGAGTCTGGCAAAACCTCAGGAAGAAAAACTTCCATAACACGACCAAACAGCCCCAAAAAAATCACAACTTTCTCCTCTTTCATGAGACTTAATATCTATTCAAAGAAATGATAAACTAATGTCCACCTGCCCTTGACTCACAACTTTGGGTATAAAAATTAAAATTCATTCACAGCTGTAGTACATGAGAAGGAGTCTGTTGCCTATATGCCATAATGATGTGCACATGAATGAATTTGTGATAGTTTAGTTTGTAACACTAGACCAGGAAAAACATGAAGGTAAAAAGGCATAATAATAATAATAATAATAATAATAATAATAATAATAATAATAATAATAATAATAATAATAATAATAATAATAATAATAATAATAATAATAATGGTGATGGTGATGATGATGATGATGATGATGATGATGATGATGATGATGATGATGATGATGATGATGTGAGGAGCGTGAGGGAGATGACCCCAAACAACAGGGTGTGCCGTCCGATCTCCCCTCTGACCAAGAAGTGCAGGAGACACATGTGGTGGTGGAAGGCCCCCAAGGGCTGAAAGAGGAAGGGGGAGGAGATGGGTCCACAATCGCTGGAGCATCATGTGAGGTCCGCATGGGAACGACTGTAGAGAGATTCCTCTTGACAGAGGAAGAGGGGGAGAGAAAAGCACGTGTGTGGGAAGATCTGCGAGCGGGAGATATAAAAGGTACCGGGACAACTGAGGAGGGAGAGAGAAGGGATGAAGCACAGAAGAAGGAAGACGAGGCCCAAGAATGGATGGTCTTCGTGTTCCGGGTTACAGTGGCTCCCTGGAAGAAGGCCCCCTCAGGGGGAAGGGGCCACGCGGCTTTGCTGGAGGTGATGCCCAGCTGGGCTCGTCACCCTTGTTGTGGAACCTTATGCTTGGGTCACGGATCTCATCTGAGACCCCCTCATGAATCCAAGTGGTTTCAACACCTGCCCAGCCTGTGGTGACACAGATGGCTTAATGGACTAGAAGTCTGGACTCTGTTATGTTGGACGGTCCCTTTGACACTGTTGCACCTAAAGAAGTAGTCGTTCATAGTGATATGCCGATGTTAAATAAAGTTGGTTTGTGTTCTTCTACGACGGCATCTCCGGAGGCTTCTTTGGGAGAGGAAGTGACCTCAAGTCAGAACAACCCAGTCACTAATAATAATAATAATAATAATAATAATAATAATAATAATAATAATAATAATAATAATAATAATAATAAATAAATAAATAATAATAAATAAATAAATAAATAAATAAATAAACTTTATTTTTATGTGGCCTTTCTCCCCGAAGAGACCCAAGGTGGCTTACAACAACAACAAAAGAAAATCAACATAAGTAATATTAAAATATGAAGTCAAATGTTTAAACAACAATAAATACATAATAAAAACAATACAAATAACAGCAGAAGCAGCAGAATTTAAAAGGCCCCCAGCTGCTAAAAACTAAGTATTAAGATGTTAAAAATAAAGAATTTATAAGAGGCTGGAGGCTCAGAAGGCTTGCCTAAATAAAAACATCTTAAGGCCTCGCTTAAATGTTTCCAGGGAGGAGGCAGTTCTTAGCTCAAAGGGGAGGGAATTCCATTATACCAGTGCCACTACTGAGAAGGCCCTGTTTCTTGCCGCCACCCCATGCACCTCCCTGCGTGGTAGCACTCGTAGAAGGGCATTCTGTGATGACCTAAGGAGATGGACCAGATTATATGGAAGTAGAAGCTTTATTACATGAGATGATTTCTAAAGCAGTGTGGCTAGTGGATGAAATGCCGAGGCTGTCAATCAAGGGTTCGAGGAATGAGATGCTTTCAGGGGAAGGAGCAAAACTTCCTTCCAAAGCTGGAATGAGAACAACATTTCGCAGAAGGGGCCTCTAAATTATTAATTAAACTCTTGATATGTTCTGGCTAGAAACTGGAAACTTTAGATAACAATAACCTGCGTTTCTCGCAAATCTTCCATGCACGTTGCTTGGATGTGACAATCTGTTCTCACACCACCAGTGCCACACATTTCTAACTATGTCTTTTAGGTTCAGGAATGTTTCCTACACATTGTTTTGGAATAGCTTAAGCATCTCCCAGGTACATTGGGGGTAGTGAGAAAATTTAGTTAAGCTGTTGTTGTGGAGACAAAAAGAGGCAGAAAATAAGAGGCACTTGAATTCACATTATATCCAAAGCCTCTTAAAATAGTGATATAGGTACCCAGGAAGCTGAGAATACAGGAACTCAGGGTTAAAATATATGTCACCAAATCACATGATTAGAAGGTGCTCCAAAGACACAATCCTGCAAACCAATGTGTTTTCCCCCAATCACAAAAAGCTAGCTACTTTGCAAGCTACAGGAAGCATAAAACGTTCATGCTGTGACAACCAGATACTTTTTAAAATTAAAAACCATATTTTCTGCAACATACAATCAAATATAAGGTCTAGTTATGCTCTCATGTTTATTCTAGCACCACTGCTATATAACTCAATGGCATTGATCATAATTTCCTCTGT
Organism: Phrynocephalus guinanensis; assembly: GCA_037367245.1. Taxonomy (NCBI): domain Eukaryota; kingdom Metazoa; phylum Chordata; class Lepidosauria; order Squamata; family Agamidae; genus Phrynocephalus; species Phrynocephalus guinanensis. Next base: position 89,557,464 of record CM074734.1, read on the forward strand.
TTCAGATATTCAGCCATGAATGTTGATTGCTTACATGGCTAAAATGGAGCTAGCCATTTTTGTAATGCACATTTCACCAGGCTTGTAAAACTATGGGGATAACAGAAACACACAAAAAAATTGATAGGGGAAAAAACATAAAGTAAGCTTAGGTGTGCTAACTGGTCATGGAATTTTGAGTAACTATTGCAGTGGTGGCAGAAAAGAAAGTGCTTGTCATCTGAAACATGTGAACATCCAAAAATTCTACAACCCTTCCATATAAACATGCAGCTGAAAAGATTGTGTGTGTGTGGTGGGCATATATTATATCCCAACTAGACATGGGCACGACCAGAAAAAATGATGTTTCGAGTTTTCGTTTGTCGGAACGGGTCCGTTTCAGGTCGTTTCCGTTTGTCGCGAAATTTTTCAAAAATTTGTCATTTCGTTTGTCGTTTGTTGTTTGTCGTTTCCACCGCGATTTAGGCGATTTGACTTCCCAGAGCATAGGGGCGTCCTTCAATCAGGGCCGGCACTAGGTGTTGCGCCCTAGGCGGGGGGCGGGGCGGGGGGCCATGGGCAGGCGGCAACCGCGGGTGGGCGATTGGTCGGGCGGTGGTGCAGGCAGACGGGCGAGTGGGCAGTTAGGATTTCACTTAGGATAGAGGTTCTGTTCTTGGCTTGCACCCCAAATGTGTGTGTGTGCAAGCAAATTGAAGTTGGGAAAAGAGAAAATAAATGGTAGTATATAATATATTTTTAAAATAAATCCACACCTCCCACTCCCAGTCGAACCTCCCCCTTTATCCAATATCAGAAAAAAATCCTCAAACTGCCAGAGAAGAAATAAAGAATAAACTGCTATTTCCTTCAGCAGACAAAGCTGCAGGGAATCAAAGAAATTATTTTCTAAATTCAATTCCCTCCCTGCCTGCCTAACTTAAATCCTAAAGCCTCCAGCCTCCCTCCTCAATCTCAATCAGATCACACCAGCACCAGCAGCCAGCCCTCCTCCCTCAACCACATCCTTACACCCGAGACCCGACTGCGATTTCTGGAAGGTGCCTCGGCTTTTTATGCCCTCCGAGACATCCACAAGTGTCAGTCAAAAATCTGGCGATGCCATTGGTGGAATGGTTCAAAAAATTTGCATGGTCCCATCCCATGCCAAGCCCAAATGGGCAGGTCTAAAAAAATAAAAAATAAAATAAAATAATATAAAATCAATATGACGTTTTATTGCTATAAAAAACCCACTGCTGCTACTATTAAAATCCAGGCATTTAAAATAAATAAATTTCACATGTTTCTGTGGTGATTTGGTGTGTTTTTTGACCACGATTTCAAAAGAAAAATTGTGGTCGCCATTTTGGATCCCCCACCACCACATGGCATGGCGAGACGACGAGGATGACCCCCCCTAGCCTGGTGCAAGCAGCCCAGGACAGGAGAAGAGGGGGGGAAAGGCCGGGGACCCCCCAGAAACCACCCCTCTGGTAGGTGGCAAAGCCTCAGGCAGGCATATTTTCGCCTGCTTTTTTGGCCGGGAGTCGGGTTTTTTTAAAAAAAAACTTTTAAAAACTTTTTCTGTGCTTTGCATTGCGCGATCACCATGATGCCACAAACGGAAACGAAAAACCCGACCAAATTTTTCTTTTTTCGGTTCGAGTTTGAGTTCTGACGGCTTAATTATCGTTACCATTTCCGTTACGTAATGGAAACGATAACCAAAAATGGAAACGACAATTTTGCCGAGCCATGCCCATGTCTAATCCCAACCATCACTGGGTTTGGCTGATCATATGAACAGGATGTTTATGCATACATAGGTTGAAATTCAGTCGGAAGCTTTAATTCAAGTAGGCCCGTTGAATCAATGAGGGGTTTGGTGAGTCAGCTTTTTGATGAGTTCCACTGATTGAGTGACCCTACTCTAGTTGTGACTTAGTACTGGATTTCAGCAATTGTTTATTGAACATATGGGAAATTCTCAAGTATTCAGCGAGATAAGTAAAGACCATGGAGGTGTCCAGAGCACACTGCTTTTAGCTACCAATGAGTGAGAGCAACAAAAAGGGACTTTTGAAACACACCACTCAACCGGTTAAGCAAGGAAGGCTTCAGCTTTCACTTATGTCATTAGTGGTAACGTGAGATAATTTACACCTTGACATGCCAAAACCAAAACAAACTCTCCCTAACTATGTTTGCCTCCCATATGACTTGCTTGCACTGCTCATGCAGCATCAGATGATTGTCAACATAGGATAATTTTAGGTTGAGAACGCTTTGTTCACAGACTACAACAAAACCCACAATTAATTCTGGAAGAAAATCTATTTGTACATCGTATTGACGAGAAGCCGCCATCAGCATTTGTAAAAGATTATGCCATCATGAGGCTATTAGCAACAGTGGAGGTGGGATTTCCAGAAGCAATGTGCTTCATATAATTAGCAAAGCGATGGTGGCAGTTCCAGAGTGGGGGAGAGAATATATCACAGTGTTAGGTTTTCACAGGGTTCCATAATATCTGGCACTATTATTCCACGCGGCCTCCAAGTCAGAATGTAGTTATAAGTCTCGCCAGAATGCGATTGAAGCATTACTCACAATGCCGGAATATTCTTTTTAGATGGAATCACAGGGCTTTGTTTGGTCTGTTTTTCCAATTATTTTGTTTAGTCTCCATTCTGTCAGCAATATGAACCTTCCATTTTTTGAAAAACAAAATGCATGCAAAGAACATAAAAAAGGTTTTCGAGTAAACACTGTAGAGGTTCCTGATTGCCAAGGAGGTTCTGATTGTGTTAACACACAAGCAAAGGCGCGGGCATTGCTTTCAGGATTCAACGTATAATTCTTAGATAAAGAGAAAGCAAAATGACCTCTCTCTCTCTCTCTCTCTCTCTCTCTCTCTCTCTCTCACACACACACACACACACACACACACACACACACACACACACACACACACACACACACACACACACACATAAACACAAGGCTATGGGTGGACTTTAAAAAGAAAAAATATGGTTGTTGCTTTGGGTGGCTACACCGAGGGAGGCCCATAGGGTTTTCACCCGTAATTGGGCCTTCTCGGTGGCCACCCCAGCAATTTGAAATAAGTTGCCATCTGATATTAGTAGACATGGGCACGACTTGGCGAAATTGTCATTTCCGTTTTCGGATATCGTTTCCGTTACATAACAGAAACGGTAATGACAATTAAGATGTCAGAACTCGAACTCGAACCGAAAAAAGAAAAATTGGGTCGTGATGCCAAGCGGCACAGAAAAAAAGTTTTAAAAATAAATTAAAAAACCGATTCCCGGCCAAAAAAGCAGGCGAAAATATGCCTGCCTGAGGGCACCTACCAGAGGGGTGGTTTCTGGGGGGGGGGGGTCCCCAGCCTTTCCCCCCCTCCTGTCCTGGGCTGCTGGTACCGGGCGGGGAGGGGGCATCCTCGGCGTCTCCATTTGCCATGCGGTGCGGGGGGATCCAAAATGGCGTCCACAATATTTTTTTTGAAATCGTGGTCCAAAAAAACACCAAAGCACCACAGAAACATGCAAAAATTAGCTATTTTAAATGCTTGAATTTTTACAGTAGCAGCAGTGGGTTTTTTTATAGAAGTAAAAGGTTGCACTGATTTTATTTTATTTTATTTTATTTTTATTTTTTTACACCTGTGCAATGATGGGCTGGCCATGGGATGGGACCATGCAAATTTTTGGACCCATTCTACCAATCGCATGGCCAGGTTTTGACTGACACTTCTGGATGTGCAAGAGGGCATAAAAACCCGAGGCACTCCCAGAAGAGTCGCAGTCCGGGCTTGGATGTGGGTGGGAGAGGGCTGTGTGTAGCTGGCTGCTGTGCTAGACTAGTTTCGATTTTGCGGAGCCTTTAGATTTCAGTTAGGCAGGCAGGGAGGGAATTGATTCAATTGAATTTTTAGGAAATAATAATAATTCCTTTCATTCTCTATCTGCTGTGGGGAATAGCAACGCAGTTTATTCTTTTTTATTCTCCTGCAGTTTGTTAGGATTTCTTTTCTGATAGTGCTTCAAAGGGGGGGAGGTTTTAGTGGGAGGGGAGGTGTGGATTTACTTTAAAAATTTCATTTGCTTGGTGGCAAGCCAAGGTCCTTTCATACCCTGCCTGCAGCTCTGCTGTGGGTGCACTGCCCACTTTGTTTGCAAAAATTGCAATTGCTTTATTCGATGCAGTCTTGTGCAGCAAGTCAGTTTAAAGTGTTTTCCGCCTGCTCTGGGTCATTGCGGGACCCGCGCCCGCTGCCCGCCCGCGCGCCCGCCCCTCCCCCCTGCCGCTGCCACCACCCGCCCATGCCCCCCCACCCCCGCCTGCCGCCTAGGGCGCAAAAACACCTAGCGCCGGCGGGACGCCACTCGCTGGGACGTCAAATCGCGTGACATCGCTGTGGTGGTAACGACAAACGACACGACGAAACGACACATTTTTTAAAAATTTCGCAAAAAACGGAAACGACCCAAAACGGACCCGTCCCGAAAAACGACAACTCGAAAGAAAAAAAATTCTGGTCGTGCCCATCTCTAGATATTAGGCCTTCCTTGGCAAACACCTGGTTGACATTAATGGAAACAATTACTTCTATATATGCACATGTGCAAAGGGAGACCACCTGAGCCCAAAGATGTGAACCTACCAAATGGAGAGGGGTCTCTCCTGGGTATAGGATTTTTCAATGTATATTCATGTATGCATTGAGAATTCAGGGTCAAATGACCTAAGACAGTAAGCTCTCTGGAATTATGAAAGACATCCTCTTGGCATCTCAAAAGCCTTTGTCATCAATCCATTTGGAAAATTATATTTGGTTGTTCCGCAACTGGTCATTGGGAGGTTAAACATTGGATTCTTGGGTGGTCTGGGTTGTTCAGACACAAAGGGAAGTGAGTTGCTGGAGAGAGAACTGTACTCCAGTTTCTACTTGCATGCTGCAGAGCCATCTTGTATAGGTTGATCCTCCTTCTCACAAACATCCCTTGGACATCTGCCCCTCAAAATGGAGGGGTGGGGAGATGATGCACAGTTGCAGCTCTCAGCAGCTGGGAGGCACTACATGGGGCAACCCAAGAATTCCTCTACATATTGATTGAACACATGACCTCCCCAATGCTACCAAACAACCAAGGAATTTATGGAATGATTATTCTCTGTTCTTTGAAAATTGGTTGGGATTTTGTTTGTTTGTTTGTTTGTTTGTTTTACAAATGAAATACTAGCCTCTTTTCTTAAGTGTTTCTGTGCAGTCAGTGCAGTTGTGTAGCAGTTGAACGCAGCTGTTTATATGTTAACATATGTTATATGTTATGTTATATGCTTGGGTTTTCTCTCTCTCAACTGCTTCTGTAACAAAGCTTTGTCATGCAGAAACAAATGACTATTCCTTTCACTATAATTCCCTGACAGTTGCTCTTCCAGTCGCCCAAGACTAGTGTAAAATGAGGGCATATACAGGAAGTACACCTACCTGGTGAATTACATACATTTTACAGAATATACAATGTATAACCTTGCACCTGAAGATAAATTACAGTATTAAAGCTTTTAATATATTCCTCAATGCATCAGTATGGAATATTTCTTAAAATATTTTTTTGCAACCACTGCATCTGCAGTTTAATAAAAGCCCTTACCTTGTGTTCTGTTCTGTGAAGAGAAGAAAACAATTACTTCTAAATGGTTCAGGTTCTGACAGATTAAAAAGAGGAAGCATAGAATGTTCACAGGCAATCTTTTCTGGAAAAAATGAGTAGTAGTCACTTTGGTTGAATTTATCAGGTCTAATAAGCCACTTAGTTGAATAGCATTTAAGGGGTGTGTGAGTGTCATGGGATAAAATATCCCATAAGAATTCAATACAATTACTAGGTGTCATGAACGGGTGGAGACCAGGATACCTACATCATGTTTGCAGGCTTTCAACAGGCTGGCCTCTGGGCAAGCAGAGTGATAAATTAGACTGGCCTCTGGCATGACTCAGCAAGGCAGTCCTTCAGTTCCTATATCACAGGTGGCTCCTTCCAGACAACAGTTTCCAGCCCTCAGTTAAGTCACTCCTGGTCCAGATGGCTTTCTGCAGATCTTGTGTCCAGCAATGATCTTATACCTTCTCAGCAATAGTATCCAGCTGGGCACCATCAACTGAGCTACTCAGGAGTTACACAACCCCACAAAGAATTTGAACAAACTATCAGGGTAGCAGTCCAGAGTTTCTACATGCTTCAATCAGAGTTCCAACACTGTGGGAACTCATCCTGCTGTGAATGATGGTTTGCTGCTTTATCGCACAAGACAGAATCTTTTTGGGTGTCTTATTTCTGCTGAAGGATGACTCCAACTGTCTGGATCAGTAGCATTGTGGGCTAGCACCTGCGATGCCAGCAGTTCCCGGTGTCCAAATAGTGGAGGGGGGGAAGCACCTCCCTCTCCTTACTGTCAGGATGTCTGGTTTGGGACTTTGACAGCAAGGAATCTTGGGGAACATAAAACAAAACAGGATTTTGAAAACTGAGTAACTAGAGGAGAGAGAGGCCAGGATTAAACCTTCAAGTGTCAAGTCAGATTCACCCATGTCAGGAACTATTTCTACAAGATTTGCACACCGGTGTGTGCAAATCATATTTTAGACTCTCTGTTTACTTTATTGTTACTTAATTATACTCCATCAAATTGATTCTGACTTATGACAACCCTTTCAGAGTTTTAAAAGTACAAAGTATTCTGAACAGGTTTGCCATTCCCTCTTTCTGGTGGCATTCTGGGACCGTTGAGCTTGTACAAGGCCATACATGGGACGTAATCCCATAAGACACACACATTCTGAGCAATCTTGGTTGGCCTCTCTCTCCAACCCGCTGGTGCTCCAACCTCTAATCTATACCAGTTCTTATTTGTTTCTTTGCTTGCTTGCACAACAACTACATTTACATTTACACTGCCTCTCCTGACCTCTCTCGTCTTTCTCTTCATTTTTGATGCAGGTTACAGCAAAAGCCAATGACTAGCCTAATGGCCAAAGGGGAATTTGAACATTGGCCTTCTCAGTTTAAGTCCAGCCCTCTAACTGCTAAATCAATCCGCTGTAGGCAGAACGCTGGCACCATTAATGGCATGGCTACAAACAGTCACTCAAAAAAGGAGCTATGTGATGATAAGTGGTGGTGATAGTAGTCATAGAGAATCAATCGGCAGAATCAGAATTCTCCAGGATATGTTGTGGTCAGCACACAATGGGGGCCTTTACATCCCTCTGCCTCAAGGGAGCATTGCAGCTATTTGCATCTTCCCTTGATCATCTTCCTTTAAAACTCCTAAGTATCTTTTCCGTAAATCTTTTTGTTTTGTTTTGATCAAACGCACCAGATCTTGGAAGAGGTCCACTGAAGTTATTGGAACTGGATGCAGCCGCACATTCTTGTCACTGTGGGTTTCTTCATTGTTCTTTGGAGCCAAAAGCCTGATCCAATTTTTCACACTTTTATGCAATGCTATGTGAAGCCCTGCCAACACAACTTGTATTCTTCGGCAAGCCAGGATGCCTAAACTCTCTCAGCCACTTTCCTGATGTTGAGCAAGCTCAAGCCTGCACAAGCTGGTGGAGGAGACTTCACAGAAAGGCAGTCTTTAAAATCGCACCTCCTTTGACAGCTATTCAATGTCACCTATTAAATATCGAGGGTGCTTCCATTTTCCTGTGGGAGTCCTGCCACAGACCAACTGAATATGAACTGAGAAGAATGTAAGTTTCCGATCTGTTTTACATCATGGAGAGGTGAACAGAATTGTCTCTCCCCCCCCCACACACACACACATTTGCATTCAGAAGTTTTCTGCGAACACTGCAATGTCTCACTGTGCCTACATTTCCAGTCTCCCCTCTCTTTGAACTGTAGATCCCATGCCTCAGTATTCAGCATCTGTTTTTATTTATGATTTACATCAAAGGAGTTTCTGGCATGAAGGCCAAGGTGTCTGCTGTACACAAGCTAGCCTGCATTTCTAGGCATAGAACTCCCTCCAGCTTGGTACCTGCATCAAGTTTTAAAAATGATGCTACGGAAATGATGATGCTGTTGTTGACCTTTGAATTGTCAGAGGCACAATACACTGAGCTGAGGACATTTGTAAGGTTTCACTGGGTTTTGGACAAAGCAAGTAGCAGCCCACTGAAACCAACAATGGGGCATATTGTAAGGTGCAACTCCAGTGTCTGGGTACTCCAAACAATTTCAGAGCAGGGATGGACAACATGCCTGTTTTGCTTTCTACAACTTTTTGTTTAAAAAAATCTGTTTTAGTCCACATCTTCATATTGTGCACTTTCCACATTACTTTCCAAATATTTGGGAGGATAGCCTGTGTAAAAATGAATCCACCTGTTGATGTGAATGAATGAATCTTTATTTACAGTTGTTAGCCAAATCAAGAAATAACAAAATATCAATTTGCCAGAATAAAACAATTTGCCAAAATAAAACTTTGCCAGAATAAAATATTTTAAAAACATTGTAAAACTTTTGATAAAAGCCACAAAATACAAACAGGACTGTTATATAGTCAATATCAGAAAGATAGATAAAATAATATATCGAGGGTCAAGCCAACATCAAACCCCTAAGTGGAGGTCACACTCTATATGATCATCAGGAGCTAGAATTACTGGCAGTCATAAGCCTACGTACAACCACTGCAGCAGTACAAAATCTGGCGACACAATTTGAAATCTGCTGGGACCTGTCAGAAAGAAGTAACTTCATATAGAATTTGGCAGGTCTCCCAAGAAATGTATTAATAACAGGTTGAATAAGTTCCTTACGTAGGTCACGATAAAAAGAACAATAGAGAAGGACATGAGTGGCCGTTTCTACCTGATTCATTTGCATGGGCACAAACAATTTAGGAAAGGGAATATTCTGGAATTTCCCGTCCAAAAGCTTGGAAGGGAGTACATTCAATCTAGCTAAAGTGAAAGCTCTTATAATCTTTGGGGGCATTGAACCAGTCAGGTATCAGGGTATAGTAAATTCATTATAAATACTGTTGATGTGGATTTCTTCTGATATGCGCATATTTGCATATTTTTCCTTAGTGATGCATTTCATGCAAGTTAATTTTGCCTGATATCTGCTTTTAATGCAATTTCCTGTTTCCTTTTTTCTTTTGGGCGGTCTATTTTTGGCATGCATTTCTCCCCTGTGTTTGCATTTTCTTTACGTGAGAACTACAGCTCAAAATTTGGAGAAGGCCAAAAACCGCAAGCTAATTGTGTTTGATTTGCCCACAGTGAACAGAGTGTTATATTGTACAGTATTCACAAACAATAAATAATGACACGTGAATTTAAAGGCACACAACTTACCTCTAATGTTTTCTGGGATAATTCATATGCTGCCATAGATAATGGGTGTGACCACACAGATGGGAAAATGTACATGGATCCACTGTGAAGACACACCTGGGACATCCATTAGGTCAATTCACTTCAGCCAGACACACAGGAGTCAGCAATGAGAGGGGACGAAATCGGCCATGTTTTATCCCCACTGCTGCTGCCTGGCTCTGCTTGTTTCCGTCTTCATTTCCCATCCAGTTTCATTTCTTTCTGTTAATTTAAAGGCTTCTTTTCCTTGTGCTGGGATAGCTAAATGATATGAAATGTAAGAAAGGAGCCGGGGGGGGGAAGGGAGTTTTCAGTTCAGCATTGTGTCCCCCTTCCCTTCACTTTATTCGTGGCTGGGGAATGCTACAATGGCATAATGTTGGGAATTTTACTTCCTGCCTCAAGCAGTGAATGTGTTCAGGCTACCTCTGTAGAACACTTGCTTGAATGTGAACGAGGCTGGGATATGTTGCCCACCCCACACCTCACCCCTACCGCCAGCACCAGTAGACTCAGCTCTACACTTTAAAATCCTCTAGATCTCAGTGCTCTACGACAAAGTTTGGTGTCTCTCTCCCCCCCCCCTGCTTCTCATTATTCAATAGCATGATGAGGGTAGTATTGACATCATGTTTTACCCATTTGCAGTTTTGGTTAGGTTACGCAAGGCCTCCGCTTGCTCTGCATTATAAATGTAGATAGAGAATTAAATTTTCTTTATTAGCTGTATTCATACTGCTGAAAAATAGTATGTCATGGAAAGACATGGCTGACCTGACGAAGTCTACAAATATGACACACAGGAAAGGGGTGTGGTACTAAATGCCTGGATGTAAGTAAGAAGGGTTTTGTTGTAAATTCAGATTTTTAAACTTTTGTTTTTCCTTGCATCACTCAATTTTTCCTTGATCCATGGATCATAATAATTTCTAACTTAGGCATAATTAGAAGGAATGTAGACCTCCATGTTGTATAGCTGAAAAATATGTTTATGGAATAAATCAATAACAGTCTGCTTTGTGAAAATGGCTTTGAACTCTCTAATTGGATTAGTAGCAGATGGTGGCTTTTCAATTGTCTTGGCTTAGACTAAGCGGTTGTTTTAAAAAAGAAAACCCACAAAACAAACTTTTCTTTAAAATGGCTATTGCTTAATCTTGGAATATCTCTTCTCAACTGCCTGTGGCCCATTGTGTAATTTGAGTAATTCATAACTTTAGTGATCATCTTACTTGACTTGCATAGAAACAGCCTTGTGTTGACAGACACACTTCCTGTTTTAGGACAATGTGTTCCCTTGCTTGAAACAATCTTCACATAAATTAAACATGTTTCTTCCATTGCATTTAAAAATATATATTTTTGCTTAACTCATATGTATTCATGACAGGGCTCAAGGCTACAGTGTTTTGTAGTATAAAACAAAAGACAAAATGATGACCGTTCTCAGGGAACATACAAGAGCTATCAGATAGGGAGCCGAATGTTTATCTCACTACTTGTCTCCCACTATATCTGGAAGAATGGAACAGCTAAAGATTTCAGGAGGAGGCTGGCCCCACTGCCCTACCAACTGAATGGATCACCCCACTCTACATAATGATAGGTCAGCCCTGATAAAACTGCAACAAAGTTTGACATGGCCAGCATCTTATCTGGCCATTATAATTTTAGACCCTTAATATTCTTCAGAGGCCTCTCATTTTCTGTTCCAACCCACTGAATTTAGTAACCATTTTCTGAAATGTGCCACTGTAGCAATGTGTCCCATGTCCATTTAAAGAACTCAACGCCCCCACCAGTTTGTATTTCTGTCACTGACATTTCAAGCTTAAATCTGTCCATATGAATGTTTGATACTTTGAGGATGGAGTTGGTTTGCAATACTTTACCTGTCTTGGTGTACCCCTCATGAGTCACACAAATACAGTGCTACCTCGACTTACTAATTTAATCCGTTCTGAATGCATGCTCCTAAGTCGAACTATTTTTAAGTCTGGGTACCTATCTAAAAAAAAAAATGAAAAAATAACTTAAAAAATGAAAAAAAAATTGTAAGTCGAGCAGACCATATCTAAAATTTGTAAGGCAGCAGTGAAAATGCGAACAGTTTTCCACTCTTAAGTTGAATTGCTCTTAAGTCGAGCTGCTGTTAAGTCGGGGTACCGCTGTATTCACAGGATAATGAATCAAAGCAAAGCCTCTCAGTTGTCAAGTATTAGAAGTGAGGCTTCTTTGTGATATGCAGGTATAAAAAGATGACCATGGACAGTAGAGATGGGCACGAATAAAAAAAATTGTGTTTCGGTTTTTCGTTGAGAGGTCTGTTTCGGTTCGTTTCCGATTTTTCGTGAATTTTTGGAAAAATTTCATTTTTGTTTTTTGTTTTTTCGTTTTTCATTTCTACCCGCTTTTTGCGTGATTTTTACAGCATTTCTGTGCGCGGGCGTCCCCCAACGCCCCAGACCAGAGGGAAAACACTAAAACAATTGATGCTGGCAGAGACACAGTATAGAGTTAGGTACACACGGAGGCTGCAAAGGCAGCAACGGGCGTTGCCCGGGGTGCAAGGCAGCCACAGAGTGACTGCACTGCAGGGCAGGGGAGGGTACTCACCAAGAGGGACGCATGCACACACGCACACAGGGAGGCTGCAGGATTGAAGCTAGAGTCACAGAGACAGCAATCCCACCCTAACTCCCACTGGAGACTGCAAGGAGGACGGGGGCTGCCAGAGCTTTTTATGCCCTCTGTGGCTGCCAGACCTGCCCAGTCTGCAACCGTGGCATGCTATTGGTTGAACATGATCCCATCACATGGCTTGCCTCCATTTTGTGGCTGGCGACATCCATTTTGTCGTCCTTAAAAGGTAAAGAAAAATACATTGTGATAGGAGAAGACAAAAACAAATGTTTTAAGGACCCCAACCCCCTGGTAGGTAATAATTTCAAATAATTATCGCATTATCGCTGCGTTTTTACGGATGTCCAGGGCATTTTAATACCCAAGAAATCTATATTAGGCATCTGGGAGCCATTTTGGGTCGATGTCCCCTAACTCCCCTTAAAGGAAAAAATACAGCGATCTGAGAAAAGACATAAATTTACGTTTTAAGGAAACCCCCCCCGGTAGGTATTATCAGACAGTATAAATAATTATCGCTGCATTTTTATGGATTTCCAGGGCATTTTTTAACATTTAAAACAGCTCATTTCATTGCGCGTCACCATTAACGAAAACAAAACGTAACAAACCCAATTTTCATGGTTCTGTTCGTTTCGTTCCATTTTCATCACAATTTTCGTTAGTCGTTTCGTTACGTAACGGAACCAATAACGGAAATGAAAAAAAGTTCATTTCGTGCCCATCTCTAATAGACAGATTCAACACAAGTTGTAGGACTAAGTATAATAACAACAAAACACAAGGAGTGGGAACTGAGGTAAAATATTGAAGAAGATTTAGAAAATAAGTCATATAATTCAACAAATAGGTCTATGATGTAATCTGAAAATAAATCATGGTGTGCTGTCTAATACTGTGCTCATAAGTGTTTTACCATTCTCTTCTTCTGGGGTTGCTCTGGGGCTGTGTAGCTTTTCCAAGGCCACACAAGCTTCTGTACAGCACAGACAGGAATCCAAGTCCCAACATAGCAACACAGTTAGATTTAAAAATAGCTAATGGTAGAATGTGGATTTAGTTGGATTTAGTTCTAAAAGACTAAAAGAGTACAGGAGCACCCAGCTATTATAATAATGAAATACAGTAGGACCCCGGTATCCGCTGGGGATTGGTTCCAGGCCTTCCTGTGGATAATGAAAACCATGGGTAAGAGAGAACGCCTGCCCACCCACCTCCAAACTGCTGTTTCCTGACAGTAGATTGCTTTATGACTGCTGTTTTGAGACAGTAGCTTGCTTTATGGCTGCTGTTTGTGACAGTAGCTTGCGTTACAGATGCTATTTGTGACAATAGCTTGCTTTACAGCTGCTGTTTGTGACAATAGCTTGCTTTGTGGCTGCTGAATTGTTTAATTTTTTTCCTCTGCCAACCGTGGATAACTGAATCAGTGCATAATGAATCAGTGGATGTGGGGGTCCTACTGTAGTCACCATTTGCCAAAGACAGACTTCAAAATATTTAAAACTCAGGATGTCATGAAGTAATATCTGGATGAGTTGGGGGAATAACAGGGCCTTAACACCATTAGCTCTAATTTTCTGTATTGTATTTCTTAATATTAAGTGTGTGTGTGTTTGAAAATTTTAGATAGGGACCTAATGTTTTATTGGTTTTATTTTATTGTGCTGTGGTATCTCTCCCCCCCCCACCCCTAAAATCATGTACTTTTCAACACCACAAAGTAGTATAAGGCAAAAGAGATATTTCAAATAAATATAATTTAGCAGTCCTAACAATACCCAGTGTGGTGTAGTGGATAGAGTAATGGAATATAGTAGTAATCAGGAGGCCTGGATTTGAATTTCCAGTTACCTTGAAAGCTCTACTGAGGTCTCTGTAAGTTGGTTCTGACTGATGGTATTAATACCCTGTAGAGATGGGCACGAAATTAAAATACAGCATTTTGTTACATTTTGTTTCGTTTATTTAGTAGTTTCATTTCATTTCATTACTAATCAATTTTAAGGTAGTTTCATAATGAAACAAAATAAAATGATTTGTTAATGGCTCCCCTCGAACCTAGAGGCACCAAAATGGCAGGGGAGCTTCTTTGGACTCTTCCCTTTAAACCCCCAAATTTGGAGAGATTTTGGGGTTTAGGAGGTCGAGTTATTAAATTCCAAAGGGGGTCCCCATAGCTAATTGCAAGAGTGTGTACGGCACACGCCAACAATATAGGGGCTAAGCTGTTTAAATTAACCCCTATATTGCTGGTGTGTGCCGTACAGTCTTGCAATTACCTATGAGGGCCCCCTTTGGAGCTTAATAACTCAGCTCCCTGAACCCCTAACCTCTCCAGATTTTGTGGGCTGGCAGGGAAGTGTCCAACGAAGCTATACTGTGATTTCGATGCCAATACGTGGCTGCAATACCTCTTTTCGAGTATATAATGTTTTGTTATGTTTATGTCCTCGAAAATAGGTATTAGCATGGAAATACAATGTAGCTTCTTTGGACTCTTCCCCATAAGCCCCTGAAATTTGGAGAGGTTTCAGGTTCAGGGGGCTGAGTTATTAAGCTCCAAAGGGGGTCCCCCAGGAGAAAATCATTTTGAATTGAGTTGTGAAGCTGCTAATCACTCGCCCACGGGGGGGGGGTATTTATTTATTATAATACATTTATTATATAGAATTTCATTTTTCATTTTGTGCCCATCTCTAATACCATGTCCTATAGCAGTGTTCCCCAACCCCCGGGCCGCGGACCGGTGCCGGTCCGTGGATGAATCGGCACCGGGCCGCCGCCGCGCCACCCCCCGCAATCGCCCCCCCCGCCGCCGCGACCCCCCGCAATCATCCCCGCCGCCGCCGCCGCAATCGTCCCGGCCACCGCCACCGCCGCCACGACCCCCGCAATCACCCCGCCGCCGCTGCCGCGACCCCCCCGCCGCCGCCGCAATCGCCCCCGTCCCGCCGCCGCCGCCGCCACGACCCCCCGCAATCGCCCCCCGCCACCGCCGCCAGCACCGCGACCCCCCCCCCGCCGCAATCCCCCCGCAATCGTCCCCGTCCCGCCGCCGCCGCCACGAACCCCCGCAATCGTCCCCCCGCCACCGCCGCCGCCACCACCGCGACCCCCCGGCCGCCGCGACGACCCCCCCCGCAATCGCCCCCGTCCCGCCGCCGCCGCCGTGACGCCCCCCGCAATCGTCCCCCCCACCGCCGCCGCCGCCGCCACAATCGCTCCCGTCCCGCCGCCGCCGCCACAATCGCTCCCGTCCCGCCGCCGCCGCGACCCCCCGCCGCCGCTGCCGCAATCGCCCCCCGCGCAATCGCCCCGTCCCGCCGCCGCTGCAATCGCCCCCGTCCCGCCGCCGCCGCTGCGACCCCCCTGCAATCGCCCCCGTCCCGCCAGAAAGAAAGAAAGTAAGGAGAAAGAAAGAAAGAAAGAAAGAAAGAAAGAAAGAAAGAGGAAGGAGGGAGGGAGGGGGAAGAAAAGGGAAAGAAAGAAAGAAAGAAAGAAAGAAAGAAAGAAAGAAAGAAAGAAAGAAAGAAAGAAAGAAAGAAAGAAAGAAAGAAAGAAAGAAAGAAAGAAAGAAAGAAGGGAGGGAGGCAGGGAGGCAGGGAGGCAGGGAGGCAGGGGGGGAGAAAGGGGAAAGAAAGAAAGAAAGAAAGAAAGAAAGAAAGAAAGAAAGAAAGAAAGAAAGAAAGAAAGAAAGAAAGAGGGAGAAGGAGGAAGGGAGGAAGAAAGTAAGTAAGTAAAGGAAGGAGGGAGGGAAAGAAAAAGAAAGGGAGAGAAGGAGTGAGGGAGAGAGAGGAAGAACGAAAGGAGGAGGAGGAAGGAAGAAAGAAAGAAAATGAGGAAGAAAGGAAGAAAAAGAAAGGGAGGGAGGGAGGGAAGGAAGGAAAGAAAGAAAGAAGGGAGAGGAGAGGAGAGAGGAAGAAAGAAAAAAGAAAAGGGGGAAAAAGAAGAAGAAAGGAGAGTGGGAGGGAAGGAAGGAGAGGAGGAGGGAGGGAGAAAGAAAGAAAAAGAAAGAAAGAAAGAAAGAAAGAAAGAAAGAAGAGAAAGAAAGAAAGAAAGAAAGAAAGAAAAGAAAAGAAAGAAAGAAAGAAAATGAGGAAGGAAGGGAAGAAAGAAGGGAAGGAAGGAGGTAGAGTAGGAGGGAAGGAAGGAAGGAAAGAGAGGGAGGGAGAGGGAGAGAAATAAAGAAAAAAGAAAGAAGGGAGAGAGGGAGAGAAAGAAAGAAAGAAGGGAGAGAAAGAGGAAGGAAGGAAGGAAGGAAGGAAGGAAGGAAGGAAGGAAGGAAGGAAGGAAGGAAGGAAGGAAGGAGAGTGGGAGGAAAGAAAGAAAGAGGGGGAGGAAGGGAGAGAGAGAAAGAAAGAAAAGAAAGGAGAGGGGGAGGGAGGGAGAAAGAAAAGGGAAAGAAAGAAAGAAAGAAAGAAAGAAAGAAGGGAGGGAGGGAGAAAGAAAAGGGAAAGAAAGAAAGAAAGTAAGGAGGGAGGGAGGCCTCATGTCAAGGAAGGGCAAAGGGTCCCAAGACCTCACGACAGCTGGGTAGCCCCCGGGGGAAAAATGCGAGGAAGTAAAAACAGTGTTTCCTTGCAGCGATGCCAAGGACTCATCGCACAACACTGGCTCTTCGGCTTGAGTACGGAGATGAGCACCGCCCCCTAGAGTGGGAAACGACTAGCACGCATGTGCGTCAGCGGCCGGGGGGGCATTTACATTTTTTATCTTATTAAATCAAAACAAGCGGGCCAGGGAAAAATTATCAAGCATTTACCGGTCCACAGTGATAAAAAGGTTGGGGAGCACTGTCCTATAGCACACGTCACATCCAACTTTGGTTCAATAGTTGTACGTCTGGGATCTTAGGTCCTGCAGTAGGAATTTCTCAAAACTCTACCAGAAACAAATAAACCAACACCCAACCACATTGGAATGCTATAGAGCAAGAGACGTTCAGTGCCATCTACACCATAAATGCATTGACCTAAATTATATGTCTAGTCCCATGGAATAAGCAGTTGAATGGTGAGTTCAATGCCATTTGTTTAAATGGGTCACCTTGAGTTCAGACTATCAAAAGAATTTAGGTTTTCTGTGAAAGGTCTCTAGTGCTGTTGCTGTTCTGACTTCAGTCTCCTGTGCTGTACTTTTATGTCTCTGCCTTCCTCAACCATCTTATTCTTGGCTTCAGCTATGTTTCTGTCCTCGATTGTCTTTACTCCATGCTTGTAGCACTGGCCTATTTCTACTGGCAGTGCTGTTTCTGATCAATGAGTACATGTTTTAGTTTTATAGTGGTGGTCAAAGCATCCCTCGTCTTGTCAAGAAAGAAAATAAGGCCAAGAAACAAGGCTTTTAAATGAGGAGGGTCTGGATCCTTAACAAATATGATCAGCTAGCAGGTTTTGTTTTCCAGATTTTAAGTGTCATGACTTCACATATTATCTTTGTGTGTAAACACACTAGCATCTGGTACCAAATCATGCCTTCAGCTTAGCTGTTCTGTTTCTAGTTGACAAATATGTGTATAATCATGCTCATGCTCCTGACACTGAAAACAAGGGCAATCTGCCTTTTACCACATTATATTTATGTCAATTATGCCATGAATAATCAGGCTGATTCATGTGTGTGTGTGTGTGTGTGTGTGTATTTAAAAAAAAGTACAAGTACATATAGATAGAAAGGTAGGTAGGTAGGTAGGTAGGTAGGTAGGTAGGTAGGTAGATAGATAGATAGATAGATAGATAGATAGATAGATAGATAGATAGATAGATAGATAGATAGATAGGTATAAGTATGTACTTGTAATTGTTTTTTTTTAATTTACATCTCATGCTTCTAAATGTTATACATTTAAAACAGTGTACTTAAAATAAATACAATATGTTTCACAAGAATGTAACATACAAAATTCTCACGGAGGACTACTTTATTTGATGACATACTATTTTTAGTACCAATGTTTTCCTCAGGTACTCTCTCTCTCTCTCGCGCGCGCGCGTGCGTAACCAGAGCGCAGGGTAGTCTGTCTACACTAAAATCCAAAAACCCTGTTGACAACAGATCATGGGGGGCTCTTCTTTTACACAAAATAGGAAAATGACAGCAGTCATACCACCAGCACATTTCCCATGGAAAGCGATGCTACAGGACCCACAGCCATCAATCAAATAGCCAGCTCCCAGGTATTCTAGTAGTGTAGGTTAAAATCCTCTGTCCTCCCAACCACTCTTTGAAGGAGGGTACACAAAGGGAAAGCCTTCACAAGAGAACCACCAACATATCTCCCTCATCAGGGTACCCACAGAGAGGATTCACAACCTTCCCTTTGAGAGAACCTGGAGGCATGGGGGGGAAAGGCTCTTTTGCTGAGTAACCAGGACACACCATTAGAACAGCCATAGCCACAGCTTGAAAGAAGACCCCAGCAGTTGCTCACTCCTTGGCCATAAGCCTAGGAAACATGGGGAATCTCTGCTGTGGGGAATTTGCCTTTGGGTATCTTACAAAGAGGTGAGCTTAGTGGGCTAAATAGAGGATGGTCTCCTGGGCCCTGAACCTGTGTAACAAGATCAATTAAGCAACTGCCTAGCTGCTCAGTTACAGGATTCATACATACTGGGCTCTAATCTGTCCATTGTTTCCAAACTGTAACATATTTGCTAGCCATTGTTGCTGGATGGCTGAAGATGGGATCTGGTACACTCCATGTTTTCCACTTTGGAAGTCCTCGGTTCGAATCTAGACTGCCATATGACATTAGAAAAGCCATAGGACACGTCTCACATTGAGGCACAACTAAGTCAGTCAGGAAGAACATGACATCAAGCAATAGCTTGCTAGCTGAATTGGCCACCGATATTTTGACAACCCATATAACTAACACATCTCTGCCATATTGCCTGCTAGGTCTGCCCTGCCAAGTAACACTCCAGAAGGGCCACTTGCATGTTCTCCTCTTGTCCTGTCCTCTTTCGACTGCTTCAGGAAAGCATCCACCTCACTTGAATGTCCTGAAAGGCATCTCTGCCTCCAAGGGACCAAGGATACCAAATGAGCAGAGCGAGGAGAGACCAGTCCTCCTGAAGTTCTTGTACAAAAGTTTTGTCATAGGAAAGTACACTTCCTGAAAGAAAACTGCTTGCTTGCAGTTGTAACAGTATCAATCTAAGTGTGATTGAACAAGTACAGAAATAGCTGTTAATGGCTTGTTCGCAGCTTGAAAGCAAGAAGAGGTTTACTAACGGCTGAAACAAAATGCAGAGAAACTTTTCATTTGAAAACCTCATTCTGCCACTCTGTAAAGGAAGTGGTTTTGTTTATTTATTTTAGCAAACATGTCTAGTCCCCTGCTTTGCCAAGGGTAGCTATTGATGTCAGTGTGAGTCATCCTTTTTTGCCTGTGGTGCCTCTTATGCACTATGTTCTGTCCCAATTAAGCCTAGTATAATCTATTCAAATGTATTGTATGCAGAAACTATCAAAATGATTTCTGAATCATTTGTCTTCTATGGATTTCAGGGATTTGTGAGATGGTCCTCAGGAATGGCTGCCTCTTTTGTTTGATTTTTTTTTAAAAAAATCAGTGGAAGGAAACTAAGCCAGACATTTTCTCTTCTGTCTATAAGGATGAGTAAGCTGGTTCATCTGAAACACAAATTAGACTCCAACTGGCAATATGTGTGCATTTTCAAGTGCTGCAAGGGTCACTGAGGAATCTTCCCTACAATAATTTATTTTATCCATATCCCATTATTTATATTCTGTCTTTCAAGGTGGCATAGGTAGGGCAGAACCCTCTTGCGTAGTTAGACTGGTGTGATGCAAACCGCTTAATTCTGGGTAATGAACTACCAAGTTAAGGAATCTCCATAGACATTCCTATTTGTTGTATACTGAGTTACACAATCCAGCACACCTCAAAAAAATTCTACAAAGGTGCCTTAACTTGAGACTATTCACCTCCAGGTTGCGCAAAAGGATTGTGCAAGAGGATATCTTGAATCCTAACCTGCAAATCCCACTCTGCAATTGGCAAAATGTAGTCCTGAAGATGTTGGACAGCAGCTCTATGGAGCCTTTGCCAACATAGCCACTGATGAGGCAAACGTGGAACTGAGCCCCATAACATCTATGAGGTAACCACTCTTTTCACCGCTCCACTCTAATGCATGTCATCATAATTCAAAGCCTCGCTTGCTTATTTGTTTATTTCTTGTTTTATTTGCTGCCTTTAGGCCCATGGCGATTTGGAATCCAAATTAACTAATAAAACTGTACCTTCAGTAGAGGCAAACTACAAATCAGAGTCAGGCAATAAATTATTTACAGAAAATTAAAAAGACAGAAATAAAGGAAGGAAGGAGGGAGGGAGGGAAGGAGGGAGGGAGGAAGGAAGAGTCAAAAATTGTGGTAAAACGAAAAATGCCTTAATGCTAATAAAGTCCAACCCAATACTTTTGTCTTAATTAAAGAGTTTGCATGTTTAGAAACATGCAAGGTAGTTTCAAGACTGGGGAAAAATGAACTTAAGATTGCCTCTTTCTTAATAAGAAAGCTACAAGTCACCAATCAGATCCCAGAAAAGGGGCCTGGTAGCTTTATAGGGTTGGTCAATGTTGGGTTGTCAGCTAAAATCTTAGGGAACTGTTATGCTTCTCCATCTCTCCAAGTGGGGAGACCACCTCAGGGCATGCAGCATGATAGGAGAAGAAAAGTTGCCTTATGTGTCAGAGGTGGTTGAAAAGTCTACGCCCACCACATTCCTTCCTCAGCTGCTGGCCAGGCTTGCTTGGCTGAACGTGAAGGCATTTATGTATTATGTTTGCACAATCTCAATACATCAAAATACCATGTGTGGGGGGGGGGTCTGGGGAGAGCCAGTGGATATATGTACAGTACTTATAATTAATCCCTGTACCTTCAGGAATTAGGTTCCAGGGGAGCCTAATTTGCATTATTCATGCATATAGCATGAGCTGCAACAATACCGTGACCACCATCCTACTGCATTACATGATTATGTAACAGTAATTGC
Source organism: Phrynocephalus guinanensis (assembly GCA_037367245.1). Lineage (NCBI taxonomy): Eukaryota > Metazoa > Chordata > Lepidosauria > Squamata > Agamidae > Phrynocephalus > Phrynocephalus guinanensis. Next base: position 89,578,553 of record CM074734.1, read on the forward strand.
ATAAGCAATAAAAGACAGTTTGTCCACTGTATGTCAGATTACCCCAATTGTCTTCTATAGTAAGAAGGTTCTGGGCCACCCTGCAGATATTGAAATCTGCAGACAAGAGCAAACACTCTTATCTGGGGGTGATGGTGGTGACGGGTGGAGGGATGCCAGGGATGAAAGCTTTTGCCCTCGTCACCACTCAAATGCTGGGCAGCGCAAAGGGCCACCAACCTGCCCAGTGGGAGTGGTAGGGTGCCAGCATGCCTTTCGCCCCCAGCACTAACCCGCTCCTGCTAGGCAGGTTGGTGGGCCAGTTGGCAGGAAAGAGCGCCTTCATGCCACCCAAAGGGGCAGCAGCACAGCGGACCAGGTAGAGTGAAGGCACACTCTCCTGCCGCCTGGTCTGTTGACCTCCCCAGCAGGAGTATTGGGGTACTGGGGGTGAAAGCGCTGCCCAGTACACCACCGAGGCAGTGTGGTGCAGCTTTCACCCTTGGCACCCCACCACTCCCACTGCCCGCTGGTCACCAACCACAGACCAGTTGTATAACTGGTTGCTTAAAAGATGGTCAGAAAACTACAAAAGAACTACACTGTCGGCATTTAGCCATAACCTTTGGGTTACTGTGTTGGTCTGTTGTTGTTGTTGCTGTATCGTTACAGTTGTGACCGACTCTTCATGACCCCATGTCCATGGAGTTTTCTTTGCAGAATTGATTAGCTTGCCAGTTCCTACTCCAGGAGAATAAAACAGTAAACTTTGGATGAGAGTGTTTACCAAGACACCCACATAAACATGGGATTTGTACCCATTGTACTATCTTGAACAAGGCAGCAAGTAGAACACTGCTGTGATTACTCATGAAATTCTCAGTTGCCCAAGAGCTGGCAACAGTGGTGCACAGCCTGAGGTGGGAGCAGGCAGAGCTTATGCGTCCTCCACAAGCCCCAACAGCAACCTATGGCTACACCAACTCCTATGTGTCACATGCGCTACAGTAAAGATCACATGGGATGTAAACTCTAGTAGAAATGTAGTAAGTGTAACTGATGAAGTTCCTGGATGAATCTTGTTAGCTGTGTAGCTACTCCATCCCTCCCAAAAAAGGCTTCACAGTCTAGGGTTCAAGTATTACAAAGTTACGTGGTTTTACCAGGATTCTGCACCAACTTACGTGGATTCTGTCTGTTTCCACAGTCAGCTAACCTAAAAGTTGTTCTGTCCCTTTCTACCGTTTGACGGCCCCACCTCTGGGGCTCTGTGACTTTGTCTCAAGTTTGGCCCTGAAACCGCAAGCAAAGCTCTTCTGATGATCTGGTAAATTTAAGCAGCAGAATCAAGTAGAATTGTGATACAGTGCAGTGATTTTTACCAATTTAAGCTGCAATTGAGTCTCTTTGCCGCCACCACACCATCTTAAAAATGAAGATAACATCACAACTCCATGTAAGTACACATACACACACAAAAAGCTACTGTAAAACTTCTCACACTAAAAATAAAATCAAAACAAAAGTTAAGCCAACTCCTTGGAAATAAAAAATGGGATGTCTTGGGGGGTGGGGAATGCTGGGGCCCATCTATTTTCTGCTTGCTTTCTACTTGCAGAGTGTTTGGTTTTTGTCTATTGGACACTATTCCCAAAGCAATCCCTGGCCTGCATTCTAAAGCAATTCTTCAAACTCAAAACCAGAATAAAACATAAAACAAACCAACAACTCCATTCTCATTGCATTCCGCTGTCGGTGCAAATGATGCCTTACACATCTCCTATCACCTCCAAGAGCAGCTATTTGGAAGGATTAAGCCCTTGCAATAACATCTGTGCCTGTTCTAAAAGAGATTCTGCACAGCACATTTCAAGAAACAAGCACTTCAACTGTGATGGCTGATAAATATATATTACAGAGAGACACACATGATAGGGCATTGTGACTTTTTGACAATTTCCAGCTTGGGAAAAGAGCCAACACTGGGCACTGCAAAGGAATTCCATGCTTCTCCAAGCCTCTTGAGCAGTTTAAGAGCAAACTGCGTTTTGTTTGGACCTAATTCTTTGGACTGTTGCAACATTATCACTTGTTCACCTTATTGAATATTGACTATTTCCCCCAGAAACACAGTTATCAGCCTATAGAGTTCTCCTATGCAGCTCCTGAATCTCCACCCCGCCATACTTTGCTCCTATATAGCAAAGTGCAGAACCTTCCATTCATACAGTGTTTAGACAAGGGGAAGACAACCATGACCCTCATAGTGTTTAAACTGATCTCTTGCATAGATCTCCTACCGATGGTGCCTACTGGGAGGTTCCATCTAGCAACATATGCAGGGACACATACTTTCCATTTGCCATGTCCTTTAAGGTAGCCTTTGGACCAACAGTAACCAGACTCATTTTCAACGGTTTCAGAGAGGGCCCACCCTAAACTATAACAAATGCCGAACCTCAACTCTTTATAAGATTTACCAATAAGATGTGGGTAATTGTTATCGTCTTGACTCACTGCTGTATTTCATTTCTTACTTTGAGACCCTAGTCTGATCTGAGTGACTTTAGCTAACTGCTGCATATTAATTTCCATAGCCGGTCACTGCTGATCCTGGTCTTCTCTTCAAAACTGTAATTTACATCTGTCTTAGCTGTTATTTCCATTATTGCTAAAGGGCTGCATAAATAGACTTTTGGAACATTAAATATTCTTAGTCTGCTGTGCACAACAAATATTTGAGTTGTGTGGGATGTTCTCAGTGGTGGTTGTGAGGTTCCTGTATTTTAAGCCCAACGTTAATGCATATTGAAACCATATTGTGGCATACCACGAGCCTTATTTCATGTTCCTTGCTGTGTTGCAGTAACTCACGTTCTGAAACACACACATACACACACACTGCCCTGTTAAACTCCTGTCTTTTCTAAGTCTCTGTACAATAATGCATTTTTCTGAGGGAGTTACCAGGTGAAGGGATTTTAAGTTGAACATTTTTCACTGAATATGAAACCTGGGCTCTCGGCCATAGCCAGGATCGCTAAAAACATAGTTCATGCTCAACTCCTTCAGGCCACAGTATAGAAGACCATAAATGGAAACATTTGTTCTTCAAATTGGTCTTGATGGTCATTTTTGTTTTGCAGATGCTACAAGCTGTAATTCAGTAAAAGACTGATATTTGAAACCCAAATCCAAACCACATACTCTGTGTTTTGCCATTGGGGTTGATGGGAGTTGAAGTGCAACAGTGTTTGCAGGGCTGCCATGTTGGCTGCTCCCACTTTAAAGGCCCTGGTAGTGATCCATTTTCTTGTCCTCCTCCCCATCCTATGAGGCAGAATTGGAGTCTCACTTGCTAGAAGAAGAAGGACAAGAGGACAAGAGACCAGACTGTCACAATGCTCATGAGAGAGGCATTTTTTTTAATTAACGTCACATGCAGTTGGAACTATTACAAGAAGTAATGTCTCCCAGTCAGCCTCTGGCAACCCTAAGTCAAGCTTTGCTGATTGGAGTCATTATGAGGAATTGGCATAAACTGTTGCCTTGCGCTACTGACTGTGGCCTGGTTTCTGACCATATCAGATGGTTCCAACTGTTTCTAATTGAGTTACACCACTGAACTACATTACTCAATTTAAATAATATGGTTGTTGTTGTTGTTGTTGTTGTTGTTGTTGTTGTTGCTGCTGCTGCTGCTGCTGCTGCTGCTGCTGCTGCTGCTGCATTTTGCATTAACAGAAAACAAGCAAAGTCACAGCAAGCCTCTTTCAAGCAGATTCCTTCAAGGCTGAACGTTTTCACACTCTGGACAGTACAGTATTATTGACTTATGAAAAGAAGAGAGCTTCCAAACAAAAGTAGGAAAATTTGTGGACTGCTTGCTGCCTCAGTTATGACACATGATTGGAGAACAGAAATCCCTGTAATGCTTTTGCCTGGCAGCATGACAGGCCCAAGAAGATCCTGTAACACTGGCTGCCAGTATTTTTCTAGTCTTGGTCGCTGAATTGATCAGATGCTACATTCACAGGGGGCAACCAATGCAAGTACCTGAGCAGAATCAAGTCTATGAGATTATGCCACCCCAGAGGAGAAATGGACAGGTTCACCTTGCTGCTGCTCAGACCTGAACAAATTGTTTATTTCAAGATTGTTTGTGCTTTCAGCTTTGACATTGTGTCGGCTTCCATGACACTTTCCTTTCACAGACAGTATGGCAAAGATTTCTGTCATTGGCATATCATCATTTCTGATTTCTTTTTCGGGGGGTGGTGGAAAGAATGGCATTTGTTCAGCCACTCCAGACCATGAAGATCAAAACCTATGTTTTGTGGTTCAGTCTTAGTACAGTAGTGGCATCATTTCTTGGGCTCTCGTATTCGCCGTACCTACCTCTTGAGTGACATCTAGAAAAAGACACTTGTTTGTTTTCTGTTTCTGAATAGACCAGCTGTAGTTTCCACTCAAACCCCGGGTACTGTAACTTCTTTGAACAATCGTTCCAGATTAAGAACAGATCTGAAACCATAATTTGATTCTGGCTTGAAACAAAAAGATCTCAATCTTGTCTCAGCCATGAAGGGGGAGGAGCTGGTGGAAATGTGCAAGTGTGGGGCTTGTACAAACTTGTTCCTGTTACTGGAAAATGTTGGTGCCTTTAAAAGAAATCACATCTGAATCAGTTCAGAGAAAAGGGAAATATCTGCCAATATCAATTGCATTATTATTATTATTATTATTATTATTATTATTATTATTATTATTATTATTATTATTATTATTATTATTATTATTATTATTATTATCATCATCATCATCATCATCAAATTATCTCACAGCAATGGATGCTCCGCCCGGCCTCGTGCCGAGCAGGGGCACCTTTGCCGGCCGGTTGAGGGGGCGGCGGCTATTGGCTCCGCTATTGGCGTAGCCTACGCCAGGGGAGCGCGCCCCTTTATAAGTCCTCGGCGCGCTCCCCTCAGCCTGCCTCCTCAATTGCTGGTTTTGTCGGGGAGCGATCGGCACGCTTGTCAGGAATGCATCCTGAACCGTCCAGTTCCCTGATCCCTTCAGCAAGCGGCCGCTTGCTTTCGACTCCTGTCTCTGGAAGCTGTCTGTCTTTTGAAGCTGTCTCTCGGACTGCCCGGGCTGCGGCGCAGGTTTGGTGGTGCTGGGGAAGGGTCCGGGAGGCACGTGGATCAGGCGGGCGGTCTGGTTTAATCCTGCGTCCTTGTGGAGAGCCGCAGAAGCTGAGAGCAGGAGCTCTTTGAGCTTCCTTCAGCTCAGCTGCTTGTCGGGACCCGACAAGCAGCTGAGCTTAGCGATAAGCACTCCCCGCTTGGTCAGGCAGGCAGTTTCAAGCCTGCTTCACCTTTGTGATGCAGAAGCGTGGAGCGGGAGCGTTGCCAGCTCCTGTCAGCTCAGCTGCTTGTCGGGCTACCGACCAGCAGCAGAGATAAGTGCTCCTGTCAAACACCAGATTCAATGCCAGGCTGGATAGCTCAGCGGTTTAGCCACTTGGCCGCAAAGCCAGAGGTTACAGGTTCAGTTCTCCATTGTGCCTTTTCAACCCCTGCACGAATGTACACTTACAAATATTTGATCTCAGGTTGTGGCAAGCAGCAGGAAGTTACTAGCCTAATAAAATGCAGCACTACTTTTTAATTATGGCTTTCTAATTATGGAGAGATCTATAAGACTTCCTATCAGATTCTTGGAAGGGAATTCAAGTATATTTGTGCAGCAGATGAAAAGAGAAAGAACAAGATAATTTTGCTTACATTTTATTCCAGCTTGGGTTACCCAGGGTATGGTCTTTTGGGCGGCCATTTTCGGCTACGGCACATGGCAACCATGTGGCCTGGGCTTCCTGGGCCCACACTTCGAACTTTTATCCATTACCATCCTTCTGACTGGGCACCCAAGGCGGCTTTACCTACCTAGTCTTGGTGGGGAATTGTTAGGGGAGGACTGGGGTGCTTTTATTTCGCCTCTTGACTTATCCCTAGCATGGCCTCTACGCCCTTGCATCCACCTGGTGGGATGGCAAGGTCGGCCATTTTGATCGCCAATCTTTGGCCTTTTTGGGGGTTGGTGTAATCAACCCCCATCCTCCCCTTTGGTTATCATCCTGCTGTGGCGGCACATTTCCCTGGTATTCTTACACTGTGGCCCCCCTGGTCGTTGTTGTTTGTTCACATTTGGTAACTGCACATCTGATCACGCCGTGATCAGACCTTCCATCAGTGGCATCTTGTCTTATGAGCATGCCACTTACGAAGGGTACTTCTAAGGGGAAGGGAAAGGCCCCAGCCCAGAAGAGGCCGAGCCAGCAGCCTCCACCTGAGTCCTCCTCATCGGTGGATGTGTGGCCTATTTTGTCAGCAGCCATCACCACATCCGGTGGCAGGGAGTTCCTCAGCCTAACAACAAGCAAGAGCTTTTCTCTGCCTGAAGAGGCCCCTCATAAGGGAGGTGCCCCAGCTCTGTAATCATTTTAGTCGCTCTCTTCTGCACCTTTTCCAGTTACACTATGTCTTTCTTGAGATGCAGTGACCAGAATTGTACACAAGACTCCAGGTGGGGCCTTGCTATTGTTCGGTTTAATGGCATTATAACGTTGGCTGTTTTTATTTTCAGTCCCCCTTTTGATCATCCCTAGCATGGAATTGACCGTTTTCACTGCTGCCAGACATTGGGGAGATACCTTCATGGAGCTGTCCACCAACACACCAAGATCTCTTTCCTGATCCATCACGGAGAACCCAGAGCCCATGAGTGGATAGATGGGCTTTGGAATTTTTGCCCTATTATGCTTTGCTTTACATCTGGTTGCATTAAACTGCACTTGCCATCCCCCTGGCTGTGCAACTTTCTCAGCAGCCTTGGGCGAGGGACTGCGTCAAAGCCTTTTGAAACTCCAGATAGACTACATCCACCAGTTCACCGAAATCCATGTGCCTGTGGACCATTTCAGAATTTCTAAAAGGTTTGCTAGACAAGGTTTACCCTTAGAGAAGCTATGCTGATTTTCTCTCAGCAAGGTTTGTTCTTTTAGGTGTTTTGAGATATTCTCTTGGATGAGGCTTTCCACCATCTTCCCTGGGACAGATGTAAGGCTAACTGGCCTGTAGTTTCCTGCCCCCCCTCCTTTCCTTTTTGAATTTGGTGTGACATATGCCATCCTCCAGTCCTCCGTCACCATGGCCACTTTAAGAGACAAGTTGCATGGAACCGTTAAGTGATCTGCAGCCTTTGGTGAGGGACTGTGTCGGAAGCTTTTTGAAAATCCAGATGGACGATATCCATCGGTTCATCCAAATCCACGTGCCTGTGGACCTTTTCAAAATTCCCTAATAACCTTGCGCGGATGCCTCTGGGCCCGGTGACTTGTCAATCTGTTATTTACCGATTAGTCCTAAGACCTCCTCTTTTTTAACCTGTATTTGATTTAATTCTTTGGCCGAGAGGGGCGTTTCAGGCAACGGAATCCATTCAAGGTCCTCTGTCATGAACTCAGGCGCCACGAATCGTGGGGGCTGTTACATATCACAATTTGGGTTGGCTGTTACATATCGGGCCCACCCTTACCATTCTCCTTGAATCCGTGTTCGGGTTTGTGCCACGCCCACGCCACTGAGTTACTTTTCACCTGTTTGCCCCTATATCCGGCTACGCCAATTAAGGAGGGGGGCCTAATGGGAGGGGGAAGGGTAAAGCCCCTGCCAATAAAAGGCCTAGTGTGCTGCCCCCTTACTTCTCCATCCTCTTCATCAGGTGATGAGTCACCTAGTCTTTGGGCAGCTTGGTAGAAGTGTCCTCGTTTGGAGCGCGATCACGCTGAGAGGCAGGGTACGGCCGTTTCTTATGGGAGTGGGCTTTTTTTACGAGCAAGGCCAAGGCTCAGGGGAGGGCGGAGCGTAAACCAATTATGGCTAATGGTGACATGCAATCCTTTTCTTGAGTCCGTTTTAGCAGGATCTGCCAGTATCGTTTTTGCAGGTACGCCATCTGTGACTACTGAACTAGCCGCGTCGTCGCATGCTCCGCTCAGCCACCCCCCACCAGTTGCTGTGTCTTCCAAAGTAGTCACATTCCCGCCTGCAGTTGAAGACTCATCGCTTCCGGCCCTGGTTTTCAGCCTGGGCTGTGCATTCGCGTGGTTATGTAGGCTGGCTAATGCGTAGCCTCGAGTTCGTTCCTCCAGTTATGAGGTTGCCTTGTTTCAAGTTGCCACTTGGGTATTCACCTTTTGCCGCCTTACACGTTAGCGAGCTGCCAGCCCAATCCAGAACACCGACACCTTGCTTATGCATTACGTTGGTCAGGTATGGTCCGCGAGCAGGATCTGGTCTTTCAGCATATTTGTAGATTGAAGATCGACCAGCGAGGTTAGGCTGGCACGACACACCTTTGTAGGTGTTCTGTGCGCCAAAATTTGCCCGGGCCTAGCGTTATATCGGTCTGCCCTGCTCGCTTCTATTTATCGGGGGTACCTATTTCTGTGCAAAGAGGGGTCGCCTTTGACAGGTTGCCAATATTGGATAATTTCACTGAGGGCACGGCAGGTTGCTGGCATGTCGGGCCGGCATTTTGGGCGTTATTCGCTCTTGATAGGCGCTGATCACACAGCAGCTGCCTTTGGCACCGATCGGGTTGGCAACCACCGAATTGGGTGATGGAGATCTGGAGACTTAAACCTTCTGTACGTTTACTAACGGACCGGTAAAGCCGGGCCAGTTGTTCTTTTCTTTCTCGTTACAGCTTTTACCCCCTGGGAGCTGGGTTCGAGTGTTGCTTTACGGCCTCAGTTTTTGTTTACTGGGCCTTGGAGTTGCTACCCTGTCCGGACGTGGCCGCGCTTCCGGCCTTGGAGGTGGCCGCGCTTTCGGCCTTGGAGGCGGCCGCGCTTTCGGCCTTGGAGGTGGCCGCGCTTTCGGCCTTGGAGGTGGCCGTGCTTTCGACCTTGGAGGTGGCCGCGCCTTCGGCCTTGGAGGTGGCCGTGCTTTCGACCTTGGAGGTGGCCGCGATCTCGGCCTGGGACGTGGCCGCGCTTTGGGCCTGGGACGTGGCCGTGCTTTCGGCCTGTGATGTGGCCGCGCTTTCGGCCTTGGCCAATGGGCCAGTTTCCTGAGGAAGGGCAAGACGGTGATGCCTTGACACGCCTTTCTCACTGTGGCTCTCAGTGACTCCTGCCACCTTGCCAAGCATCGTGGTTACCCATTTTGGGAGGAATTGACTTGACTCGTAAGTCAGGCGAGTCCCTCATTCTCAAGATCCTAGTGGATCTGAGAGCGTTATATCGGACTCGCCCATTGGTGGCTCGCATGGCGGGCAAGTCCATCATTCTCAAGATCCTCGAGGATCTGAGAGCATTTCAGCGTACTCGCACAGTGGTTCGTGTTGTTTCGTCTGTGATCATTCCCCGGTTGAACGGGGGTTCGTGCTACCATGGGTAGCGCGATTTACTATTACCATGCAGATCTCTCTAAAATGTTCAAGGTCCTCGGCAGTCCTCAGTAATAATAACCCCAATGTGATCAAGTGGACTGCCAAAAAATTGGGGATGGGGGATGCCCAATAACACTCTGGTATCCTCATTGCACGCATAACTGGCTGCAATGAATTACTTTAGCGAGTGGACCTGATGAACCTTATGGACCGCCTAGAAATTGGGAATAGGGGGATGCCCAAAACACTCCGGCATCCTCACTGCATGCATAATTGGCTGCAATAAATTACTTCAGAGAGTGGACCTGATTAACCTTACCCATTGCGTTAGTTGCCCGCATTGTGCAGGCCGAAGCGAGAGCTTTTCTTTGGCACTCCAACATCCCTGCTTGGGAAACCACCTTAATTCGTCCGGCTGGTGGTCATTTATTGGACAAGGGCCTGGATCCTTATTTGTAACCTTAAGGAGGGCCTGAGGGCCGAATTGTTCGGCTGTGGGGTAAAGAGCCGCAGTGTGCCTCTTTGGTGGCAGGTAGCGCATTAAAAGTTAACCATTTAGGTCCCGAATCTAATTACATCTTCACATCTTCGGCAGCCTTCCATTAATTACCCAATAGGATTTAGTTAGGGAGCAAATAATAATAATAACCCAAAACCCTAGGAGGGCTGCCAACCTTTAATCAAGCGTTGATGCCAAAAGATCTCATCGGCATCCTCACTGCGGCAGTTCAACGGGCCGCAGGAAATTGGTGGAGTAGCGGGACCTAATCAATTTGTTGTTACCATTTTGATGATGCGCTATGGCTCAGGCCCTCCTAAAGTTATTGCTCATTGATAAGTAATTTAAAATCCGTTACTGTAGTTAATAAAGTTGTGGCCCTTATTTAATCCAAACGGAACGTGTGTCGCCTCTTTCTTTCAACCTGGCTCGGCAATGGATGCTCCGCCCAGCCTCGTGCCGAGCAGGGGCACCTTTGCCGGCCGGTTGAGGGGGCGGCGGCTATTGGCTCCGCTATTGGCGTAGCCTACGCCAGGGGAGCGCGCCCCTTTATAAGTCCTCGGCGCGCTCCCCTCAGCCTGCCTCCTCAATTGCCGGTTTCCCCGCCCTCCCGCCACGGTTTATTATGTGCTGGTGATGCTTTGCTGGTCGCTTCGGGGCCGGATGGGAATTTTTGACCATTTCTCTGATTGGCCTTGAGCGGTGGTGTTTTTTCGCCCATCCCACCATTCACATATTGGCGGTGGGTGTTGTAGGCAACAACCCTGGTCACGACTGGCGGGTAGCGCATTAAAAGTTAACCATTTAGGTCCCGAATCTAATTACATCTTCACATCTTCGGCAGCCTTCCATTAATTACCCAATAGGATTTAGTTAGGGAGCAAATAATAATAATAATAACCCAAAACCCTAGGAGGGCTGCCAACCTTTAATCAAGCGTTGATGCCAAAAGATCTCATCGGCATCCTCACTGCGGCAGTTCAACGGGCCGCAGGAAATTGGTGGAGTAGCGGGACCTAATCAATTTGTTGTTACCATTTTGATGATGCGCTACGGCTCAGTCCCTCCTAAAGTTATTGCTCATTGATAAGTAATTTAAAATCCGTTACTGTAGTTAATAAAGTTGTGGCCCTTATTTAATCCAAACGGAACGTGTGTCGCCTCTTTCTTTCAACCTGGCTCGGCAAACAAGATGATTACGGTGGATTTTGTATTACAAATCACTAGTTGAACTCTTCCCAAGTATTTAGGACTACTTGCTATATCAGCGAATTATTTATTTTATTTTATTTTATTTATTATTGAATTTATACCCCGCCCATCTTCCCGAGGGAACTCTGGGCGGCTTACACAGCTGAATAATCAGCAAATATTCATAAACAGAAGCAAACAATACAACAATATTAAAACTGATTAAAACATATAAGCACCCTTATCCTGAGAGGTAGCTCAGAAAGCATCATAACAGTTAAGCTGGTTGAAAGCAGTGGCGGGCATTAAAAAAAAAACAATTTTAAACTTTAAACTTGGTTGCCAAAGGCCTCGCGGAACAAGATGGTTTTCACCGCTCTGCGGAAGGCCAGCAGGGACTCTGCCGAGCGGACTTCACTGGGAAGACTATTCCTCAGTGAAGGGGCAGCCACGGAGAAGGCCCGATTGCGAGTGGAAGATCTACGGGCCTCTCGGGGAATGGCAACCCGGAGCGAGTACGCTCGCGACTGCCGAACTGGTCGGTCAGAGGTTGATCGCTGGGCGATCTGCTCTGCCAGGTAGTCCGGGCCCAAGCCATGGAGGGTTTTATAAACTAAAACCAGGACCTTGAATCTGATCCGGGACGCAACGGGCAGCCAATGCAGACGAGCCAGGACTGGGGTGATGCGGTCATAGTGAAGTGCACCCGCCACCAGTCTGGCCGCTGCATTTTGTACCCGCTGCAGCCGCCGGAGGAGAGTCAAGGGCAACCCCATGTAGAGGGCGTTGCAGTAGTCCAGCCGCGAGACCACGAGCGCTTGCACCACTGTTCTCAAGGAGTCGCCGTATAGGTACGGGTGGATCTGGGCAATTTGCCATAGATGATAGAAAGCAGTCCTGGTCATGGCAGCCACCTGGGCATCCAGAGATAGTGCCGGGTCCAGAACCACACCCAGATTCCGAACCCTCTCCATCGGCTGGAGGCAAATACCCTCCAAGCTGGGGAAAGGGCCTCCGTAAGCAGCAGGAGAACTCCCGAAGAACATCACCTCGGTCTTCTCGGGATTGAGTTTGAGCCTGTTGGCCCTGGTCCAGGCCATAACCGCCTCCAGGCACCGGTCGAGTGTCCGGACAGCTTCCACTGCAGAGGTGGAAAAGGAGAGAGGGAGCTGCGTGTCGTCAGTGTACTGATGACAGCAGACTCCAAAACTCCGAATTACCCCAGCCAGTGGTCTTACATAGATGTTGAACAACATGGGGGAGAGAGACGAGCCCTGTGGCACCCCACAAGGGAGTGTTCACAGGACCGACAACTCTCCACCATGCTGCACATACTGGGGCCGACCCTCCAAGAAGGGCCGGAGCCAACTGCGAACAGTGCCTCCGATTCCCACCTCAGAGAGCCGGTCCAGTAGGTTACCGTGGTCAACGGTATCAAAGGCCGCTGACAGATCCAGGAGAACCAACAGGGTAGAGCAACCCCTGTTGGCCGCCCGGATCAGGTCATCTTGCAGCGCGACCAGAGCTGTCTCGGTTCCCCGGCCAGGCCTGAAACCGAATTGGCAAGGATCAAGGCACCGCTGTTCCTCCAAGTGAGATTGAATCCGAATCACAGCCACCCTCTCGATAACCTTGCCCATGAAGGGAACTTTGGCAATCGGACAGTAGTTTGCCAATTGGTCCGATGCCAAGCCTGTTTTTTTCAAAATGGGCTTTACCACTGTCTCCTTCAGATGTGAGGGGAAAAAAACCCCTCGCTGAAGGAGGCAGTGGCGATGGCGGAAGCCCACTTGGGCATAGTCCCTCCGGCAGCTTTTATGAGCCATGATGGGCAAGGGTCGAAGGGGATGGACGCAGGTTGGCAGTGGGCAATTGCCCTGGAGGCCTCCAAAGGAGAAACAGGCCCAAACTCAACCAATCGAGGAGAGCGAGGGGGGAAGCAGCAGGGGGTGGCGAGGGGGCACTTGTGCAACCAGAGTCGAAGCCGGCCCGGATGGCCTCTATTTTTGATCTAAAAAAGACTGCGAAATTCTCACTACTGAAATCAGTAGGAGGAGGCCTTGCCAGACTAGGATTGGTGAGGTCTCGGACCACCTGGAAAAGTTCCGCCTGGCGGTTCGAGGCCTCACCAATTCTCAGGGAGTAATATGATGTTTTGGCCTCCCTGATCGCACGAGAGTAGCGCCTAGTCTGGATAACAACCGCAGTCTTATTAATAGCCGTCCGGCTTCGTCTCCAGCTGCTCTCCAGCCTCCTCCACTCCTGCTTCATCGCTCTTAGCTCCGCCATGAACCACGGCGAGGGTCGAGCTCTGCCGCAGAGGAGGCGCTTGGGGGCGATTCGGTCGACGGCACGGGAAGCTGTCTCAAACCATTGATCAACCGTGGCCTCGGCCGAAACATCAGCCAGGCCACCAGGAAGTTCCCTGAGGGCCTCACGGAACCAGGAAGGGCCCAGAAGCCTCCGAGGATGGGCCCATACAAGGGGCCGGTGGGCCCCGCGAGGGGGGGCACGATTGATAGGGGAAAGGACAACAGGTGATGATCTGACCATGACACAGGTAAGGAGACAATGTCCCCCACCTCCAGATTAAAATCCCCCGAAATGGAGGTAAACACCAAGTCCAGGGTGTGCCCGCTCCTGTGGGTAGGGCAAGAAATATGCTGGGATAGGCTCATGGACGTCATGGATTCCATGAATTCCAGGGCTGCACCAGAAAGTTCACCGCCAGCATGCACATTGAAGTCCACGACGACCAGTAGCCGGGGGGACCTCAACAGAGCAGCGGCGATGAACTCTGCGAGCTCTGGTAGGGATTGTGCTGGGTTGCAGGGAGCACGGTAGCCCAGCATAATACCAAATCTATCCCGCTGACCTACTAACAGTGAAGGCATTCTAACCCCGGACTAACCAATGTCGAGGCCCTGGTCACATGAAGAGATTCCCTATAAACAATGGCAGCTCCCCCCCTTCTGACCCTCCAACCTGCCCACTCCCTGTACCAGAAACCCAGGCGGGCACAGCTGGGTGAGAGAGCCCCCCCCCTCTGTGTCCACCCAGGTCTCCGTTATACAAGCCAGGTCAGCCCTCCCGTCGGTGATGGCATCATATATAAAGGGGGATCTTATTGTGGACCGACCTGGCGTTCAAGAAGAGGCAGGAGAGCTTGGCGGTGCTGGTGGGATGGCTCCGGAATGCATGGCAGTGAGCTGGAGGGTCAGAACGCGGGACAGGCATGAGATGCCTGACCCTAGTTCTTCTTATCTGACTAACCCACCAGCTCCGAGCGTATCGTCCACGGCCCGACACAGTTGGTATATGAGCCCCTGCTAACATGGCGACCTAGAAATTAAGAAAAAACCCCCCCCCACAAAGAATTACAGTTGAATAAACTTACAATAATAGTACAAATAAATCAGCTAAAAAATAATAACAATAAACAGAGAACAATACAAATAAAATAAGAAATAAAACAGCAGAACATAATACGGGCATACAGCCAGGGAGAGATATAATGCGCCTAGGAGCAAAAGGGGGGGCAGAGGGGGAGTGGCCCAGAATGGTAATAAATGCTCAGCTAATTACTATAAAACTATACAAGTTCACATCGCTCAATTTCGAGGGGTAACAAAGAGGCCAGAGGCATTAAACAGGGATGGATGATGGTAACCAAATAAAGAGAATAGCAAGCAAGCTATTCAATCCCCAAGAACGGATAGCAGATGCAGTCCAGGCAGACAAGCCGAGGGCCCAATGGCTCACATGACTCCACCAACTCATCTTCCTCGCCCCAAATCCAGAGACCAACCCCCCCAGGAGGAAATCCCGTTCCAGGTAGTGTCCAGCGGCAAGAAGAACAAAACGGCCACTGAGCCCCAGAGTCTGTCCTCAACCAGGCGATCCGGGCCGGCAGTGGAGTCGCTGCCCGAACCCCATGGTGGCAGGCGACTGGCCTCGGCTGCTGGGGGAAAAGATGACCCGGTGACATGACCCAATTTACAGGCTCCTCCCCCCTCGGGATAGCGGCAGTGGTTGATGAAAGTCCCCAAAAACGAGAGGGGAGGAAGCACGCCGGCGGCTGATGCGCCACCCGAGCTGAGTCTCCTCAGTTGGGATAACCGGCGACAGCCATAGATGATGAACCCCCCCACAAGGGGGGGGAGATCACACCGGTGGCCGAACCGCCGTCCGAGAGTCAGCAGCGAAGGAGAGGGTGGTCTGGGAGGGAGGGCGACCACCAGGGACCACCAGGCAGCAAGGTGGAAGAATAAGCACCAGCGGCCAAACACGCTGGCGGCTGACCTGCCTCCCGAGCTATAAGTTCGGCTGAGAGGACCAGTGGCGGCCATGGATGATAAAGCCCCCCCACGGGGGGGGGAGAGCACACCGGCAGCCGAACTGCTGCCCGAATATCAACTGCGGAGAGGGGAGGGGCCTGGGGGGATGTCCACCAGAGACCACCAGGCAACAAGATGAGACCGTTGACGCCGGCGGCCGGTGTGCCACCCGAGTATCCACAAGTCACCGAGCGGCCGGGAAGGAAGCCCACTCCGGCAGCCAACATGCCACCCGTACCAGGCGTTCTGGATGCCAGCGTCGAGGATGGACCGGCCGCTCACCCGGGCCTCCCCACGGGGGGCAGAAGGAAAGGGCTCGCCAGGTAAGACCACCCGCTCGGTGGATGTTAGCAAAAGAAAGGGGGAGGGAATGAGTGGGGGACGCTCAGGTCTTGACAGTGAAGATGAGATACCTCGTTTCTGCGTTGGCGTCTCAGGCACGGTGGATGGGGTGGGAAATCCCCTGTGAGACACCTCAAATGAGCCCCTTGGAGCCCCCTTCAAGATCTTTACTTCGCTCCCGGCGCTCCCCAGCGAGCCCAAAAAATAATTAAATATAAAAAACATCGCCGGTGCAGCAAAATAATTGAAAACAGAAAAGCGCAAGGGTGCAAAAGCGCAAGAGAGCTGCCGCCGCCCGCCATCTTGAAACTTGAGATAGAAAGAGAAGCAAGCAGATTCCAGTAAGGTAGCTTTCTACAGCTGACTGATGGTGACTTTGTCAACTCCAATTTCTTCTGAATACTTGCTTAGCTCTTTGGGCACCACACTCAGCATGCCAATTGCCACTGGGACCACCTGTATCAGTTTATGCCAGAGTCTCTGAAGTTCAATTTTAAGATTCTGATATTGAGTAACTTTTTCAAGTTTTTTCTCAGTGTTCCACTATCACCTGGTATAGCAATATCAATGATCCACACTTTTTTCTTCTCCACAATCATAATATCTGGGGTATTATACTCCAAAACCCTGTCTGTCTGCATTCGGAAGTCCCAAAGTAATTTTGCATGCTCATTTTCAATCACTTTTTCAGGCTTATGATCCCACCAGTTCTTTGCTACGGGAAGATGATAGTTGTGACACAAATTCCAGTGGACCATTTGAGCAACTACATTATGACACTGTTTGTAATCAGTCTGAGCAATTGCAAAAACTCAATATATGGTCGATAGTTTCATCCACCTCTTTACAGAGTCTACATGTGGGGTATTCAGCTGATTTTTTCTATTCTAGCCTTAACTGCATTTGTTCTGATAGCTTGTTCTTGAGCTGCAAAAAAACCAGGGCTTCTGTCTCTTTTTTCAGTGTTCCATTGGTGAGCCATAACCAAGTTTTTTCCTCATCTATTTTTCCTTTGATTTTTTTTTTGAGGAACTGCCCATGCAGTGCTTTATTATGCCAGCTGTCAGCTCATATTTGCATCGTTGCTTTCCTGTATTCACCCTTTGCTTTAGTTTAAACATCTCCTTGTTTTTAATAATAATGCTGGCTCTACTATTTTTTACATAATGTGCCAACGCATGCTTCTCTTCTTCAACTGTCTGCTTTACTTGCAAAAGACCTCTACCACCTAATTTTCTAGGTAATTACAGCCTGTCAACATCACTGTGTGGATGTAATGGTCATAAGTTTTCTTGTTTTCCTATCCAGACTATCTAGCTCCATCTGAGCCCAGCTTGTAATGTCAGCGGTATACCTGATGACCGGTATGGCCCAGCTATTAATGGCCTTGATGGTGTTACCACCATTCAGCTTACTTTTTAGTACTTTTCTAACCCTTTGGCTATATTCTTTACTGACCACATTTTTCACTTGCCCATGCTTGATATTATCTAATTACAGTATGCCCAAATATTTATAGTCTTCAAACTGGTGATTGTCCATTTGGCACTTCAATTCCTTTACTCTCAGTTATTTTGCCTTTTCTCAGTGTCACTGTGGCACGTTTGTTTAGTCCAAACTCAGTACTGAAAATTTGGGCTGTGTCGGTCAGTGAGCGTATTTCAGTTTCTGATTTTCTGTACGACTGTAAGTCATCCAAAATTATTTATTTATTTATTTATTTATTTATTTATTTATTATTTATTATTATTATTATTATTATTATTATTATTATTATTATTATTATTATTATTATTATTATTATTATTAATCATAGTAATATAATCTTTGTGTGAAAAGGTAGTCTGCCTTTTCCTTGGGACAATCTTCTCAATCTTGATGCTTAGCTTTATCTCCTAACAAGCAGTGTGGGGAAGTCATAATCAAGATAAGTGTGTCATTTCTGTGTCAGTTCTGCTCTTGGTGTGAGAACAGGAAACAATTCATACAGGTGAAAGTCAGAAGATAACTGGTTCCAGGAGAAGTACTCAAAAAGTGTTTGCCAAAGAGGCTGTAACTTGGGCTACGTGGGATGTTGAACTAAGCTGGCTTCGTCGTCCAAGGCCTGCTACCCCAATGCAAATGAACCAGTCTATGGAGGATGCAAAGCACTTCATTCCTCCTTGTGGCTTGCCCACTGAAAACTTTTAGCTTCATTTCTCTGCTTTTTCTGAATAAACATCCTCCCACATATCAAAACACCAAGAGGATGCCAGCCCTTTGTACAACAGTTGCGCTGAATTAGCCAGTCCCTAATTATGGTTGGAGGGAATTAGCCTTCTCATACAGACTGTATGGGAAATGACATCTCTCATCCAGCCTCGCGGTGGCCTGCCTCAACTCTGGCTGTTTAGTAGAGCCATCAGTCTGCCTGCTAGTGGCCAACCAACCACAAAGGGAGTCAGCTTTGGTTCTCAGGCTGATTAGTCCCAGACATTTTGGAAACAAGGGAAAGTTGAATAGGAGAATTAAATTAAAATAAAATAATGACATTTGCACTCTGTCTTGGAAGAAGATTCATAGAGGTTGTTCATGATGCATGGCCCCGCATCTATTGTGTTAAAACCACCACAATCACCATCGTTGTAGATTTGGAAGAGGTAGCTGTGTTAGTCTGTGTTAGCATATCAGGTCAAAAGCAAGGAGGAAATAAAGAATGTGAACCACAAAGCGCAGCATCCAGACCAGAATCAAAGAACATGAAAGACACTGCAGTAGCTGAACATACCCTGAAACAATCTGGACATGAAATCCTCTTCCAGGACACAGAGGTACTGGACAACACTACCAATCACACAATTTAAGAAGGATGTTGACAACCGAGCAGGTGCAGAGGAGGGTAACCAGGATGGTTGAAGCTCTGGAAGAAATATCTTATGAGGAATGGCTTAGGGAACTGGGAATGTTTAGCCTTTCAAAAAGAAGGCTGAGGGGAAATATGATAGCTATTTTTAAATATTTGAAAGGATGTCATATTGAAGAAGGAACAGGTTTGTTTTCCATGGCTTCAGAGACTAGGACTCAGGGCAATGGTTGTTGCCATTATATTCTATTTCAGACTACACAGGGAAGCCATTGAAATCCACAAGCATAAGCACAGTTTCAACAAAAAAGTTTAAAGTCAACAAAGACTGGCTTCGAGTTCTAAAAGGTGTGCATGGCACGTTAACTGCTGTAAAGTGAGCTTTTGTGAATGGGTCCACTTCTTCAGATATCAGCGCTAGACATGGGCACGGCCAGAAAAAATGATGTTTCGAGTTTTCGTTTGTCGGAACGGGTCCGTTTCGGGTCATTTCCGTTTGTCGTGAAATTTTTCAAAAATTTGTCGTTTCCATTTGTCGTTTGTCGTTTGTCGTTTCCACCGCAATTTAGCGCAATTTTACTTCCCAGAGCATAGGGGCGCCCCGCAATCAGGGCCGGCACTAGGTGTTTTTGTGCCCTAGCCGGCGGGCGGGGCGGGGGGGCGGGCGAGTGGGCGGGCGGCGGCACGGGCTGCAGGCGGGTGGCGACGCAAGCGGATAGGCGAGTGGGCAGTTAGGATTTCACTTAGGATAGAGGTTCTGTTCTTGCCTTGCACCCCAAATGTGTATGTGTGCAAGCAAATTGAAGTTGGGAAAAGAGAAAATAAATGGTAGTATATAATATATTTTTAAAATAAATCCACACCTCCCACTCCCAGTCGAACCTCCCCCTTTATCCAATATCAGAAATAAATCCTCACAAACTGCCAGAGAAGAAATAAAGAATAAACTGCTATTCCCTTCAGCAGACAAAGCTGCAGGGAATCAAAGAAATTATTTTCTAAATTCAATTCCCTCCCTGCCTGCCTAACTTAAATCCTAAAGCCTCCAGCCTCCCTCCTCAATCTCGATCAGATCACACCAGCACCAGCAGCCAGCCGTCCTCCCTCAATCACATCCATACACCCGACTGCGATTTCTGGAAGGTGCCTCGGCTTTTTATGCCCTCCGAGACATCCAGAAGTGTCAGTCAAAAACCTGGCGATGCCATTGGTGGAATGGTTCAAACAATTTGCAGGGTCCCATCCCATGCCCAGCCCAAATGGGCAGGTCTAAAAAAATAATAAAATAAAATAAAATAAAATAAAATCAATACGACGTTTTATTGCTATAAAAACCCCACTGCGGCTACTATTAAAATTCAGGCATTTAAAATAAATAAATTTCACATGTTTCTGTGGTGATTTGGTGTGTTTTTTGACCACGATTTCAAAAGAAAAATTGTGGTCGCCATTTTGGATTCACCCCACCGCATGGCATGGCGAGACAACGAGGATGACCCCCCCCAGCCTGGTGCAAGCAGCCCAGGACAGGAGAAGAGGGGGGGAAAGGCCGGGGACCCCCCAGAAACCACCCCTCTGGTAGGTGGCAAAGCCTCAGGCAGGCATATTTTCGCCTGCTTTTTTGGCCGGGAGTTGGGGTTTTTTAAAAAAACTTTTAAAAACTTTTTCTGTGCTTCGCACTGCGCGATCACCGCGATGCCACAAACGGAAACGAAAAACCCGACCAATTTTTTCTTTTTTCGGTTCGAGTTCGAGTTCTGACGGCTTAATTATCGTTACCGTTTCCGTTACGTAACGGAAACGATAACTGAAAACAAAAACGACAATTTCGCCAAGTCGTGCACATGTCTAATCAGCACCATCTTGCTTTAACAGAAACATAGACAGTGAATTCTACTTAATTAACTAAGACTTGTTGCCATGTAACAATAATGCAGGCTTTGTCTCATGGCCTGATAAAGTCTAGTGCAAGGCTGTTCAACTTTGAACAGAGGCTGAGGTCTACTTTTTCCAGCCCAAAGTTCCTGAGGGCTGCTACACTAAAACCTCTACTTACAAATTTTATCCGTTCTGCACACATGCTCATAAGTAAAAAAAAATTGTTAATAGAGCAGCGGTTTCCCATAGGAATGCATTGAAAATCAATTAATCCATTCTGGAGGGAACAGATTTATCTGCCCCGCTCAGCTGAGATAGTGGGATGGCAGACCCAGAACTTTGCTGGGGCAGTGGTGGTCCTTGGGATGAGGGACAGAGGGTTGGAGAACCTATCCCCTCACATTTATTTATTTATTTATTTATTTATTTATTTATTTATTTATTTATTTATTTATTTATTAGATTTATACCCCGCCCATCTTCCCAAGGGAACTCTGGGCGGCTTACAAAGCTGAGCAGGCAACAAATTCACAATACAGAGACAACAAACAGAACAATACACATAATTAAAATCAAGCAGCAAGAAAGCACCCTTTACATCATAACACCTCGCTACTAATACATTTAACATCGGATAGATTGCAGTTGATGGCGGAAGGAAAAAAAACTATTTAAAAAAAACTATTAGTCTAGATCACCAAAGGCCTCGCGGAATAGGATGGTCTTCTGCTCTGCGGAAGGCCAGCAGGGACTCTGCAGAGCGCACTTCGCTGGGTAGGCTGTTCCACAGGGAAGGAGCAGCAGCCGAGAAGGCCCGATTCCGAGTGAGAGAACGCCTGGCCTCTCGGGGGTGGGAACCCGAAGCGAGTGCGCCCGCGACTGCTGAGCCGGCCGGGCCGAAGTTGACCGGTGGGCAATCCGCTCTGCCAAGTAGTCCGGGCCCAAGCCATGGAGGGTTTTATAAACTAAAACCAGGACCTTGAATCTGATCCAGGAAGCAACGGGTAGCCAATGCAGCCGAGCCAAGACTGGGGTGATGCGGTCAAAGCGACGCGCACCCACCACCAGCCTAGCCGCTGCATTTTGCACCCGCTGCAATCGCCGGAGGAGAGTCAAGGGCAACCCCGTGTAGAGAGCATTGCAGTAGTCCAGCCTCGAGATCACCAGCGCCTGCACCACTGTTCTCAGGAAGTCACCACCTAGGTAGGGACGGATCTGGGCGATCTGACGGAGATGGAAGAATGCGGACCTGGCCACGGCCATCACCTGGGCATCCAGGGACAAAGCCGGGTCCAAGACCACTCCCAGATTCTGAACCCTCTCGGCCAGCTGGAGAGAAACACCCACCAAGCTGGGGAGAGGGCCTCCATAGCCAGACGGGGAGCTCCAGAAGAACATCACCTCGGTCTTCTTGGGGTTGAGTTTGAGCCTGTTGGCCCTGGTCCATGCCATAACCGCCTCTAGACACTGGTCGAGGGACCGGACAGCTTCCACTGCAGAGGTGGAAAAGGAGAGATAGAGCTGCGTGTCATCAGCGTACTGATGACAGCAGACTTCAAATCTCCGAATGACCCCAGCCAGCGGCCTTACATAGATATTAAACAGCATGGGGGAGAGAGAGCGAGCCCTGCGGAACCCCACAAGGAAGTGTCCACGGGGCCAACAACTTTCCACCATGCTGCACGTACTGGCACCGACCCTGAAGGAAGGACCGGAGCGAACAGTGCCCCCGATACCCACCTCCAAGAGCCTGTCCAGTAGGATACCGTGGTCGACGGTATCGAAGGCCGCTGACAAATCCAGGAGAACCAACAGGGTAGAGCAACCCCTGTCGGCCGCCCGGATTAGGTCATCTTGCAGCGCGACCAGAGCTGTCTCGGTTCCCCGGCCAGGCCTGAAACTGGACTGGCAAGGATCAAGGCGCCGCTGTTCCTCCAAGAATGTTTGAATCCGCACCGCGGCCACCCTCTCGATGACCTAGCCAATGAAGGGAACATTGGCAATCGGACGGTAGCTGGCCAATTGGTCCAATGCCAAGCCCATTTTTTTCAAAATGGGCTTGACCACCGTCTCCTTCAAGCGGGAGGGAAAAAAACCCTCGCTGAAGGAGGCGGTGGCGATGACAGCAGCCCACTCGGGCATGCTCCCTCCGGAAGATTTGATAAGCCATGATGGGCAAGGGTCGAAGGGGATGGTCGCGGGACGGCAATGGGCAATAGCCCTGGAGGCTTCCAAAGGAGAAACAGGCCCAAACTCAACCAGTTGAGGAGAGTGAGGGGGTGAGGCAACGGGGTGGCGAGGGAGGGCCAGTGCAGCTGGATCCAAAACCGGCACGGATGGCCTCTATCTTGGATCTAAAGAATACTGCGAAATTCTCACTACTGAAATCAGTAGGAGGAGGCCTAGCCAGACTAGGATTGGTGAGGTCTCGAACCACCCGGAAAAGTTCAGCCTGACGGTTCGAGGCCTCACCAATTCTCAGGGAGTAAAAAGATCTTTTAGCCTCCCTGATCGCTCGCGAGTAGTGCCTAGTCTGGATCACAACCGCAGTCTTATTATTCTCCATCCGGTTCTGTCTCCAAATGCTCTCCAGTCTCCTCCGTTCCTGCTTCATCGCTCTTAGCTCCGCCGTGAACCACGGCGAAGTTCGAGCTCTGCCACGGAGGAGACGCTTGGAGGCGATCCGGTCGACGGTGCTGGCAGCTGACTCAAACCATTGGTTAGCCAGAGCCTCGGCCGAACCGTCAGCCAAGCCACCAGGAAGCTCCCCGAAGGCTTCACGGGACCGAGCCAGATCAAGAAGCCTTCGGGGGCGGGCCCAAACAAGGGGCCGTTGGTCCCCACGGGGTGGGGCTGCAACTGCCAGGGAGAAGGACAACAGGTGGTGATCTGACCATGACACAGGTGAGGAGACTATGTCCCCCACCTCCAGAAGAGAATCCCTCGACATGGAGGTAAATACCAGATCCAGGGTATGCCCACACCTGTGGGTAGGGCAAAAAATATGCTGGGATAGGCTCATGGACGTCATGGTTTCCATGAATTCCAGAGCTGCGCCAGCGAGCTCACCACCAGCATGCACGTTGAAGTCCCCGACGACCAAAAGCCGGGGGGACCTCAACAGAGCAGCGGCGATGAACTCCGCAAGCTCTGGTAGGGATTGTGCAGGGTTGCGGGGAGCACGGTAGCCCAGCACAATGCCAAATATATCCCGCTGTCCTACCAACAGGTGAAGGCATTCTAACCCCAGACTAACCAATGTCGAGGCCCTGGTCACATAAAGCGATTCCCTGTACACAATGGCGACCCCTCCCCCCTTCTGGCCCTCCAACCTGCCCTCTCCCTGGACCAGAAACCCAGGTGGGCACAGCTGGGCGAGCGAAGCCCCCCCCTCTGTGCCCACCCAAGTCTCTGTTATGCAGGCCAGGTTGGCCCTGCCATCAACAATGGTGTCAAAGATGGCGGCGGTCTTATTATGAACCGACCTGGCGTTAAGGAGGAGACAGGTCAGGTTGGAGGTGCTGGTAGGATGGCTCCGGGACACGTGGCAGTGAGTCAGGGAGTCAGAACACGGGACAGGCACAAGATGCCTGACCCTAGTTCTTCTTAACCGACTAACTCTCCGATTCCGAGCGCATCGTCCACGACCCAGCACGGTTGGTATGTGAGTCCCTGCCAACATGGTGACCTAGCAGGGAAAGGGTTAGAAGGAGGGGGAAAAAACAATCACAAACTAATACAAATGAACTCACAGCAATAAAATACAAAATAATACAATAAATTAATTAAACAGAGACTGTGAGCGGGGCAAAGCAAATTAATAAACAATTAAATCAGAAAAAACAAACAAAAAAACCAAACAGTGGTAGAAAAACAAAATAAAATACAGAAAATAACATAAGCGGGCATACTGCCAGGGGAAGATGTAACACACCTGGGAGTGGGGGGGAGAGAAGGCCAGATGATCCAAGGCTCAGCTAATTAGTAGCAAGGTCACAACTGTTACAAAAATAGCCAGGCAGGAAGGATGACAAATCATGCCGGCCAGCCCACGGCAGAGTCACCCTCACCCTAAAACCAAGCCCAACAACCCCCAACAGGAGGTCCCCATCCATTAGGGCCCCCAAGTCCACCGCAAAACACGCTGTCCAAGCCACAGTCCTCTTGCTTACCGCAGGGGGGGGGGAAGCCCCTGCGCGCCGCCAGCCAAACAATCGGGTCATTGAAGAGGTCGGGGGAGGGGGCCATCGGTAGCAGGGGTGCACCCCCAGGGCACTCATAAAGAGGGAGGGGAGGCACACCGGCGGCCGATGTGCCGCCCGAGTCGCAATCCCCCCAGGCAGCATCCCCCCAGCAATGGTCTCCTCCAGTCTCCTCCAGTCACCCTCAGTCTCCTCCAACCGACGCAGCGGCGACGGCCGCAGAGACAAAGGCCAACAAAGGAGATCGCGCCGACGGCCGAACAGCCGCCCGGGAGCCACCAGATGAGAAGAGGAGAACGGGGGGGGGGGCGACCGTCAAGGACCACCGGGCGGAGCAATGGAGGGGTGGACGCCGGCAGCCGACATGCCGCCCGAACCTCCAAGATCGGTGAGCGGCGCGCCGATGGCCGATCTGCCGCCCGGGAGCCACCGGCAGGGAAAGGGAAGGCGGGGGGGAGCAACCATTGAGGACCTCCAGGCGGAACGATGGACGAACGGGCGCCGGCAGCCGACAAGCCGCCCGAGCCTCCAAGACCAGCAAGCGGCAGAGGAGAATACCAGCGCTGGCGACCGACCTGCCACCCGAGACGGAATTTCCGGGCTCCCCGATCTGCCAGCTGGGGAGCCAGGGTGAGGGCGGCCATGGACCGATGTCATCAGCGGAGGCAGCCACGGGGAGAGAAAACGATCTATCCCGGCGAATAAGGCAAGCACACAGCTCAGCCCCAACCCATGGGAAGAACCCGAAAAGGCGACTGCCATCTCAGTCCTCGAGTCTTCAAGACCGTTGAGGACAGACCGGTCGCTCACCTGGGTCACCCCACGGGAGCGGGCAGGGAGGGTTTGCCAGTTGGAACCCGCTGGAGATGTAAGGTGGAGAGGGGGGGGGGAAAGAAGGAGGGGGGACGCTCAGAGATAGAGGGACGCCGAGTTGGAAAGCGACATACCATGTCTCGGCGTCCTCGTCTGCGGCTGAGGCTCGGCGGTCGAGGTTAGATCCTCAGCGGACCGCCTCAAATGAGCCCTTAAGGCCCCTCAAAATCCTCACTTCACCCCCAGGTACTCCCCGGCAGCCCAAAATAATTAAAATAAAATAAAAAGCCACCGGCACAGCAGCAAAACATTGATGGCCGTTGGGCTACTTTTGAACCCTTTGTGGGCTACCAGTAGCCCACGGTCTACCTGTTGTACAGGCCTGTTCTAGTGGGCAACTAGAAAACTTTGATCATGTTGATGAGCCACCTTGTGGTTCACCATATGCAACCTATGCATTATGATGTTTTAAGTAAGAGCCACAAAGACAACCCCACTCAGGCCCATTGTTAGCGCCATTGGCTCCCCAACATATGAATTAGCAAAACACCTAGCCACCCTTCTATAGGCTCACATTGGACAGATCTCATCCCACATCAAGGACTCAGGACTTAGGACATTTCACAGACAAGATTAGCACCCTAAAACTCAACCCCAAGGACAGATTGATCAGCTTCGATGTAGTATCCCTCTTCACCAAAGTACCAATAAAGGACACTTTAGCACTCATCCAACAGATCACCCCAGAAGACATTAAGGCCCTATTCCAACATTGCCTAATGACCAGCTACTTCCAGTGGGATAATGACTTCTATGAACAGACAGATGGAGTTGCCCTGGGTAATAGCAAACTTTTACATGGAACATTTTGAAAAACAAGCTCTGGATGTGGCACCCTTTGTACCCACAGTCTGGTTCCGATACATGGATGACACATTCGTAATTTGGAGCCACGGTGAAGATAAAATGGAAGAATTTCTCAACTACCTCAACAATATCCACCCAAATATACAATTCACCATGGAAATAGAAATAGAGGGGAAACTCCCATTATTAGATGTCATGGTCATAAACGAACCAGACCTCCAATTAGGACACAAGGTCTACAGAAAACCCACCCACACAGATTAGTACCTACATAAAAATTCCAACCACCACCCATGACAAATAAGAGGCATAATCAAAACTCTTGTAGACTATGCAAACCGAAAATGTGAAGCTGAATTCCTCAACACTGAACTCAGCCACCTGAATTGGGCCCTACAGGCAAATGGCTATTCCAAGAATGAAATCAAAAGAACCATCAAAAAGCAACACCAAACTGAAGAAGAAAAACAGACTCCAACAAACAAAGTATTTCTGTCATACATAAAAGGAGTCACGGACCACATGGACAAAGTGTTGAAAAAACATAACCTACAAACAGTATTTAGACCCACCACAAAAATACAACAGATGCTATGGTCAGCAAAGGACAAAATGAACCAACTCGCCACTGCAGGAGTATACCGGATAACTTGTTATTGTGGCCATGTACATATTGGGACCACAAAGTGCAGCAGCCAGACCAGAATCAAAGAACATGAAAGACACTGCAGATTAAAACAACCTGAAAAACCAGCAGTAGCTGAACACACCCTGAAACAAACTGGACATGAAATCCTCTTCCAGGACATAGAGGTACTGGACAACACTACCAATCACTAAGTCAGACTGCACAGGGAAGCCACTGAAATCCACAAACATAAGCACAGTTTCAACAAAAAAGTCTAAAAATCAACAAAGCCTGGTTTCCAGTACTAAAAGCTGCAGAGTGCAAAAGGTCAAAGCTCAATTATTACCACCCAGCTAAAAGCAAAAATGATCATTTCACACAATAGAACAGCTAATGACACCCATCAAGGATCGTTGCTACCCCTGATTGCAATGAAACTTCTTAATCCCTTCCTCACAATACAATGACCCAAGTCTCACTCACTTTATAACACAGAGCACAGAGAGAACTCTTAGTTCGCTGAGTTCTTTGCCCTCTGAAGATGCCAGCCACAGAGTCTGGCAAAATGTCAGGAAGAAAAACTTCCAGAATATGGCCAAACAGCCTGAAAAAGTCACACCAACTATAAGATATATCTGTTTGATCCTTTTTTCCTCTGGGGGGAAACAGGAGTGTGTCTCTCTGTATTTAATAACTCATGGTAAAGGTGGAAGGAATAATGGGGAAAGCTGGCTGTTGTTACTCAAACAAGTTCTATGGCATCTAGAATTATACGTACATTAGCTTCATCCAAGTAATCAGAGACCCTTGACACGTACCAGATCTTAGATAGAATCCATTTGTAGAGTTTGGCATTTCTCCCAAGTAAACAGCTTTATAAGCACATAAAGTCTTGCACTGCACACACCCCAAGTAAATGCATTTAACCTAAGTGCGAAGTCTCTTAGATCACATTCCAAGAGATAAGTTTCCAGAACAACTTTTGAAGAGGGAAAATGGTTATGCATAAATATCTCTTTCCTACTTCTGTCAGTCAGAACAGGTCAGGATTCAACTGAGTACAATGCTGGACAGAGGGGGCTGGGAGAGAGATGGTACTAGTTGATATAAAGACCAAGATGAATGCTGGTGGACTTCTGTAAAAGCTGATTGGGCAGGGAAATACAAAACAGTAGACTGATTGAAGACAGATCTCATAATATGGAAATAATCAAAAGCAACCACCCAGGTAGTCAAATGTATTGTAATTCCTTTTAAAAGAAATGAGGGAAAACAGGCATTTGATAGAATATATTTATGCTGAAGCAGATGGATAAGTAAAAGAACAGCATTATTATTAGTAGATATTTTACATCTTCATCTTCATCTATTTGTTTTGTGCATCACTTGGCTAATCAGAAAGCTGCCCCAGATCAGCTACTCTGTGGTGGGAGCTGTAAACATGCAGCAAATAATTCAGAATAATTTTTCTGCTTTGTATGCTACCCTGAGTTTACGAGAGACAAATGCACACATGAACATTTTAGAAGTCCCTCATAAATACAGTAAATGACAAGGTACAGTATATTGGCTCAGATATGCCAGGTGAAATGAGAGGGGAGTGTTTAATTTTAGCTAGATTGTGCCCCAGGTTTCATAATTAGGATCCAGAGAGAGAGAGAGAGAGAGAGAGAGAGAGAGAGAGAGAGAGAGAGAGAGAGAGAGAGAGAGAGAGAGAGAGCATGCACAGGTGTAAAGGGGGAAGAAAAAGAGGGGATGCCTGTTTTTTGAGTCATGTGTTTAAATAATCAATATGTTTGAGAAGGAAAAGGAAGAGAAGAGAAAAGGAAGATGTTTGCCCTGAAACTGAGGTTTAACAAAAAAATAGAGAACATAGACTGGGAAGAAGCAAGAGATCGAAAGCCTTTCAAAAGAGGGCTGAGTGTTTTGACATCTGTTGGTGTGGGCAGATAATTTTGATTTTATGGGCATTTCTTGCCCCTAACAGAGTAGGAGTTGTGGACTAATTTTGATGGTGTACCCCCTGGAGGAGATGGATCTGGATAGTTTCAGGAGACAAAGAGGTCTCCCTATTTCTCATCTGCAGTCCCAGTTTCTGCCTGGAATAAGGCCATTGCTGTGATTCCTCCCAAATATCCTTAGTACAAGCATCAAGGCTTAGGTTATGGAAAGTGCCTTAGACTCACTGCTATGTACGCAGGTGTAGGTGGGATTGAACAACTTTGACTAATACGCCAGCAGTAACCCTATCTAGAGAGGCAGGCCTTCCCATCTTCATTTGTTCCTTTACAGACAACCCAGAAGCTCCAGCTAGTAGAGAAGGCAACTGCCCAGTGACATCTTCACACATGGTGAGTTGTCAATGGGCCTTAAAGCCCTGCTATTCATTGACTTGCATTGTTCAACAGGCGTTTTCTAACAGTTCCTTTTTAAAAATAAGATACTATAGTTCAGTGGAGGAGAACCTCCAGCCCACAGAAATTGCTTGAAATCTCCCCTAAAAATGTCATATCCCCTTGTGTTTAACCAATGATCAGAGATGAGATGACCTCACCCTAAAAGGGGGGGGGGACAGGAAAAAAACATTTTTTCTTAAATGGCAAGACATTTGTTAAGCTGTAGGCTCACACACACACACACACACACACACACACACACACACACACACACACACACACACACACACACACACACTTGAGCCTGGGTGTGAATCCAAGCAGAGCTACTGCTGAGAGAGAAAAAGAGAAAGAAGACAGCACTGGTAAGTTTCTGGGTTGGAGTAGTTCAGCTAGGGCTGATTGACCAGCCCGCGCGCCTGATGGCGTGCGAGACTTTATTTTTGACATAAAAAAGGAACATTGGTACTAGATTATTATTTCTAGAGTAGTAGCTAGTAACACTGTAAAATCTTCAAGGCCCAGAATACTGCGCTCATTAAAATGGAGTCTGAGGGAGCAGCTGTAGTTACCTGTAACACTTGTGCCATGTTTGTCATCTTGACAAAACGCACAGAGAACTACACTTGCTGCAAGTGCAAGCTGGTTGCACTATTAGGAGAGAAGGTCCAGGAGCTAGAGGCCCGCATATCGAACCAGCAACATATTAAGGAGCTTGAGCGGTTCTTGGACAGAGCAGAACAGACTATCCAGGTCCAAGAAGAGACAGAGCACACTTTTGAGGATGTAATCACTTCCCCAACCCAGGAGGTAGATGTGTGGAGGAATGTGACTCAAAGGAGTAGAAGGCCAAGGGATCGCTCAGAGAGTCTCATATTGCACAATCAATTTGAGGCTCTTTCCCTCATCACACCTCATGAGGCACACACCGAGGAACAACTGGTTGCACCTGAGGATCTCTCCCTCATCACAATTGATGAGATACAGGATCAGGTACATGTAGAAGAACAGGCTGCAGGAGAGAAGCTCCTTCTGCTAGGGGATTCTATAATTAGAAATACGGAGGGATGGATTTGTGATGAGCATGATAACCGTATGGTCACTTGCCTGCCAGGTGCAAAGGTTGCAGACATCACGAGAAATCTAGATAGCTTGTTAGAGAGAACCGGGAAGGAGCCAGTGGTCATGGTACATGTTGGTACCAATGATGTCGGGAAGGCCAAGCGGTCAGTCTTGCAAGCCAAGTTCAGGTTGTTAGGAACAAGATTGAAGTCCAGGACTTCCAAGGTAGCATTTTCAGAAGTGCTACCTGTTCCTCGTGCAGGACCCGCCAGGCAGGCAGAGCTCAGAAGCCTCGATGCGTGGATGAGGCGATGGTGTCAGAGGAGGGCTTTAGATTTGTCAGGAACTGGAGAATATTTTGGGACAAGCCAAACCTGTTCAGGAGGGATGGGTTGCACTTGAATCATGATGGGACCAGATTGCTGGCACTCAACCTCAAAAAGGCTGCAGAGCAGCTTTTAAACTGATAACTGGGGGAAAGCCGACAGGAGCTGTGTGGCATCCGGTTCGGAACACCTCATCCACAGGGAATGAGGTTGGAAAGGGTAGAGAATCACATAGAGATGACATAGCAGGTATTAGTACTGGGAGAATAATGGAATGTGATAGTTCATCTACTGAAAATAATAGCTGTGGGGGGAAAAGAACAAAGCAGCAGCTGTTGTTGCAGAACCCACTGTACAAGTGCTTCTACGCCAATGCTCGAAGCCTCCGACCAAAAATGGGAGAACTTGAACATTTGGCAGCTAGGGATAACATTGATATAATAGCCATAACAGAAACCTGGTGGAATGCAGAGAACCAGTGGGATACAGCAATCCCAGGCTATAAACTCTATAGAAGGGATAGAGAGGGGCGGGTTGGAGGGGGAGTGGCCATCTACGTTAAAGAAGGGGTAAAATCCAGCAGAATGGAGATTGACAGAGGGTCTGACTCCACCATAGAATCACTGTGGGTTAAACTACCAGGTTCAAGGAGTGATGTCATAGTTGGGGTATGCTATCACCCACCAGATCAAAAACTTGAGGGGGACCTTGAAATGAGGAGACAAATCATGGAGGTGTCTCAGAAGCACAGGATAGTAATCGTGGGGGACTTTAATTATCCCCACATCGACTGGGCCAATGCGAGCTCCGGGCAAGAAAGAGAAACTGGGTTTCTCGACTTGCTGAATGACTGTGCCTTAGAGCAACTTGTCATGGAGCCCACCCGAGAACAGGCACCTCTGGATCTAATACTGTCTGATACTCAGGATCTGGTCAGGGATGTGAATGTCACTGAGCCTCTGGGGATCAGTGACCATGCTGCAATCTCCTTTACCATGCATGTTGGAGGAAGAGTGTCAAGCAAATCAGACATAAAAATCCTTGATTTTCGAAGGGCAAACTTCCCTCAGATGAGGAAACTAGTTAGAAAGAAATTGAAGGGGAAGGTTGGAAGAATCCAATCTCTTCAGAGTGCATGGAACCTGTTTAAAACAATGGTTACAGAGGCCCAGCACAAGTGCATACCACAAAGAAAGAAGAGCTCATTTAAGTCCAAAAGGGCACCAGCATGGTTACCGAGTGGAGTTAGAGAGGCTCTAAAGCGCAAGGAGAGGTCTTTCTGTAAATGGAAATCCTCCCCAAATGAGGAAAATAAAAAGGAACACAAACTCTGGCAAAAGAAATGAAAGAAGATGATAAGAGAGGCAAAGAAAGATTTTGAGGAACGCATGGCTAGCAATATAAAGGGTAATAATAAAAGCTTCTCTAAATATGTTAGAAGTAGAAAACCTAGAGAACCAGTTGGCCCTCTGGATGGTGAGGGAGGAAAAGGGGAGATTAAGGAGGACTTGGAAATTGCAGAGAAATTAAATGAGTTCTTTGCATCTGTCTTCACGACAGAAGACCTTGAGCAGATTCCGCTGCCTGAACGGCCCCTCTTGACTAAAGAATTAAATCAAATACAGGTTAAAAGAGAAGATGTTTTAGGACTAATTGATAAATTGAAGATTAACAAGTCCCCGGGCCCAGATGGCATCCACCCAAGGGTTATTAGGGAACTGAAAAATGAAATTGCAGATCTCTTAACGGTAATATGCAACTTGTCTCTTAAAACGGCCACAGTGCCCAGGGACTGGAGGATAGCAGATGTCACACCAATTTTTAAAAAAGGAAGGAGGGGGGACCCGGGAAACTACAGGCCAGTTAGCCTTACATCTGTCCCAGGGAAGATGGTGGAAAGCCTCATCCAAGAGAAAATCTTAAAACACATAGAAGAACAAACTTTGCTGAGAGAAAATCAGCATGGCTTTTGCAAGGGTAAGTCTTGTCTGACAAATCCTGTAGAATTTTTTGAAAAGGTCAGTAGGCATGTAGATTTGGGTGAACTGGTGGATATAGTCTGTCTGGATTTTCAAAAGGCCTTTGACACAGTCCCTCACCAGAGGCTGCTGAGAAAATTGCACAGTCAGGGGATAAGAGGGCAGGTCCTCTTATGGATTGAGAACTGGTTGAGATCCAGGAAACAAAGAGTAGGTGTCAATGGGAAATTTTCACAATGGAGAGAGGTGAAAAGCGGTGTGCCCCAGGGCTCTGTCTTGGGACCGGTGCTTTTCAATCTGTTCATAAATGACCTGGAGACAGGGATAAGCAGTGAGGTGGCCAAGTTTGCAGATGACACAAAACTTTTCCATGTGGTAAAAACCAGAGAAGATTGTGAAGAGCTCCAGAAGGATCTCTCCAAACTGGGGGAATGGGCAAACGAAATGGCAAATGCGTTTTAATGTAGCCAAATGTAAAGTAATGCATATTGGGGCGAAAAATCAAAACTTTATCTATCAACTCATGGGCTCTGAGTTATCCGTGACATATCAGGAAAGAGATCTTGGTGTGTTGGTGGACAGCTCCATGAAGGTGTCTCCCCAATGTGTGGCAGCGGTGAAGAAGGCCAATTCCATGCTAGGGATTATCAAAAAGGGGATTGAAAATAAAACAGCCAACATTATAATGCCATTATACAAAACAATAGTAAGGCCGCATCTGGAGTATTGTGTACAATTCTGGTCACCGCATCTCAAGAAAGACATAGTGGAACTGGAAAAGGTGCAGAAGAGAGCGACCAAAATGATTACTGGGCTGGGGCACCTCCCTTATGAGGAAAGGCTAAAACATTTGGGGCTCTTTAGTCTGGAAAAAAGGTGCCTGAGGGGGGATATGATTGAGACGTACAAAATAATGCAGGGCATGAGTAAAGTGGATAGAGGGAAGCTCTTTTCCCTCTCACAAAATACCAGAACTAGGGGACATGCACTCAAATTGAGGGCTGGGAGAGTAAGAACAGACAAAAGAAAAAAAAAATTCACCCAGCGCGTTGTTAGTCTATGGAACTCCCTGCCACAGGATGTGGTGATGGCATCTGGCTTGGATGCCTTCAAAAGGGGATTGGACAGATTCCTGGAGGAAAAGTCCATCACAGGTTACAAACCATGATGGAGATGTGTAATCTCCAGGCTTAAAACCAGGGTACTTCAAGGGCCAGATGCAGGGGAGTGGTATCAGGAGACAGATATCTAGTCTCATGTGCTTCTAAAAGCATCTGGTGGGGCCACTGTGAGATACAGGAAGCTGGACTAGATGGGCCTTTGGCCTGATCCAGCATGGCTCTTCTTATGTTCTTATCTCCATGTCAACATATCTGTCATTGATGGATATGTTCACTTTCTCAGTGGCGACGCCCCGGTCTTTGGAACCAGCTTCCCCCAAGATTTGTTTGGACCCTTTGCTTCCTGTCTTCTAGAAACATCTGAAGATGTGGCTTTACAAAAAGTCTTTCCCTGTGTATTAGCTCATTCTATCAATTCCCTGTTATCTTTTCCTGCTTTAGGCCATGTTGCTCTCTGTTTTGATCTCATTTGATCTGTCATGTGATTATGTTTTATTATGCTGTATTGTTTATTCACTGTATAGTTTATTATTTGTGGTTTGTATTTTGACATTCGTTTGTAGCTTGTGAACTGCCGAGAGTAGCCGTGTTGCTGGAAGGTGTGGTATAAAAATTTAATAAATAATAAATAATATCTATGGCAGAATAAAATAATTAAAATAATTCTACTCCCCCTGTTCAATTTGCCCATATATTGAAGCAGCTTGTTGATTAAGCTACTTCACAATAGTGGAAATTAAAAACCTGAAGGAGCATTTGCAACGTTGACAGCTGCAAGGCTCAAGTTTTAGTCCATTACCAGCGATCACACATGCCAAGAATGGACCAGAGTGTACCAAACCATAGCAAAAAAGAAGAAGCCTCAGATGGGGGTCTGAAAAAGTGAGCATTTGAGGGTGCCCTGAGGACAGATTGGTCTGCTTTTTAATGTGGTCTTTGGGGGTGGGGGGAGAGATAGAGCAATCTGCCAGCACAGCACACCAAACAGTGGGACAAATGCCTGTCTGGATATGCCTTGAGGCTGGTTATTGAGATCATCCCCACAGTTTCTGTGTATAAGCTTGAAAGCTGCACAATGAAGAAAGCAGACAGGGTAAAAAAAATGATTTGTTGGAAATGCCGTGCTAGGGGAAGCTTTGTGGATACCATGGCCCAAATGAAAGATGAATAAATAGCTCCTAGAGCAGATTATGCCTGAAGTTCCTCTATGACAAAAACTGAGGCATTCCTACTTTGGGCACATCACAATAAAATAAGGTTCTCTAGAAAAGACAATAATGCTGGTAAAGCTTGAAGGCTCAAGTTTGAGTTTATAAGAGCTGAACACGGCCGTTGAGGACATTTTGGAGATCTTTCATTCATAGGACTGCCATAAGTCAGAGACAACATAGCGACATGTTACAACAACAGTAAATACATTATAAGGAACAGTTATATGGTTAATATAGTCCTTAAAGTTAGCAAGACTCGTAAATGTTAATAGTAAATTCCTGTTTGGCCAGCATTTTAAGTAGCTTACTCAGTTGGACACATGAGCAGCAGAGTTGTATAATCTATAATTGGTATTGTATGTTGTTTTAATTTTGTTTTATCGTTTTTATTTAATACTTGTTGTATGCCACCCAGAGACCTCTTGGTAGTGGGGCGGCTAAAATATCTTGTTAATAAATAAATAAATAAATATTTTTTTTGATATATAACAATGAGATAGGAAGAAAAAGAATGTTAGGGGGGATAGACATGAATTGGAAACACACACACGCATGCGCGCGCGCACACGCACACACACACACACACACACACACAGACAGACACACAGACACACACACACACACACAGAGGACAAATAGCATTTGCAATATGAATGCAAGGTTGATCAAGGGAACTTCACTAGTGAGAAGTCAAATATAATATACATAAAATTCAGGGTGAGGTGTGTGGAAATTGGGGTACGGGGTAAAGAGAAATGGAAAATCAAGAGGAGTTATTTTTGTCTTGCTCATTTTCAATTACATGCCATTCCAGATACGGTAAACCCACAATTTGCTAGAGAAACATTTATCTGCAGGGCACCAATTCTTTTTTTTTGTCTGTTGCCAGATATCTGTAGAAATAACACATGAATCAAAGTGTAAAATACACCACAGCGTCTATGCATCCCAGCAAGGAGTTAACCAACATTACTGAAATACCCATTTGAAGAATCCAGAAACTACAGTATTTCCATTCCATCTAATTGTTAAACCACTTCCCTTCAGCGTTGCCACCCGCCAAACCTCAACATTTTTGACACTGCCATATTTAATGTGACATATTACAGTATATTTCATCCCTTTAAAAGAGTGTCTGAAGTATTAGAAGGTGATTTCCAGAACCTATGCCTTGCTCTAAACAGAGATTTTGAGCTCATCTATATGGCATGACAATTTGTTGTCAGTGTTGTGGCTTCTCTTCTTACCTTTAGACAGCCATGTGTTGTGTTGTGTCATTACAGTTGTGACAGACCCTTTGTGACCCCATGTCCATGGAGTTTTCTTGGCAGGAATACTGGAGTGGTTTGCCAGTTCCTACTCCAGGAGCCTACAGCACCTGGCATTCCCTGGTGGTCTCCCATCCAAGTACTAACCAGGGCCGACCCTGCTTAGCTTCCGAAATCAGGCGTGATCGGATGTGCTTAGGGCATCTAGGCAGCTCTTAGACAGCCATCTAGTGGTTAAATAGGTGAAACCACCCAATCATCCCTGAACCCAAGCTCCTGAATCAATGTCTATGTTTGTGCATCACCCAGATGGTTATTTTGTTAGCTAGATACAAGGTTTTGCACATTACATGATTTTTAAAGCTGTTTTGTCCCAAATATAAAAAAATGTG
The DNA here is from genome assembly GCA_037367245.1 of Phrynocephalus guinanensis. Taxonomy (NCBI): domain Eukaryota; kingdom Metazoa; phylum Chordata; class Lepidosauria; order Squamata; family Agamidae; genus Phrynocephalus; species Phrynocephalus guinanensis. The sequence goes on from CM074734.1 coordinate 89,615,342, forward strand.
GATTACAACCTCAACTGGTTTTTATATTAAGAGGAGTTATTTGAGGTTTTGTCCTGCTGGATCAAACCAAGTCCAGTATTTTGTCTGCTGCCGAGAAGGGAAGCGGTCAAGGAAGTCATGGTGATCCCTACCCTCTCATTTGGTCCAAGCACAGGGTATCTGAAGGCTTGCCTAGGCCAGCGATGATCCTCTTTTGGGAAATGTCCTGTGGAAAAATTGTTTCCTCTGAGGAGTGCTGATGCTCTGGAGGCTATGCTGCCCCTCCATCCTGTTGCTTTTATGTTATCCCCTAACATTCCATAGTCCTTGAGTATGCTTAGTCCTCATAGGACTGTTTTAAGAGTTCCCCTGCTCTTTATGGTTTTTACAGAACGTTTTTACACCACCATTTCTCAGTCGCACTGATGCCTCCTTGTTGTGTGTCTGGCTTCTGGTTGTGCATTTTTTGGCTTTGTAAGCAGCGGTACATACAGATGAGACCCCAGGAACACGAGGGATGTCAGATTTGTCCTCCACAATGCCATTTAATCCTTTTAAAATGCCATTTCCTGATTGCCACCGCTGCCTTTTGCAGCAGCTCATTCCATAAGTTAATAGCATGTGGTGTGACAAAGCACTTTCTTTTCTCAACCCTGAGTTGGCTGCTGGGGAGTTCAAAATGATGGCAGGGGGTGACTCTTGTTCTATTGTTTTCAAACATTTATGAAACTGCCATGTTCTCTAAACTAAAAAAAATTCTTCTACTTCCCTTATGAAAAAGGCACTCTCTCCCCTCGTCCTTGGAACAGAACTGTTGTTATTACTTTATTTGCCAAACACGGTGGTTGTATTTAATGCATCTGTGAAACTGATGGAAGAAATATGACAAGCCACTAGGAGCCAAAAGGGAACAAATGAAGGGCAGATGACACGCAGGATGTCCTCACAGGAAAACAGGCACCATGTTTTTCAGGGGCCATGGTGCTTCATGTTAACTGTCAAGAGAAACCAATTAGGAGCATTTAAAATCTTGATTTGCCCTTGATTTTTTTAAATGGCATTGTTTTCCTAGTTATGTTATGCTTTCTAAATGTTTCCACACTGCTTTTGTTAAATGGTAACATCAAAGCAGTGTGACAACAATCAAAGCTGTTCAGAACACCAGCATGAAAGGACTGGCCGCTCAGTATGGGTGTCGTCATCCAATGTTTTGCCTTTTCAATCAACAGGTCTTGTATAACATTTCAAGAAACATGACATGTAAAAGAATTTTTGTTCTGGACAAAATCGTAAGCATGCTAGAAGTTCTTTTATTATTATTTTTTAATATATATTTTTTTGCCAATAATGGCAACAACATAATTTGAGCTGGTCTTCAAACATGCCATTAAATGGGAGTTTCCTCTCATCCTTCTGTTAACTTTCCAATCTGAAACAATGGTTACAGTCCTATCAAGGACACACATGACCACAATCAGGGTAAATCTCAAATTGCAGTGATTTAAGAAGTCAGGATAGGTTCTTTAGTGCTGCATCCTGAAACTTGTTTGGCAAAAGCCTGTGCTGATTTCTTAATTTCTGGTACAGTAGTTTGTCACTGAGATTTACATAGATTGTGTCATGCCATTAATTCAAAGTGAGACTTACATCCTTGTCTTCAATGGGATCTTAAAGAAGCTATGAGTTAGAAAAAAAAAATGTGTTAAAATAGCCAGTAGTCACCGATATTTACAGCAAAACAGAACAACATTACCAAATCAAGGCAGATGTTCTAAACTAACGTGAAACCATATGCTCCATCTCCAGTGTGGCAGGAACAGTAGCATCAGACATAACCACATAATCCAACCTAACCACTTGGGCACCAGATGCAGATGTCAGCAGGAATGGGTTGGAAGTATAGAAGAGCAGCAAGCAGGTTGTTCTAACTAAAATACAAATCAAGTTCTAGTTTTGATCATTAAGAAAAGATTATTCATTAAGAAAGGCATGTATAATATCACACCGTCAGATCAGAGAACTGATTCATGGTGCTCTCTAAGTGAATACCAAAGATCTTAAGGTCTCTGCAATTTGATTGTCTTCATCACAACTGGCATTTATCTCAATAAATTCTAGAATGAAAGCAAATGGTATTTGACAATCATATAAAATTTGATCTAAGTAACAAGGTAGAAGTCTTTTCGTTGTTGAAATAATTTCAGTCAATAGCTTGTCGAAATTTATATAAGTCAAAATTTAAAATAAAATACAAGAGCAAAAGCATAATAAACTATCGAAAACAATGTTTTCAGTTACATTCTAAAGATGCAAAAGCTGATAGCTTAATAAGCCACACTTAAAAACAAAAGACACAGAATAATCTCTTAAAACATTAAAGTTCTTAAAATTAAAAAAGCACAATAACTTTAAGTAACCTTTAGCCTTACTTTAAAAGCATGGAAAATATCAAAATTGTTAGAATCTTATGCTCATTCAGTCATTTATCTGTTGAAATTTATTGGGGAAAAGATCCATGATGTTCATGAGTTGCCCCTGTGCATAAAGCTGACTTGTTACGATAAGGTGAATACCCCACTTGTGTGTCCTATTTCCACATATTTGCCACTCTTTCATTAGTTTTCACTTACCCCCTGTCCGTACACATTTTTATGGTGGTCCAGCACCATTTTTAAAGAGGAAAAATCTATTGTACCTACAATCTTTGTTACTCTTGGGATCTGCAAACTCATACTGTATTTGACTAATCTTCATCATTATGGTTTGACTTTCTTCTTAGTGATGATCACCAGTAGGGTGAGCGATCGGACTGGCAAATTTTCATATATTCAACATCTGAAGATCCCCCATTGTCACATTACATCATCACATCCTTTGTTTACTTCAGTTCACTTCCATGCTAAACTGGCAGACATGAATGAAATTCCACAAAGTAGTATTAGGTTTTGGCTTAGCTGGAAAGCAACCAATTATTTTAAAAACACGTAGAACTAATGTAAACTATTTTCCAAGCCATGCTTTTAAAACATACTTTCTTTTTCACAGCAACTTTTTTCGATATTTACTCGGTTTTAATACCTTATATACTGAACATTTCAAATGTTGGCAGTACTGTACTATCAAACACATCCCTCATCCTTATATCCATACAATGGGTGTTTCCATTTCACTTTGACTGTGCGAAGGTATTTTTGTGATGCAAATCTAATTATAGAATTTGAAGGAGATGGCAATACCGTCCTTCAACATTTAAGACATACCCCATTTGTAAGCCTTGAATGGTTTATTTTTTTAAAAAAATCAAGCATATTATGAATGTGGCCTATCCTGTTCTTTTTGCCAGCTTTGGACTCTCAGGAAATAATCTGTGGTTGTATGGCTCATTGGTGGATGATGTAGTAGCAGATGTGGTAAGATCACATTCATTGAGATGATTTCTCATGCATGAAGTCAAGGGAAATTTGGGCAGAGTCAAGTCTTGGCCCATAAATCCAGGCATGGTTGGACTCGATCTAGAACTAGCCAGAACTATTCAGAACCTTGGACAGAACACTACCTAAGAGTCTTACCTGTAACAAGGGGGAATGTTTAACAAGGTGTAGAAGCCTACAGAGATCTGAATTGGATGATACACTGAGCACATCTTTAGAAGTTGAATTCTCTTATGAGGGAAACAGGGTATGTTTATCACAACATGAGCTTCCCTCAAAGCAGCATTTTACAAATCTGCTTGCTTTTGTAATTGATTATTAGGAGATGACCATGAGATTTATTGCTGTGTCTGGTTTATCAGGCATGTTGCTTTGAAGGATTTGCATTTCTGGAGAGAACATGTGGTAAGAGCCAGAAATATATATGTACCTTACTCATTGTTTTGACTCTGAGAGTTTCAGAGGCTGACCAAATTGGTAGTGGGGCAGGTTCATGTTGCTTGCAATCTATCTTAGATAGTAAAGGATTGCTGCATTACTTCATCATTGATAGATATTATCATGAGATGAGTGAGGGGAAGATCTTATGATGACGGCTTCAGTGGGAGAGAATTCCCTGAATCTGATGTATGACATAAAGCCACATTTTCTGCTCAGGAACTGCTTGATGGAGAAGATGGAAGTGAAGGAGCAGACCAGGCCCGTCTATCAGACAGTACCTGTTTACAAGGCTCCATTGTGAGCTGACTACTTTCCATGACAGGAGGTAGATGGGCGAATCCTGTTTTGCCTGAGCACTCTTCCTTTCAATGAATGCCTGAATCTTTTACTGTCTGCTGTATTTCTTGTGCACATCCAGCAATAAATAAAGGGATTATTTTGCGCATGTTAGAAGGGCAATTGGCAGCAGGTTTGCTCCTTGATGACTGGAACATCCAGTAGATGTGACGGGAAGGGAAGGAGGGAGCATGTGTGTGACAACACCCTGGAAGCAGGGGAAATGCATATGTAAATCGTCAGCCAATCCCAGCAGGAGGGTGGGGCCTGGTCTCTGAGAGTCAGTTAAGCCCCATTCAGTAGAGTTAAGAGTTGAGAGCTAAGAGTGCTGGGAGATCACAGCTCCGTTAGAGTTCAGTCAGGCAGTGAGGGCTTTACTGTTTACTGTTGATTAAAGGCAGGGAGGCTCGAAGAGTTGATTTAATCTATTCTACGTTTAAGGCAATGCATACCAACTTCAGTCATTCTTATATTTATTTATTTTCTCAATAAACTTCATTTTTTTATATTATACATCCGACTCTGCCCCAATTCATAAGGTGATGGTTTAAAAAGGTGGCAGCATTACCAAGAGAATCCTGTGAAGATTAATAAGTTGGTTCCCTACACTATACATTTTTCATCACAATCACACGTGTAAAAGGGAGGTGTCGTTACAGTGTGTGCTTGCCCAGTCCCTAAAGTTGCTGTCCCACTAAGCATCCAGCCTTCCAGAGATTAGTCAAGAAATCTGAAGGGAGAGTCCATGCAGGTGCAATCTTTAGATCCTCCTCCGAATATGCCAGACGCTAGGAAGGCTCAGCTGCTCTGCAGAGGAGACAGCATACTTCTCCACCCATTCTATGAACATATAAAGCAAATAATTAACATTAATTTGACTGACGGCTTGCACAGGCAAATGTCACACACTACAAACAATGCTTACACACCAGTGCCACCAGTTGAGGCGCATTAACTTTCATGCAAAGGCAGTCCAAACACACAATTGAAAATCCTAGGGATATTTCACATAACGAGCATGCATGTGTGAAATAGCCCTTTGTGGAGATGAAAACTACAGTCTCATTAAATTCAGTGAGACTTGCTTTGAAGCCACACTAGGCAATCAGTTTACCTAGTCACATTACTATAGTGTGTGTGTGTGTGTGTGTGTGTGTGTGTGTGTGTGTGTGTGTGTGTGTGTGTGTGTGTGTGTGTGTGTGAGTGAGTGAGTGAGTGTGAGTATGAGTGAGTGTGAGTGTGTGATAGAAATAATTTCTGTACTTTTCCAATAATGTATCACTATTAGTGCAAACCATAAGTTCCAGGTCAGTCACATGGGAGTCTTTCTGGAGTAAAAACAATTTATACAACTCCCCAAAGTGGGCAGGAAAGAAGATAATTATGTTTTCTAAACTTAACAAGCTTCCATCGGTTCTGTTGCTGGTACTGGCTATATCTCTTGTTATGTGGGAAAGTAGCAACGTCAAAAGACAGCATAGTCAAACTAACTTCAGATTTCCTCTAGCAGGAAAGTAAGATTAATGCAGGAAACTCTTAGAGGGGGCCCCACTTACTTACTGGGGATGGGAGTAGAATAGTTGGCCTTCTGGATTTAAATGCAGATGTCAAACCCTTGAACAGACCTCTTTGGCTAAATAGAAGAGAATCCCCTGGGAAGCCCTTTGCATTAAACAGAACCACTAGAGAAAACCATCTGACTAAGTAACACTGATTTCTGAATTGCTCTCTCTTTCTCTTTCTCTGTCTCTTTCAGAAAGTATGCAGTGTCACACTACTGCCAGAGTAAGACTCATGGAATTAAAGCAACGAGACCAATAAAGCACATCTGTTTTCACTGCGAATGCAGCAGTTCAAACGATGGCTTTGCCCTACTTCAGCTGAAGCGGAATCATACATTCATACGCAAGCCAGACCTACCGCGTCGCACTTAATTTTCTAAAATTCAGGCATGCAGGCGTGCAGGTGTTTGGGGCGACAAATTAGTCCCACAGTCCTTCAGAAGCTTGTGCCGTGAGGCTGATAGGGTTCCTTATCTTTGCTGCCTTCCATGTACCCTTAGGCTATGCTTTCTATTGCACACAAAAAGGTGAATAGACCCTCTGGCTGTCAATGTGCATTTCCAGCCAGAGCAGCAGCTGATCCTGAAACTATTCAACTGAACCTCATTGGGCAGAAGCAGGCCAGCACTGTAGTCTTAGGGGGCATTTGCTAAGGGAGAAGAACACACTCATCTCCGAACATATCCATTGTTACTTTATTTTCTTCAACCTGAAAATAAAAAGAAGTGATGTGGAAACTTTAATAAACTCATATTTATTTATACATAAAGAGAGCTAGGAAAGATCTTTTAAAGTATTTCCGTACGGCGAGGTACAGCGATAGCAGCCATTGCAGAAGGTGGTGGTGGTGGTGGTAGTGGTTAAAATGCAACTTTTTTCTTTTGTTATTCTCAATAATACTGTAATTGAATGTGAAGAGCCAAAGACATAAAATAATCTGAATGCGATAGCACTGAAATGCCACTGAAAGTTCAGAATGGTATGCAATGCATTCAACAGAGGGAAATTAGAAATTTTACATGTGTTTTCCTGAGAGGGAAGTCAGAAATAATCTGTTACTAGTTATTTATTTCCAAGCTCTGCACAGAACTACAGAACGACAGTAAAATCAGCCCATGTGCACGTAAGTAAAACATCCTGCATCCCATGTTGCTCTAAATTTTACAGTTTTACAATAAAAAGGGGACAGGATACAAAATGGAAGTGCATGAATGTGAACAACTCAGTTTTGTGCATTTACACTTAAATGTAGCAGTGGAAGAAGTTGTGATGATGAAGGAGGACTTGCACGGGAGAGGTGGATTTTATATTAAGCACCTGGCTGCAGAGCTTAGTCGTTAGATTCACCTCTGCAGCTGGGGAGTTAGAGTCTCCTGTCTGTACAAAGAGCAGAGCAAGCCTGTATATACAGCCACGAGCAAGCTAAGCAGTCCCAGGGCACCCCATGGAAGAAGAGAATGGTAAACCACAACTGAGGGTCCTTTACCTGAAAAACCCTGGGAAGGGTTGCCATTTGTCAGAATTCACTTGAATCATGCAATTTTATTTATTTATTTATTTATTTATTTATTTATTTATTTATTTATTTATTTCCGATGGAATTATGATTATGTCAGATTGACTTTGACCAATTTAGCTTACAAAGGGAGACCACTTAAAAAGGTGAAATCTGATTTATCGGTGGCTTGAATTCAGATTTTTGCCCACCCTCAGAGGACAAGCATCGTGACCTGTCATCATCTGCCTAGATGTTATCTGAGTATAGTTTTGTGTGCATAAATGGCTAGCTGGAGCAAAAAGAAAAAAGGGGGGAAGGAAAGAGAGAGAGAGAGAGAGAGAGAGAGAGAGAGAGAGAGAGAGAGAGAGAAATGCATCTGTTTCCTTTTAGCCATTGTTGTAAGATGCCCAAAATATGCAAAAGAAACAAGTTCTTCTGGTAACTATCCTTATTTGTCCTTTAGTGAGTGTAATTAATCCTGCTGTGGTATGTGTGTGTTTGTGAATGTTTTAATGAAAGTGTGACTTCTCTTTCACATCTCTTAAGAACATTTTGATCCTCAAAAATACGCTCTCCCTTGACATTGGGTTAACATGAAACGTATGTCCAAGATCTGATGTGGCATCTGGGGGGGAAGCCAGGGTTTAGGAATGATTGGGTTGCTTCCACCATGAGAGCCTAGAAGGGCTGAAAAAATAGCTTCCTAATCCTTATATTCTGAAGGAATACTTTGCAGGTGACATAAACCCACTGAGCTAGAAGCAGTAATACCAGGGGTGCTGGCACAATTAACCATGCAAATATCATGCAATCGCTGAAGCCATAAAAAAGCAAAAGCTTGGTCCTCTTTGTCAAAACCCTGCATCTTAAAGAAAAGGCATCCAGAAAGTATTATGCCTGTGTAAATTTGGGGATATCTCTGACAGGGGAGACCACTGTTAATGGGAGAATACCTGCTTCAACCGTGGAGCTGAACCAGCTTGCCTACAATGAGACTAGTTGCAGGTGAGTCCTAAGATTAATCAGGTCCTTTTTCATTATTAACAATCTGCCCCTGCCAATGACATCATAGCTTGCATGGCAAGATTTTGGCCATGGTTATTCATATTGTATCCTTCAGGATACAAATCTTCTTGAGGCAAGCTACATATTTAAGATATTTTAATAACCTATGAAAAGCATGTGAGGAAGAACTAAAATGTGCAAGCCATTTGCGCATCTACCCATGCTTCTACAACCTGCTATAAAAGATGAGCTCATGCAAGCCTCCATGCACTCACCTGCCAGATAATTGGCCTTGGATCAGATAACTCAGTGGTAGAATATGTTTGACAAGCTCAGAAGGCCTGAGCAATATTTCAGTGCTAGCCACATGTTTCACCCTATTCCCAAGGAGAGTCCATGGGCCAGATATAGCTGAAGGTATAACAAGAGGAAATAGCTGATAAATTGGGTCCCTATGGTCAGGGAGAGATTCTAGTGAGCTATTTTGTCATATCCATGTTCATTTTCCATCTGGTTCATGGGAGCTTTTCTGGAGGGCTTCCAATTTCCCGCTTTGTCTCCATTCTATCACTGTTGCGGCAGAACTCACAGGCCGTTTCAGTTAAGTTCTTGGTCTTGAACTACTTTTGTATGAAACAAAATGGAAACTGGTCACTATGTAAGTATCTGGAGGTGAAAGAGACAAGCTAGCAGTTACCATGTTAACATGAAGGAAAGCAAAAACAAAAAACCCTGCACAAACAAATACGTGTACTTTAGCATCACAGCTTGCCAAAATAACAAGAACATAGATAAAGAGATAATCAATTCACTACAAATTATATAAATTAAAAGCCCACATCCAAAAACACTCTTTTAGGGGACTATAAACCCTGCTGTCACTGACCATTTTGAGGCTGGCATTTGGTAGCTTTCTGTGTCCTCGCTACGTATAAGTTAAGATGGAAGGTCTAAATAAACCTTGCTGAACTTGTGTCAGAACCAGATGTTACAGATAGCCCTCAACTAGAAGAAGAAAACTATAACGTCTGTGTGTCCCACCACTCATTTTTTTCACTTCTAGGACTATGATGCTTTGCTTGTTTGGTTTGGTTTTTGTTCAGGATTTTACCATGGGATTTCTTTGAAGTCTGAATTCACATACCTGGAGAGACTGCTTCAGACATCACTCTGTCTGCAACATTGTTTTCCAAGCTCTAATTCTCTCTCTCTCTCTCTCTCTCTCTCTCTCTCTCTCTCTCTCTCTCTCTCTCTCTCTAATACTCAGAGTCCTTTTATTTACTTAGGGCAAGTTGCTTCCAGTTAAGAAGAGGAAGCTTGTACATCTTGTCACATACCCATTTGCATGATTGCCAGGTAACACAGACTGCCAATGCCAGCTTCTTAACTTTTGGCCCTTTGCCACTGAGATTTAGCCAATACTGTACACATGCTGGTGGGCATAGGTAATAGGGTTCTGACCATAGCTTCTTTCTCCTATCAGTGGGCTTATTCTTGAGTAAATGACCTCAGTTTCACAATTCTAGTTTAAACATAATATCAGTAAGACATTAAAATGTTGTAGGCAAATTCTGCTTCAGTGAGTTGTGACGAGTCAGAGAGATTGTAGCAATCTTGCATTTTGCTTGTCTATCTAATGGAGAGACAGTCGGCCGGCAAAATAATTATCCGAGCAGCAAGTTTGAATGGAAATAGTTAATATGTCAGTCAAACCTGGATCTATCATTATTACATACTGTATGTTTGTGGAACCCGAGTTAATGGTGGAAGACAGACACTTATGAACTGTGCAACAAACTAATGGTAACATTTTTTAAAAAAATAGATACAATAGTGAGGCACTGATTATTGACACAACACCAAGAGCTGAAGAGCTAGTTGGTGAACATTGAGAACTGCTTTATCTCGACCTGATTATACCTTCCCAATCCCATATGTTCAAATGCTATAATACAAATTGGTAGAAAAGATAAGGTTAGTGACAGAAGAATGACGTTGAGCACTATAGCAGAACCACTTAACCTTGCCGCTCGTACTGTCTGACTTTTAAAAGAAGTGGAACGGAAAAGGTTCTCTCTCTCCCCCTTCTAGGAGGTGGGGGAAGCCTGGCTTTAGTGATAAGGTCTGGATAGAATATGCATTCCAGGTCCCTGCAATGGCTATTAGGCAAACCTTACTATGACAAGACAAATTGAGACCACATTAAAGCTGTTCTATTTGTAACAAGGCTCTTGGGCCTGAAAAATATCTTGTGATGTCAGAGGTCACTGGTTCAATCGAGTTACACACGAAGGACTCATGAGAAGTCATAATATTAACCAGATTACCTAGTGATCTGAAGCCTTTAAGTTTGCCCACAACAGGATTTTATAATCACAACTTTCTGCATTTTTAAAGTGCGATATCAGATGAAAGCAAACAAAACAACCCTCTCTCCCACCCACCCCATGCCCCACAGATGGCTGTATGAGGAAACAGTGATAAAGCCGTGTTAAGGTTGCTATTGAAATTTGGCTAACATCTTATGTTTTAAAACAAGGGAAACTCTCTGTTTTGTTGAATCACTCTCTGCATGAGGTGAAAGTCAGGACGAAAATGTATACAGTGGACCCTCGTATAACAAACGGTTTGTATAACATAAAATCTGTACAACATAAAAAATTCCATAGATAGGAGAAATTTGCTTAACAGAATTGCCTATGGGGCAAATCTGTACAACATAAAAATGGTCGCGATTAGGGATTACTCTGTTTTCAATGCATTCCTATGGGAAATTAGTATATAGGAAAATTTGCTTAACAGAATTTCATTTGAAGCGAATTAATTCTTTTATACAAGGTACCACTGTACTTTAAATTTCAAACACATTGTAAACACTCGTAGCAAAAATCTAGCTAGTTTCTCACACAGATCTTGCTAGCTTCACCCACACTGTGCGAGTGTGCGGAGGGTGGGGGTGTTTGCTTTAAATGTCTACATTTTTGAAATGTGGTATACTGAGTGAGCAGAGTAGGTTATCAGAATTGCCTAAAGAAATTGGGGTATAATCTTTAGAGATAATATCAATATGTTGTAAAAAGGCATGCAAATCGGAATGGAGATGATTGCACAGCCCAGCCTTTGAAGACGGTCCAAAATCTTCAATTCGTTCCAAATGTAGCAGCTTACTCTTTGTTGGAACTCAGTTGAAGAACAAACTTAGATAGGTTTGGCAGATCCACTCCCTTCTGGCTCTCAGGAGTGCATTTAACATCTTACTATTTCAGCAGATATGTAGATAACTGAAAATTTTATTCCAGAGATGCTTAATTTTATTTTATTACTAAAAACTGCTATAAGAGTACGAATGCTTCATGTGTTTTCAACAAACAATACAACAATATGGTTTGAAGGGTTAACAAGACCTACCCAAATCCTTACTGAAGAATACTGCAGGATATAAGTTGAATGAACGTATGAGACCTTTGGGTAGTGGGCAGCATACAAGCTATATAAATAAAATAAAATAAAATAAATAAAATAAATGACAACGCCTCACATGAAGACAGATATCTTCTGTTGACTGGAATATCTTCACTGAGTTATCTCACCTTGAGAAGCTCTGAATGAGGCTCAAGAAACAGAAATTAATCCACTGAAAAGTACAACAGATACAGTCCACTGTCCAAGTCAGCACGCTACAGTTCTGTTAATGGCAGTATAACTCAGTTCAGGCCTGTTAAGCCAAAGAAAATATTTTCTCAAACCATGGGACCTCGCACAAACAAAGCTTCAAGCCTCACCATGGGCCCAGAAGTGATTTAAATGGGATCTCTTTTTGTTTTGCAGGCATAAAAGGCAGAAATATTTGGAGCGCCTGAGAGGCAAATATGGTTCTACTAAAAGCCAAGGTAAGTTTATCTTGCCTCAAGTCGGGTCTGTATTTCATTTAAAGCAGTTAACGTTCAGATCCTTGAAAGGATGGATGGTTTAGCTGAATGAATTTACTTTGTATGAGCTAACTAATCGCCATCAAATATACTTCATATATGCATATATGTAAAAATGGGTTTTTTCTTCAGAAAAATTATTCTCTTTACTTGAATTATATTTTACATGTAAACATTCAAAGGAAAAAATTGACAAGGGCATTTGCCATCTCTTCTGCCTTAAATACACAATTGACTACAATGACTATTGACTAAGGCACATGACACACATTTTCTCCATTTGCAACTATGAGAAACTGAATTTTGTAAGTAATATAGGCTTGGGTTTTTCAAGAACTTGAAGTCACATTCAATACAAACAGGGTAACCTGCACCACACCTCACATTTATTCTAGTTTTTAGCTCAAGGGGCCGGGGGAGTATTTTTCCATATTAATCTGGAAAAGTGAATCCCATCTGTGGTAAAATGTACAGGCACACAGGCACACATAGGCAGAGCTATTTTCAAAGGTTAAAATGTACACAATCAGACATGACAAGCAGTGCAAGGGACTTGAGGTCCCATAGAGGTTATCAGAACAAGAAGGAAAGGTACTTATTAAACGTAGAAATTGCCGTACATAATTGCATGAAATATTCAATTGGTATCTTGACAACCAATCTTGAAAAAGCTCAAGTATTTTGAAACAGAGTCTATCAACGGAGACGTGGATGTCCAAAATATAACCAGTCAATCTTTTAGTTGAGACACTGAATGAAACAAAGCATTACATCACACAGAAATCTCAGAGCAATCAGACACAATTTTCCCTAAAGCCCTTCAAGGCTTGCCCTGCCATACCACAAAGTCTCTGCAGGCACTACCATTTATACAGGAGGAAACAGAGATGAAGGCAGCAATAAGTGCACAAAAAGGGAGACTTGTTGAGTAGAGATGGGCACGACTAGGGAAAATGACGTTTTCGAGTTGCCGTGTGTCGGAGGCGGCCTGTGTCGGCTCGTTTCCGTTTTTCGTGAAACTTCGCAAAATTTTGTCATTTTTGTTTTTCGTTTTTTTTTCGTCTGTCGTTAAACTGGTTTGGGGGGGTAGCGGGCTCCTGGAGGCACCTCTTTTTTGGGGGGTGGGTGCCTCCTATCCTCACCCGCTAGGGAAAGCAGGCTCCTGGAGACCCCTCATACATGGGGGTCTCCTCTCCTCACCTGCTGCAAAAGGGCATGCATGCATAGCCATATGGCTATGATTGCATACCCAGTTGCACGCAGAGACACAGCAGACTGGCAGAGGCACCCCTCTTTTTGGGGTGCCTTCCCTGCATCAGTCAGGCCTCGGGGGCATGGTTTGCATGATGTCACACATGCTGCCAGCCAAGCCAAGCCTGCAGGAGTCACCCAGAGCCACAAGTGGCGGACTGGCAGACTCTCACCCGCTGTGTCTCACTAAGAAGGGAATTGTACTTGCTAGTAGTGCAATGCAAGTACAGATCTGGCTTAGGCAACAGGGTTAGCGCAAGGGCTAGGGTTAGGCTAGTTACGGGTGAGGTTAGGGTGAGTATTGGGGTGCACCTCTGGGGGCCTCTCTGACCCACTTAGAAGGACAGTGTACTGGCGAATGGGTTAGGCTTAGGGTTAGGGTTCGGGTTCGGGCTACGGTTAGTGGGCTTTTTATGCCCGGTTGGCACATCCCAGAAGTCTCTGTGGTCAACCTGGCCAAGTGGCCATGCGATTGGTGGAATGGCTCCAAAAATTTGCATGGTCACTCCCATGGCCAGCCCATCATTGCGCAGGTGTAAATAAAATAAAATAAAATAAAATAAAATAAAATAAAATAAAATAAAATAAAATCAATGGAGAGAGGAAAGAGGAGACATTTTGTTGCAAGAAAAACCCACTGCTACTGTAAAAATTCTGGCAGTTTTAAAATAGCAATTTTCGCATGTTTCTGTGTGGTGCTTGTGTGTTTTTGGACCACAATTTCAAAAAAAAATTGTGGTCGCCCGCCCCATTTTGGATCCCCCGCCCGCACCGCATGGCATGGCGACTCGAGTCCGGCTGCCCAGGACAGGAGAGGGGGGGAGGCCGGGACCCCCCCCAGAAACCACCCCTCTGGTAGGTGCACTCTGCACTGAAGGCATATTTTCGCCTGCTTTTTGGCCCGGGAATGGGGGGGGAGTTGAAAACTTTTTTTCTGTGCCGCTTCCGCTTGAATTGCGGCGGCCGGCGGCGAGTCCGGTGCTTTGTGAGCGACTACGACGAGGATTTCCCCCACCACCAGAGCAGCCCAGGACAGGAGAGGGGGGTCAACCACCCCTCTGGTAGGTGCCCTGAGCCCTCACTCAGGCAGGCATATTTCCGCCAGCTTTTTGGCCGGGAATCGGGTTTTTTTAAACTTTTTTTTTTAAAAAAATTCTGTGCCGCTTGGCATCGCGGGATCGCCGCGATGCCAGGAACGACCACGACAAATCAGACCCAATTATTATTTAGTCGGTTCGAGTTTGAGTTCTGGCGGAGTAATTCCCGTTACCGTTTCCGTTCTGTAACGGAAACGAGGAATGGAAACGGAAACGGGAATTCCGCCAAGTCGTGCCCATCTCTATTGTTGAGCATTGACTCAACTAGAGAGGGTCACCATTCCTCTTCAAGTTTTAAAATATCTGGAGCTAGCATTGCTGCCATGTTAGATTCCAAGCAATTCCATCCAGTCCTGACTAGAAGATACAGCCCTCACTATAGCCTCTTTCAAAAACAAACAGCCTACTTTTAAGGAATGCAATGCAATAGAATGCAATGCAATGCAATGCAATGCAATGCTATATAATATAATATAATATAATATAATATAATATAATATATATATAATATATAATATAATATAATATAATCACTTTCTGACCTCTCTTCTTCCAGAACAGAGATCCAAGGAAGCTCACAAAGTACTTTAAAATAATAACTAATACCCCCCCCAAAAAAAAGCCCACTGCAATTGTTTTTATTTTACAACTACAATTAAATAAATATAACCTTTTAAAGAAACAAAAGTATTATGACATTGTAAAAACTGATAAATGTATTTCAAGTTGAGGGTTCATGAATTACAATCAACTTTCTCAGAAACATAGACTATAGAAATTAGGCTGCAGGTTTGGATTACACAGAGTGCCTCATGTAAGGAGGAAGCCTACAACTGAATTGCAGCTATAACAAGTTATGCTAAGAAAAACCTCTTGAGTTGAAATACCTTAAAAACAATTGAGTTAAAATAAAATTTAAAATAGTTGCATGCCTGTTAAATGTCCCTTCTTTAACAAACAGTCAGTTCACGCAAAACTATTTGAATACTCTTGAATGGCATTTCTCCAGTGTGGGAGGGGGACCTCTGAAGCTCCCACCACATACCCTCAGTAAATATGCCTCTGATGATGGCAGGGATAAGAGAAGGGCCTTACCCCACACTTTCAGACATACAGTTGCAGAAACTGGGCTACAAACTTCAGTATTTGTGAAACAGTGTCCAACATTTGAGGTGAAGTACAAATACCATGGGCGTGTCTTCAGCCTAAAAATGGCAGATGGACCGACAGTGGAGAAAGGATGGGGAACACTGCCACTGTTTAGATTTCTCAACACAGGAATTAGAACAGCAAAGACACCAAGAAAAGTGGAGACTAGAGGGGGAGTAGTTGTAGAAAGATGAAAGTCAAGTTGCTTAATAAACGTTCAGTGAAGAGGTTTTTATTCATAAGAGGGGTGTGTTTCTTGAAATGGTTGACAATGGAATATTACGATACTCTTGGCAAGGGACCATAATGCTTACCTATTCGGAATTTCCACATATTCCACCTGGGATGCCAGAAAACTTCACTTGATGTGCAGTTTTAACTGAACTGAACTAACTTCCACTTTCCAGATAAGATGCAGATTGGAATACATTTGTCCTTGGAATCCCACATCTTTTTAAATTGTAGTGTCGTTTTTGGTTCAAATTGAGTTTGCAGTTGTGTGTATACAAAAGAAAATTGAATAAAACTGTGTGTGTGTGTGTAAAATAATGTATATGTATATGCATATGTATATGATGTATATGTATATGTTAAAAGGTGCACAAGATATTTTCTTAATGTAAAAGCACTAGTTTTCATGGAGAAAGATGCATAACTGAATATCTGCACAGCTGTCATGGATATGACACCCTGGATTCTGTATGTATATGGGGAGGGGGCAGGAGGTACAAATTCAAGACAGAAAGCTGGCAACTGCCAGGTGATAAAATTTACACTGCTCATTCATGACTAGCTATGGTTTTGGTAGAAATGTACCTCAGATGGACTGAAATCCTGTTGCACACTTTACCTTTGGTAGAGCTGATGACATGGTAATTTTTTTTAAAATAAAACATCTCTGATCCCTACAAGGTCTTCAGGCATCCCCGAAATCCCTTTTGGCACTGAAAACCCACTCAGGTTTGTGAGGGCAGAGTCTTTAACTACTGCTTCCACCTGGATGACATTTAAAAAAAACCCTGGCAGTCACAATTTTAGGAATTGAAGACTTTACCCTGCCCTGCATCCTTCAGTGAAAGGGATGCCATGGTATTGTCAGGGCATGTGTAATCCGTGATTTAGCAGATTTAGCAAATTTCTCTAGCCCACAGTAGAGAAAAGGATCACAAAGATTGGAGTTCTTAATTTTCTGCAGCCTATTTACATGTATGCATCCAAGTAACATATATACATCCAACCAAGTAACAAAATACATTGTATGGTTCCATCAAGCACGTCCGAATACAGATCCAAATGCCATGCCTGACAGACAGAGAACCACATAGAGTGTCACAAAGATTGACTTATATAGACTATTTGTCCAATGACAGTTGTCCCCTAAGTCACCTGAGCCACGCTTCTAGAGCTTTGCTCTTACTGTCCTTGGAACTCTTGCTTTTTCTCAAGGATATCTAAGTTTCTCTTTTTTGTCCCTAACTGCATACATCTAAAACTCCTTGGGCATTTTATTCGTAATGCCCTGACAAGTATCTTCTGAGGACAGGAATGAAAAATGGCCCAAAATGGCCAAGCACAGCATAAAGGTGGTGGGACTGAGGGAAGGCTCAGTCCTGAAGACCTTGACACCCAGTGAGGCTCTTTCAAGAAGAGGCAGTCTTTCTGAGCCTACGGATCCAAGTTGTCTATGTGTTTATAACCAGCATGTTGGTTATAACTAACATGATGAATTGGGCTGAGAAACAGACCAGTGATCAGTAGTGCTTTTGTAACACAGTAGTTCTATGCTACTTTCAAATCAGCAATCTGGCTGCAGATTTTGGACCAGCTGAAGTTTCTGAACACACTCTTTAAAGACAGCCTCATGTTCAATGTACAGTATTACTGTTATCCAATAACCCACATGATTAGGCACAACAAAAATAAATGAAGACAAATATTTTCCTCTAGAAACTTATTAAAAATATATAACTAAAATCCTGTTCATAGCATAGGACAGGTTGATTCCTCTCAAACAGTATCTCCACCACAATTGGGGTGTGTGTTTGTGATTTGTCACTCCCAAGAGTTGTGGTAGGGACACAGGAAGAAACAGGCTGAAAGTTGTGCCTTGACTGGTAATATTTCAGTGTACATGTAAATATAAAACACACAAACACACACACATGTCAAATTTATATTCCACTTTTACATGAGTCCTGGACACCTATGGCAGTCCACTCTTAGTTACAGCAACAAGCAGTGCCATTAAGTTAGGCTTAATAAACCCTGTGAGATCTGTCAACAATAGTTAGAATTCATTAGGGGGAAATTTAGACAGCCATCTTAGGTATGCTTTTAAGCAGTCCTTGGAGCAATTTATTTACAAAAGCCAGACATTTCATTGAGGAAGGTATGGTACAAACAGATTAGATAGGAGAATTAGTTTCCAGAACCACAGGAAATCAAACTCTTTAGCATTTCACTGTTGAGTACATCTTAGGCTAGTAAACAACTTTTAATCTCTTCACATGGCAGTTGTAAGAGCTCAAGATCAGCTGCCCCCAAAATGAGTCTTCCGCAAACATGGCCACAAGGAAGCCACAAGGCGGAGTGCGCTTAGCTACAGGGGCAGGGGGACTGCTCAGAAGTAGGAGATTTCTCCAAGGACAACGCCCTTCCCTGGTAGACCTAATGCACAAGTGGTCATACCTCAGGCCTCGATGAGGGTCAGGCAACCCAGCCATGAAAGCCTCAGAGCTGGCTCAGACAAGTGACTGGGCTCAGTATCTACCTACGGTTGCATCATGTCAGCTAAACTCTTGCCTTCCTGATCCGTGCTGTGACTACTCTGCTATTTCCCATTTTTATCATAGAAGTCTCCTTTTTATCTTTCCGCTCTACTGGTTATTGACTATTGATTGTTTTGGCCTTAGCAGTTTAGCTCCCTGTACTTATTGTACTGACTTGCTGATGAGTAAATTTGGCTTTGCCATATTGCTTCTCTGCTTTGTCATCTTCTGGGCCAGGACTGAGTTGGTCATGTGCGCACATCGTGCCAAGTACCTCTTTTGACTTTGCAGTGGGTTTCCCACACCAAAGTGTGTCTTTTGAAGATGAACATGAGATATGATTCAGGAGATTTAAGAGGTGAACTAATGCTGCTGCAGTAGGCATGGCTTTATTACTACACCCTGGAGCCTTTTATCATCATATGCAGTTCTCATGGGCTGGATGGCACCTGCTTTGGGATGCAGCAGCTTCTTGTACTTCTTGTATCTGTCATGTGCTATCAGAAATGTAAGCCTAGATTAGGAATGCTGAAAAACCAACAAAGAAACACACTACCTGACCAGGAGAAAGTAAAGAGAAGGTTTCCATGAATTGACCATGCTTTATTTCTCCTTTATATATTCTAATTTGTCAATTTCCTCATCAGCACTGTTTGCCATGTCCTGTTCATAAATGTGGAACTCCCTGCCACAGGATGTGGTGAGGGCATCTGGCCTGGATGCCTTCAAAAGGGGATTGGACAGATTCCTGGAGGAAAAGTCCATCACAGGTTACAAGCCATGATGGAGATGTGTAATCTCCAGGCTTAAAACTGGGGTACTTCAAGGGCCAGATGCAGGGGAGTGGTATCAGGAGATAGGTATCTAGTCTCATGCGCTCCCAGACTCATTTGGTGGGGCCACTGTGAGATACAGGAAGCTGGACTAGATGGCCCTTTGGCCTGATCCAGCTTGGCTCTTCTTATGTTCTTATGTTCTTATGTCTGTAATGAAGGTGGAAATCCATATAGGAAATACAAACAAAAATAAAAGAATGGCAGATTCCTTTGAAGAGAAATCCTATAACAAAGACCCTGCAGTTCTAAAAAGTGAAGTGAAAGCTGCTGTGAAAGCACTGGGAAGAAATGAATTCCCAGGGATAGATGGAATGTCAACAGAACTCTTTCACGTCAGAGACTGAATCTGTCAAAACTCTGACAAGAATATGCCAACAAATATGGAAAACAAAACAATGGCCCTCACAATGAAAATGTTCAATATATATTCCAATTCCCCAAAAAATGTAAATCTATGTAAGCACTTTTCACATGGTTTTCTACAAACCACTGCTAGAGGCTGTATTGCATAAAGGTAAAATAAGGTGGGATTTACTTCTGTAACCCAGAAACATAACAATAGCTCTTTGTTTTCATATTATTAGGGATGGGAGCTTTTCTAAGTGACCTTACAATTATGTATTTTTCTCGAGATTAAATTTTCTATAGTGGTCCCAGTTAGAGTCGCACGTCTGCAAAAAGTCACAGTTCTACATCTCTCTCTCTCTCTCTCTCTCTCTCTCTCTCTCTCTCTCTCTCTCTCACACACACACACACACACACACACACACACACACACACACACACACACACACACACACACACACACACACATTGCTTACCCTTGCCTGAGGCTCGTTACATACTTTATGTGAGAGGTCACCAGAGCTTCAGCCTCCTTCTTTAAACATACATAAGAATCATAGAGAAGAAGAAGAGTATTACATACAGAATCTAGAAGAATATTATTTGATGGAGCAGGATGCCTTGCTTCCATTGCTGTGCAATCATAACCAGCCCACACACATTTGAGATAACGGAGAAGAGCCTCCAGGTCAGAGAATACATAACATGCAGGCCAGTGTTTGCCCAGGCCCTTCTTATTTCAGAAATGAAGCACCACTTGTGCTTATCGTATCCTGGGGTTGAAACTTCACCTTATTAACTTACAGGTACTTCTTCACTGCCTCCAGCTATGTAAATATCCAGAGTGTAAGGAAAGCAAACCTAACCTGAAGACCAGATGGACCCAGGTACATTATCTTTATCCTTAAGTCCACAAGTGGAAGCATACTAGGCTTACACTTTAAACAGGAAGATGTGATTAGTCTTTAATATTTTAAGTGTTTGTTTAACTTTAGTTTCCCAGTTCATTGCCTTGGGTTTAAAGCTACTGAAATGTAATTAACTGGAGCAGGAAAACCTTTACCACTCCTAATTACTGGTCAAGATTTGGGGCCTGAAGACAATATGCAACTGAGTGATTCAATAGAACCTGTCTAACGTAATTTAATTGCTCGAGAAAAGTGTCTCTAGGTTGCACTTAGATAAATGAAAAATGAATGCTCCTAAGGTGAGTAAAAACAAAAATAAAACCACAGCCATATTTAGAAGCTAGCAAGAATATATTTCCCGGCACAGGTCATGGGCTCGCAATAGAACATGTTGTTCAATGTGACTCATGGCCATCTTGCATTAAAGAGATGAGATGAAGTTTACTGCTTATGCGGGACAAATAAAATTGCTCTCTCTCTCTCTCTCTCTCTCTCTCATACACGATGTGGACAAAGTAGAAGAGGAAAAAATGTTTTCCCTATCACACACTAGAACTAGGGGGCACTCCATGAAACTTTGGGGTGCTAGATCTCAAAGAAATAAGAGAAAGTATTTTTTCACCCGGAGGATCACTGGTCTGTGGTAGAGATGGGCACGAAACGAACAATTTGTTCGTTTCCATTTTCATTTTTTTCATTTCGTTACGCAACGAAACAACAAACTTATTTTGTCTCCAAAATGAAACAAAATGAACAGAAACACCGGAAATTTTGTCGTGTGTTTCGTTTCTGTTACTGCAATACAGTGAACTGCTTTAAATGCTAAAAAAAATCACAAAAATTGAAATAAATGGTAACGAAACGGTAACAAAACGAACGAAAACGAAAATGAATTTTTAGCAAAAATTTGCGAAAAATGGAAACAAACCGAAATGGACCCTACAAATGACAAACGACAAACAAAACATCATTTTTTTAATTCGTGCCCATCTCTAGTCTGTGGAACTCCCTGCCAGAAGAAGTGGTGACAGCGGTCAGGCTTGATAGGTTTAAGAAAGGATTGGAAAAGTTCATGGAGAACAAAAGCATCACTGGCTATCATTATGGATACCTAAGGGCAACCGCCTGGTTGGAGTGATAGGCAGGATATCACTCAATGCCATTTGCAGGGAATCATAAGCAGGTGAAGACATCTGCTTGGGAATACCCTGAAGCAAATGGTGAGCCGCTATGTGAGACAGAATGCTGGGCTGGATGGGCTCTGGCCTGTTCCAGCAAGGTTGTTCTTATGTTATGTTAACTAACTTAAACTATTTTAAATGGCACTGAACTTATTCACTAATACTTGTTATGGCAGAAAGCATGGCTCACCCAGAATAATACAGTGTCTATGCCTATTCATGTCTAAAGCCAGATTTCTTTAGGTGTGAATATTTTGAAGATTCAAAGGAAGTATTAGAGATCAAATACTATAAGCTGACTGATAATAGACAGCTTCCGAAAATCTTTCACCCCATCCATTCTTCTTTTTGTTTTCTAATATGAAAATTTTTTTATTGTTCATTTTGTATGGTTTGTTAAGCCGAAATTATTGTAAACTGCCCAAAGTGGCATTCATGCCAGATACCTGGTAAATAAATAAATAAATAAATAAATAAATAAATGTATTTAGCCAAATATCTCCTACTTCACCCCCAAAACGATCGATTCATCCATTTTTTATCTCCTGCTTTGGAACACAGCAGTCTAAGAAATGCTTCCAGATAGTAGAATATTTATTTAGCAGCAATTCTATCTATTTCTCCTTACCTGAAAATGCCACAAAAAGCCAAAGTAGAAGTAGACACAAAGGGGAGGGGGGTTGAAGCAAATTGGTAGATGATCTGCCATTTTCAAAAGTCTGCTGGTTCATACTGAGCTGTTCAGGAGACTTGGTTGATTTTGACATCTAGAAAACTCTGCTCCCTTAAACCCAGCCTGAAAGAACTGGCTACTTCACCTCTAGGCAGACATAATTTTCAAGTCAATACTGGGGTCTTCAGAGGGAAGTGGGATACAGTATTTCAGACTGAAGGCATCACAATCTGCTTCCACCTTGCCTCCAGAATGATTCATTTTTGGTGTCTAGTGCTCTCCATATGTGGAAATGGTCCTCCGTTGTAGTCATGGTACCACAAACCAGCACAGATCTTCAGCCGGGGTTTCCATATCAACAGCATTTCATCCCCTGGGATTTGAGGTCCAAAATTTGAGGCCAATGACATGAGGCAGGAAAGGACCAAGAGAGAATGAAGCTTTCCCTGACTCTGATGATTGTTGAGAGTGGAACCGCTGCTAAATCAGATGACTGCAGAAACCAGCATGAGAGGAATCTGATCAAATGGGCCAAAAATCCAATTTATATTCAGTTACTGTGGCAAAATACAGCCAGGAAATGGCAAATTACTATGGTAAACTGAGCCACACACACATTCAGCATCTTCCTAGTGACAAAATGAGTCCAAAAGATGCCCTGATTACTATTATTGCCATATGATTAGAACTCATATCATATATGGTCTACTCATTATGGGAAGCCTTTCAAGGTATAGCACCAATGCAGGGGCTTGTTGAATACTTGGTGCCTGTTCACATGGACTTTTTTGCCCAGGCTTCACCCTGCTGCTTCAGGAACGTACGCAACAAGAAGGCTCATGATTTATGATACTCCTGTTCTATTCCTTTCCTTGATCCAGTTGGAACCATGTGAGTACCTGCACCCAATCACCTTTCTTCCCAGTACCTTTCCTTTGCCCTTGGTGGTTTGGCAATACACAAGCTCAGCCTCAAAGCACAGCTTGCCTGCTTTGTGCTGAATCAGCAAATGGCTGCCCAAGCTTTAAAGCTACTTTACACAAATCTCCAACTTTCCCTTCCTCTAGTGCTGAGAGACACCCCCTCACCTGAAAACCCAGAGAAACAGCAGGTCCTTGAAAATTCAATACTAGAACAGAGCTGTTTGACTTCCAATGATTTACTTTATGAACACCCACATTTATAACCACTCCAATGCTTGTTAATGTCCTCTGTCTCCAAACTGAATACAGTGGACCCTTGTCTAACAAACAGTTTGTATAACATAAAATCTGTACAACATTAAAAAATTCTAGAGATAGGGGAAATTTGCTTAACATAATTGCCTATGGGGAAAAACTGTACAACATAAAAATGGGATTATACTCCATTTTCAATGCATTCCTATGGGAATTTGTATAAAGGACAATTTGCTTAACATAATTTCATTTGGAATGAATTAATTCCTTTATACAAGGTTCCACTGTATTTATGACTACTGTGACCAACATTGTAAACAGCTGCATTCATTTCACCCAGCGTGGCAGGAAGAAAATGCAGAGAGGGCCTATCTTTTCAACTGTTGTCTGGGAACCAGTGGATTTGTAAGAGCAAGAAGCTGTGCTATCAGTGGAGGAAACTGCCGGCCCTATCCAGGCCCCCGAGAGCCACAGCCCTGACTGAAGGGTTGCTCTGTTTCTTAGGCTCCCCTCTGTCATGAACGTCACCTGTGGCATTTGCTTCCTCGTCCAGTCTGAGCCTCCCATCTTCTTCCTTCCACTCTTGCCAGGCAAAGCTAATTGAGGCAGTTCACCAAAAGATGCAATAACATACTGAAAGGTTGTATCCAGAAATGGGGTTTCCTTGCTTCTTGATAAGCATAGGGTTTTAGGGGTTTTGTTTGTTTGTTTTTGCTTTTCGCTTTTGGTCTTGCCCAATATCTTTGTGAATTGTCCCTGGTTTCTCTAAGAGTTGCTCCATCACTCAGTTGTTTCTCCAGAGGACAACAGTGTTGACAAGTAGAAGTAAACACTTTGAATCCTGCCTGGGTAGTGGGCAAGCCCTCTTCCTTCATTAGGTCCCAACATGCCAGCTCAAGAGGATGAAACAAAACAGGGTTTATTAAACTTGGACAGGGTTGTACAACATCAGGGGCCACTTTCAGCCCTCTTGGTCTCAGTTCTTGGCCTTAGCCCAATTCCTTTCCATTCCTGTATCTTGTTCCCCTGTTCCACTCACAGGGGCAGCCCAGTCTCTACAGAACCTCTGGTTCCTTTCATCAGAACCTGGGATGTAGCCATTCTGAGAAATCTTAAATCATGGGGTGACCTGGCCTCCAAATAGCTCTGAAGAGAGAGGGGTGAAATGTCCACAACGTGGGCAGGGTTGATGGTTGGTTCCTGATCAAGCACAGACCAGTCCCAGGTTTTAACTCTTCTGCTGTCTCCTGGTGTGAAAATCTCTGAGCCACTTTTCTTGCACTGGCATCTACTCTGGGTGGGATTGGGTTTTCCCACCTTTTGAGCCGCCTTCTTTTCTCTCTCTCCTTAATATGAGGGTTGATGGGGGACCTTAAGCTTCTCCTAGGTCAGTGCTGGTGAACCTATGGCACGGGTGCCAAAGATGGCACTCTGAGCCCTTTCTGTGGGCACCTGACATTGCCCGTTCACAGCCACCTGCATTCAGGTGAAATGGCTGTATTGGCACTTTGCAAAAAAAAAAGTGGGTTTTGAATTGCAGTTTAGGCACTCGGTCTCTAAAAAGTTCACCATTACTGTCCTAGGTGGTGCCAGAGGGAGGGGTTTAGATTCATTAGACAGTGGGGAACATTTTGAGACAAACCAAACCTGTACAAGATGGATGGGCTTCATTTGAACCAAGATGGAACCAAACGGCTGGCGTGCAATATAAAAAAGATGACAGAGCAGCTTTTAAACTGAATTTTGTGGGAAAGCCGACAGGAGCTGAGTGGCATCACTGTGGAATGATGTTGGAGAGGATAGAGAACAAAAAAAGGGATGACATAGTAGGTATTAGGACTGGGAGAATAATGGGATGTGATAGTTTGTCTACTGGAGTGAAAAGCTGCAGGGGAGAAAGAACAAACAAGCAGGCTTTCTTGGGGGACCCACTGTACAGGTGCTTTTACGCCAATGCTCAAAGCCTCCGAGCAAAGATGGGAGAACTTGAACATTTGGTGGCTAGGGATGACATTGATATAGTGGCTATAAAAGACACCTGGTGGAATATGGAGAACCAGTGGGATACCACAATCCCAGGCTATAAACTCTATAGGAGAGATCGAGAGGGGCAGGTTGGAGGTGGAGTGACCATCTATGTCAAAGGAGTAAAATCCAGCAGAACGGAGATTGATGGTGGGTCTGATTCCACATAGAATCAAGGTGGGTTAAACTACCAGGTCCAAGGAGCAATGTGATATGGGGTTGTGCTATCATCCACCAGATCAAAAACTGAAATGAGGAGACAAATCATGGAGGTGTCTAAGAGGGACAGGATAGTAATCATGGGGGACTTCATTTATCTCCACATTGACTGGGACAATGCCAGTTCACAACAAGAAAGAGAAACTGGGTTTCTTGACATGCTAAATGACTGTGTCTTAGAGCAACTTGCCATGGAGCCCACCTGAGAACAGGCAACTTTGGATCTAATACTGTGTGATACTCAGGACCTGGTCATTGATGTGAATGTCACTGAGCCACTGGGGAACAGTGACCATGCTGCAATCCCCTTTGCCATGCATGTTGGGGGGAAAGTATCAAGCCACTCAAATTGAACATTGGGAGAGTGAGAACAGACAAAAAATACTTTAACCAGTGTGTTGTTAATCTGTGGAACTCCCTGCCACAGGATGTGGTGATGGCATCTAGCCTGGATTCCTTCAAAAGGGTATTGGACAGATTCCTGGAGGAAAAGCCCATCACAGGTTACAAACCATGATGGAGATGTGTAATCTCCAGGTTTAAAACTGGGGTACTTCAAGGGCCAGATGCAGGGGAGTGGTATCAGGAAACAGATATCTAGTCTCATGCGCTCCCATAGGCATTTGGTGGGGCCACTGTGAGATACAGGAAGCTGGACTAGATGGGCCCTTGGCCTGATCCAGCATGGCTCTTCCTATGTTCCTACTTCTACCTTCCCCCTTTAGGAACTCTCAACAGAACTAGTACATCCCCTCCAAGGATCTTCTCTGTACAGTAAATGTAATCCGCTTCTTCTGTCTCTTTCCCAGGGGAGTCTTCTGCCAATAAGTTCCCAGCCAATCCTCTGAGGCATCATTCCACTCTCCCCCCCACACACATCTCCTTCTACCTTACCTGGCTTCTCCTTCTGGGTTTCTTTATTAAGACACTCTGTAAGTTGCCTAGGCAAGCTCTTCTCACAGGAAGCCTTGATGTCCCAATGTCTGGCAGATGAGTCATGGCAACTGGTCTTCTTTTCTTGTGAGATCGAAGCATTTCACTACTAATCCAAGCTGCTTCAATGAGTAGTGAAGTGTTTCGATCTCACAAGAAAAGAAGTCCAGTTGCCATGACTCATCTTCCAGACAACCTCACCCGGATGACTGAGAATCTTCACAGACTTTGTCCTCCTAATCTTCCATATTCCACCTTTTCCCAGGTATCAAATGTGTATTCTCATTCATGTACTAAGAAATCAAGCTGGGCCATTTGTTCTTTTTTAAAATTTTATTAACACAAAGAAAAGAGATAGAAGACAAGAGAAACATTAACATAACAGTGACATACATTGTAATCTTATTAATTAATCACCTTAGGCACGGGCTATTTATACAGTTTAACAGGGTTACATTTAGTCTCTCAATTCCATCCTAAAAAATATGAGACCAACAATCTAGATTATTTCCTAAAGCATGTTTCTTCTCAATCAAGTCATTCATATATTTTCGTAAAGGTTTCCAGGTTTCCATGAATTGACCATGCTTTATTTCTCCTTTCTATATTCTTATTTGTCAATTTCTCATCAACACTGTTTGCCATGTCCTGTTCATAAATGTCTGTAATGAAAGATCCTAAGCGTTTCTCCAACTTTTAGCAATCTCACACCTTGCTGTCCCTATCAGGTTCACAATTAGCTCTTTATTAATAGCCAGCTTCTCATTTCCCCCAGTAAATAATGAAAATAATAGCAATGTTTCATTCATAATTATTTTTAGATTAGTCAAGATTTTCAATTAATTACTTCATGCCAATATTCTTCTATTTGGGGGCAGAAAATCCACATAAGTTCAATGTTCTCTTTTGTCTACAATTCCTCCAACAAAGCAAAGCAAAAGCAAAGTGTTCTGCTTTTATACCGCCCCATACCACTACAAGTAGTCTCTGGGCGGTTTACAATTCTTTAATTACAGTGTGGGCTACACATTGCCCCCCCAGCAAGCTGGGTACTCATTTTACCGACCTCGGAAGGATGGAAGGCTGAGTGAACCTTGAGCCTGCTACCAGGGATTGAACCCAGGTCGTGAGCACAGTTTAACCTTACAGGCTCCAACCACTGCGCCACGAGGCTCTTATCTGATATACCTTTGTTAAATTTATGTATATTTGTATGGCATAAATGCCATCTATTAACAACCTTCAAAACCATTTCTTTCATTTTTACTGAAATTGACTGGTATGGGTTTTTGTTCAAAATTTGCACCCATAGCTCCTCAGGTATATTAATATTTAAATTTGTTTCCCAAGTTATTTTAGCTCCTCTACCTTTACCATATTCTTTCTCAATAATACATTTATATATTAATGAAGTCTATCTTATTCTTTTATTTTTATCTTTTTGAATACAGTATTGTTCGAATTCTATTAATAATCTTCCAGGGTTGGATTTTTGACATAATATAACTGCAAAACTTCTTACTTGTTTTATTTTGTTCTTATTTGACTTGTTTTTTCTTCAGTTTCTCTAACTGTGATTGGTTCCCCTGAATCAAATAAGTCCTTAATTATATAAAATCCAATTTGTCTCCAATGTTTATATTGTACATATTTCTCCTGAAATTTAAAATCTGGATGGTCCAACAGAGGGCATAAATTGGATATGGAAGGAGAAATGTTTTCATATATTTTCGCCATATCCTTAATGTTTCACAAATGAAAGGTTATTGTATTTGTTCTCTTGTTCTAAACGTTTTTGTTGTATATAGGTAAAACTCAAAAAATTAGAATATCATACAAAAGTACATTTATTTCAGTAATGCAACTTTAAAGGTGAAGCTAATATATGAGATAGACTCATTACATGCAAAGCGAGATTGTTCAAGTCTTAATTTGTTATAATTGTGATGCTTATGGTTTACAGCTTATGAAAACCCCAAATTCACAATCTCAGAAAATTAGAATATTACATGACATCAATAACATGATTGGAAATAGAACAAT
This sequence comes from Phrynocephalus guinanensis, assembly GCA_037367245.1. NCBI lineage: Eukaryota > Metazoa > Chordata > Lepidosauria > Squamata > Agamidae > Phrynocephalus > Phrynocephalus guinanensis. Next base: position 89,644,129 of record CM074734.1, read on the forward strand.
ATTGGACCTCTGAAAAGTATAAGCATGCATATGTACTCATTACTTAGTTTGGGCCTCTTTTGCACCCATTACTGCCTTAATGCGGTGTGGCATGGATAGTATCAGCTTGTGGCACTGTTAAGGTGTTATGGAAGACCAGGATGCTTCAATAGCGGCCTTCAGCTCTTCTGCATTGTTCGGTCTCATGTCCCTCATCTTTCTCTTGGCACTGCCCCATAGATTCTCTATGGGGTTCAGGTCAAGGACAATAATCCCATGGTCACTGAACCAGGTTTTGGTGCTTTTGGCAGTGTGGGCAGGTGCCAAGTCCTGGTGGAAAATGAAGTCAGCATCTCCATAAAGCTTGTCTGTGGAAGGAAGCATTAAGTGCTCCAAAATCTCCTGGTAGACGGCTGTGTTGACCCTGGACCTAATGATGTACAGTGGACCAACACCAGCAGATGACATGGCTCCCCAAATCAACACAGACTGTGGAAACTTCACACTGGACTTCAAGCACTGTGCATTGTGCGCCTCTCATTCTTCCTCCAGACTCTGGGTCCTTGGTTCCCAAATGAGCTGCAAAAGTTGCTCTCATCAGAAAAATGGACTTTGGACTGCTGAGCAACACACCCGTTCTTTTTTTCTTTAGCCCAGGTAAGATGTTTCTGACATTGTTGTCCATGAGTGGCTTGAAAAGAGGAATACAACATTTGAAGCCAATTTCCAGGATCCGTCTCTGTGTGGTGGCTCTTGATGCACTAACTCCAGCCTCCGTCCACCCCTTGTGAAAGTCCCCAACACCTTTGAATGGCCTTTTCCTGACAATCCTCTCCAGGCTGTGGTCATCCCTGCTGCTTGTGCACCTTTTTCTTCCACACTTTCCCCTTCCACATAACTTTCTATTAATGTGCTTTGATACAGCACTTTGGGAACATCCCACTTTTTTGCAATTATTTTTTGAGGCTTTCTTTCCTTATGGAGGGTGTCAGAAAACCAATGATGGCTTTCTGCACAACTGTCAGGTAGCAGACTTTCCCATGATTGTGATTCCTACTGAACCCTTTGCAGGTGTCATTGATTAATTAGCTAAATAGAGTGGGATACTTTGAGCCTAGAATATAGAACATTTTCACAATATTCTAATTGTTTGAGATTGTGAATTGGGGTTTTTCATAAGTTGTAAGCCATAATCAACACAATTAAAACAAATTAAGGCTTGAACTACTATCTCACTTTGCGTGTAATGAGTGTATCTCATATATTAGTTTTACAGTTGCATTCCTGAAATAATTAACTTTTGCACAGTATTCTAATTTTTTTGAGTTTCACCTGTATAGATCCATATTTAAAATCAAGCTGGACCATATGAGAACAGGAGATCACATTTCATCTATAAGGTGTCTATTTTATATTTCTACAAATTATTATAGAAAATATCTATATTCATATTACAATAGCTGCCTGAGTGGCGTTTTTAACATCACTACTGCTTTCAGCATGTTTTTGGCACTGCTTTTACCTTTTTAAAAGGTATGGTATTTATTTGATCCTTTAGTATTTGCATGTGTACTGCTCTTAGCTTTAAACACTGTCTTTTAATGATGTAAGCAGCCTCATCTCCTTTTTCAGGAGAAAGGTTGGGCAAAAAAAAAAGTTTGAAATATATAAACATTTCCAAACAACTCCTCAGACACTATTGAAGGGCCAAATTGTAAGCTCACAACTTTGTGCTTCTGGAGATTTAGAAAAAAAAAAAATAATGCTTTCAGTTCTGCCTGACCCTTCTTGTTGAAACTCCCTAATAACTTCATGAGTTCAGTCGGGTTCATGTCCTGCCCCTGCCTCCCCTGCCCTGAGCTGCTGCAGGGGTGGTTAAACCAGATGAGCAGGGGCTCCTGGGATCAACTTGAGGCAGAGCACAGAGTGGATCCTTTCTGATGGAGGCGTAGCAGGGGTGGGGCTGGGAACCAGACATGAAAAGCAGCAACTGTCAAACTGCCATCACCCCGGGTCCTCCTCCTCCTCCTCCTCCTCCTCCTCCACTGAGGCCTTCTGTGAAAAGAACAAGCATGTGTGTATCTGCTTCACCTGACACTCATCCCATGTTACCTTTGTTGCCTGGCTTCCTCTCCTCCCTTTCTGTACTTTTACATCGTAAGCTTCTGAGGGGCTGGGAAGGATATGCTTCCTCGCTTGAGTGGCTCTGTAAAGCACCACCTACCTTGACGGTGCCGTCTCAATAACAGCAGCTCCTTGTTTCCCCTGCCACGAAAAGGAAGCCCTGGACTGGATGAGCAGCAGGGCTGTCACCGTGAGCTGAAGGCATCGTGCAAGCAGCTATATCTCCCCTTGTTCTTTTAATGAATGGCAGGTGCAAGGGATCATTGTATTCTTGAAGGCTTTCACGGCCGGGACCCAATAGTTGTTGTGAGTTTTTCAGGCTGTTTGGCCATGTTCTGGAAGAACTCACAACAACTAACAAGGGATCATGCTTGCTGGGAATGCTGTATGTGGGGACAGGCGCACAACACGGGACTGTGTCATCCAGAGTGTCACCTGAGGCAAATATAGATTCTGCGCCGCCCCCCTTAGGGGGCGCACAGAATAGTACAAAGTATAAATGCTATTTTGTCATAGCAACCAGGGCACATGCCCCCACCCTAGTTGTGGCCCTGAGTGGGGAGGAACAGCTTAAGAAAAGTTCCCACTGGCATCCATTGGCCATTCCTGATGCTCCCCACTCTGCTGGGGGAGATTTATGTTCTAATGAATCACAGGAATGAAGAGGTAAGCCTGTTCTCCCCATACACTGTGTTCCCAGAAAAGGGCCCTCCCTGATGCCACAAAATGCAGGCTGCCACTCCATGCCAAGTAGACATCTAGTCGGGCCATGAGAAGGAAGAGGAGGAGGACGAGGATCTGAGCACTTACCCCTGCCTTTTTCCACTGTCCCCCCCCCCCAAAGACTGAAAGAGATTCCTATTGCCAGGATATTGTTTTAAAATTCCCAGTCCAATCTTGCTGCAGCCTGACCTCCCCACAGAATTGGTCTTCTTCTCAAATCTGTATGCTACAGAGAGCCCGTCATTAGTAGGAGGATGGAAAGATGTCTGCTTGTCACCGGGGGGGGGGGGGCTTTTCACGTGTGCCCTAACTGGAACATTACCTTGTTTTTGTTTTAGGAGCCTCGTGGTGCAGTGGTTAAATGCCTGTATTGCAGGTAAAACTGTGCTCACGACCTGGGGTTCAATCCCAGGTAGCAAGCTCATGGTTGACTCAGCCTTCCATCCAAGGTCGGTAAAATGAGCACCCAGCTTGCTGGGGGAGGGGGCAATGTGTAGCCTGCATACTGTAATTAAAAACTGTAGACCGCCCAGAGACTACTTGAAGTGGTATGGGGCGGTATATAAGCAGAACACTTTGCTTGGCTTGGCTTTATGATTGATCACCTGGAGGTAACAGAGGCTTCCTTTACAAATACAGTGGACCCTCGTATAACAAACAGTTTGTATAACATAAAAATCTGTACAACATAAAAAATTCCAGAGACAGGGGAAATTTGCTTAACAGAATTGCCTATGGGGCGAATCTGTACAACTCAAAAATGGTTGTGATTAGGGATTACTCCGTTTTCAATGCATTCCTATGGGAAGCTTGTATAAAGGGAAATTGGCTTAATGTAATTTCATTTGGAACGAATTAATTCCTTTATACAAGGTAAACACTGTATAATCAAATGCAAGAATCATGCCTCTGGATCAGTAATAAATTTTCACAACTAATTACAAGCTACCTGTAACAATAGAATTTGACCCCACTTGGCTACAACTTTCTTAAAGGCTCTTTCTTCTTCTCTCCCCTTCTTTTTAAAGGAAATACTTCCAGCAACTTCAGCTGCATGGTTCTACCCACACCTAGTATCCCATGAGGAAATCTACCCACCCTCCAACAAGGACGTTATACCCAAACCACATATTTTAACAGCTAGATGGCCTTCTCTGCGAAAAGGCAGGTCTAGTAAATGTAGCGATAAATACAATCCCAGAGGCACTAATCACATATTTGAAATTTGATTTAATTTGACGCCCCAGCAGGCAATGTGGGAGAAAGATGCTACAGTTTTCTTTGGATAATAGTTATGTGCTTGCCTGAGGCACATAACTATTCTAATGGAAAACCTAAGCCTGGTTAAAATGTAAAGCATTTCTACCACCAGAGGGTAGTACGAGAGTGGGGGAAAAAATAACAAAAATGTGATTTTCTTGGAAGTTCTGAAACTTGAGAATTCTGTAAAAAAAAAAAAGCCTAGCATGTTGGGTGGCTTTTCCCAGTGCTAGTAACTGCAGCTACAAAGTCTGGAAAAATCTAGCAGTGCATGAGAAAATATGCACTTGATCAGTGGAAACATGGATTGAAGGCTTTTAGGGACCCTCACAAGCCTCACGATACACAATATCCAATGGGGGTGTTTTCTAGATCTTAAATGCTCTTTGCTGCAGTTGGCATCTACTGTTCTTTGGTTTTAAAGTTATACTGAGAGACACTTTGTTGGAAGAACAGCCAGTACCTCTGGTGCTTTGACTGAATAAAGGAATGAGAAAGATTAAGGACAGGAGCAACCATCAGGAGCTGTTGTACAGTATTGTGTCTACTGTCAGCCCCCCATCCAAAAAAGCATAGGAACAAGGAGAGCCTACCATTCTGCTCATGCAGGAGCCAGCAATGCTGAAAGCCCATAAGCAAGTCAAGTGGGCAGTAACAATTCATACTCTTCAAAAAACTGATCTACAGGGACACAGTGCTTCTGATGCTGGCATATGGGATCCTGAAAGGTATTAGTAGCATCCTTCCTTCCTTCCTTCCTCCGCCCAGGCCCCTTTCAAAGTTGTCCATGATAGCAGCCATCTCTACGGGCGGTAGAAAATTCTACGATCTAATGACGCACTCAGGGGGAAAGTGCCTTCTTTTATCTGTCCTGAATCTTTCAAACAGTAAAAAAGACTGACAAAACAAATGTGTGGTTACAGGCAGCTTTTTAAAAAGCCATGTAATCCCTTGCTGCCTGATAAAGTAATCTATGTTAATGAATGCTTTGCTCTATAAAATCATTTATGGTCTCCCTTATATGGTAAACACACAGATCTTCTGTTGTTGCTTTCTTGTGCCCACAGGAAAGCTTTGAACATTACATTTTGATCCCCTGCCACCATAGATCTACATCCAGGTTTCTGCTTGAAAAAGTCTCTATGACTCTCAGAGAAATATCACCACCATGAATCGGGGGGGGGGGGGGGGATCAAGTATGTGAATCTTTGTCAAAAATCTACTGCCTTATCGCGGGTGAACCCCACTCTTTTCAGCACTGTTTCCTAGCCTGGCCAGCGTACTCGCTCATTCCGTGCACACAGGAGCTGACTGGAGTGGCAGTTCAAAGCTGCTTCACTGGTTGTGTGAGGGCAACTGACGCCTGGCTTAAAAGAGACACAGATCCAGTTGTGTGGTGTTGTTTGTGCATTCTGTCCTCCCAGCAGAGGGGAATAACTATTGGGTTCAAGTGGGACAGTCTAGGAACTTACCACTGTTACCCTTATCATGACTTCAGCATCTGTTGTTCAAGGTGGCATACTCACTAACTGGACTAATAGTAGGGCTGGCCCTGTTTATTTTTGAAAGAAGAACTCACAAAAATGTGGAATGTCCTGAGTCTCTCACAGTTCAGGCAATTCAGAACATCAGTGTAGGGGTTCTCCTCAGATCTTTGGAACTCAAGCATCCTCTTTCTAAATGCTTGTCTGAAAATCTCAGGGGTAGGCTTTGGGGACCTGTGGAGAATTAACACACTGTTATCAGCTGAGCTAAACTGAAAAGTGCAAGAGGTCAGTCCTGACTGAATTTGTCATCTTCGGCCCAGAAAGCCTTCTATGCACAAGGGCTGCATGTGATGACCAACACTCTGATTCCTTTTACCCAACATCCTAATTTTGTGAGGAAAGACAATGCTATGATTATTCCTGACCCTACAAGTGAAGTATTGAGCCTAACGCAGAGTAACATGCTCAAATCCATGACTGGTTTTTCTGGCTGAAAATTAGATACACTCAAGCCCAACTGAGCAAAACAAACAAACAAAAACAGAATACCCAACTCCACATGTGATCAGGCTGCACTCACACAGTTGTCGTACTGTTATGCCTGTTCAGTCAGAAATAGATTCCACTAAGTGCAGGAGGGTATTCATGCAAATACTTCAGCATTAGGCAGAGAAGAGGGAAGTAACAACAGGATGCTGCAGGCTAAATGCTCATGTCATATGGTCTGCCATGTGCTAACATATTGTTTTGAGAAATGAGAGATTTTTGTAAGTTTTGAGTCATGGGCAACTGGACTTGTTTTCTTGAGAAATTGAAACGTTTCACTAGTCATCCAAGCAGCTTCATCAGACTGACAAAGCTGCTTGGATGAGTAGTGAAATGTTTCTATCTCTCAAGAAAACAAGTCCAGTTGCCCATGACTCAACTTCCAGATAAACTCACCTGGATCATTGAGAATCTCCGCAGACAGTGAGAGATAGTGTCCCATCAGTAGATTCATCTTCCAGCCCAGCCAAGGTGCTGTACATGGAATAAGGACAGGGTGCCATCTTGCCTACAGGCTTTGGTTAATCCAAATGAAGTAAATGGCCAGCAACTGAGATCAGTAGTAACCGTACTGGTTACTAGATCTTGGTTTTAACCACTAACCAGCTCAAACACGCTGTACTGAAAGGCACTGGCTGGATTTTTATAGGTGTTCGTGCAATGTGCCACAATTATTTGCAGCTAATGGACAAGATTTTAGCATCCATGTCAGTGACATGATAGAACACATGACAACACACAAGACTGAGACATACCCTAACCCCATTTCCATTAGTTACAATTATCCACAGCAAATTATCCAAACACCAGCAGTGATATACTCATATAGGCTATCAGAAAATAAAACTATTGTCTTTTAGTTATGCACAGAGGGTGATTCTTTTGTTTTTTTAAAAGCTATTGAAGTAGCTGGGCGATTTCTGTGTGCAACACTGAATCTTTTAAAAAGTCTACACTGGAGGAGAGACACAGGCAGGCAACAAACACCAAATTCGTGTTTGTTTCGGTACTGCGTATGTTTTTAGGTCTTGTATTCATTTTATCCTTTTTAGTATGTGCATACTCACTGCTGTTAGCTTAAATACTTAGATACCTTAATTGCTTTTTAAGGCGAAGGGCGGGATAAAAATAAACAAATAAATAAACTAACGAATTGGTAAGATGACACGTAAAAGATGTCCGATCTGTAAGCCAGCAGGAAAGAGGAAGATGAAATCAGGCAATTCAGCGGGGAACGGAAAAGCATTCTGCTCACGCTCAGAGTCTCTCTTTCCCTTTCTCTCCTGCTTGAATTCCTCGCGCCCACCACAAACGCGCTCCTCTTCCACCTTCCTCGCGGGCGTGGCTGTCACCCAGGCTTTCACGGGCGGCTCAGGCAGCGCCGATGCCGCGACGAAGGCGCACCTACCCCGCCCGGGCCCCAGCCTGCCGCCACTCTTCCCAGGCGCGCGCGCGCGCGCGGCGTCCCCCAAAACTTTTGCCCTACCTTCCCTGCCAAAGTTCCGAAGTTTGATGACGTCAGCGTGGCGGCCGCCAATCGGCGCCGAAGGTGTTATTTTGGGGAGGGGAGGGGGGCGGCTCCCGGGGCTCGGGCGCCCGCCTGCTCCGCCTTGCCCAGTCCATGGAGAGACGGCCGGCGGCGAGCGCCCCTGGGTCCTTCCTCGCTCGGTGCTCCGGGTCTGGGTGTTCGCGGCTGCCGCCGCCGTCGCCTCCTCCTCCTCCTCCTCCTCCTCCTCCTCGTCCGCCTCCGCCACGGGCCATGCTCGGCTGCCTCACGGAGCGAGAGCTGGCCGCGTGAGCGCTCGGGCTGGGCAGGACTTGCAGCCCTTTCTGCCGCCGCCGCCCGGTCACCTGGAGAAGCGGCGCAAGGCAGGTTGAGCGCCTTTGGATGCGAAGCCCCTGAGCGGACGGATCGGTCCCGTTCGACCCCGCCGGGCCACTTTGCCTGGGCTCTGAACGCGCAGGACGCAGGATCGGCGCGAGATGCCTGCCGCTGCGGCGGCGCGCTTCCCCCGCGGGTGCTGAGCTCGCGGGCGTGCTTTGCCACGCCGGCGGCTGGCTATCTTTGGGAGACGAGGTTTTAGGATCCGCACCCCTCGCCGGCCGCCTCTGTGAGTCCCACGATCCCCACTGCTGCGGAGGGAAGACGACCATGCTGGCCGCCCGGGGGTTGAGAGCGTGGCGCCTGGGGCTCCTCTTGGGGATGTGCAGCGTCGCTCTTTGGCTGCCCGCGGAAGGATGCCCGAGTAAATGTACCTGCTCCGGGTCCAATGTGGATTGCCACGGACTGGGACTCAAAACGGTGCCCCGAGGCATCCCCAGGAACGCAGAGAGACTGTGAGTACCACTCGGGGGAGGGGGGGGGGAGGCGGAGAGGCGGAGAGGGGAGGCGCTGACCGCGCCGGCCGGCCAGGTTGCCTCGGAGGAAACTTTCACTATGGGGCAGACAGGGCACGGGGGAGGGGGTAGCCACAGAGGCGGCGACGGGGAAGGGGCCAGCGTCGAATCTGGTCAGCTGGATCTCGGGCTCCAGGCAGAGTTGTTCGTCTCAGGTCGCTTAACTGGGTCGAAGTGTAGTTTTGGGGGGGGGGGGTGTCCAGTGTGGAGGAGAGTCGGATGGGGCTGCTCCTCTCCACTCCCCGGCAAGGATCGGAACCGAAAGCACTCCAGGAAGAGGGGCAGCTTCAGAAAGCGCCTTTGTGTGTGGAAAAACTTGCACGGCAGCTTCGGCGTTGTGCGTAAAAACGCTCAGGAAGGCGAAGAGAGGGAAGGGTGCGGGGCGAGGGAGAAGGAAACCCCACACATGCAACAAGTATGTTTGGCATTTTTCCACATGATGCTCCCTGGAATGTCTTAGGAGGCCGGAGGGCTCACGTCTCGCCCTGGGCGCGCTCCCGTGGCGCGTCCTCCCAAGGGGGCATCCTCCACAGAGCTGCGCAGGGTGGGCGCCGCGGAGGGCGCCCCGGTTGCCTTTGCCACCGGTGGCGTGCAGGAGGCTGCCTTGGGGCTGGGGCCCCTTTCCCCTCCGCGCCCCTTGGCCAGCTCCTGCGGTCTCTGCACGGCCGGCTCTCCATGAGTGCTAAAGAGCGGCTACCCAAGAAAACCAAACATAATAGGATTTATGAGGCTGAATGACCGGGGTTTACCTTTCCTGCGGTTTGCTGATAGATGGAGGAAATTAGAGAAAAGGCCGTCGCCTACTTCTGGATCTGGATCTAACGTGTGTTCAGTTTTCCTTATGCATTAAGTCAATTTAGGAACCCAGCAAGGCGGTCATAAATGAGAAAGATTTATTTATTTATTTATTTTCAAACTTGTATACCACAACCTGTTTCCCGAGCGGAAACTCAGGGTACTGTTTCTGCAAAAGTCAGCTGAGTCAGGGTTAATCCATTCTTTGTGGCATAAACTTATCCCACAGTGAGGATACTTATCTTGTGTTGTGCATCTGATGCAGGCGTCTGTCCTCTGTTCACAGGGAAACATGTTCTTTACAAATCTTAAGTAGCGAAGCTAGCCATTTTAAAAAAAGAAAGCACACACATCTCAATACAAGATATGTCTTACAATAAAAAAGACACAAACAAACCAAAACACTGACATTCAGTGTATGTTATGTGCCTATATCATTATCGGCCAGCCGATAATGCACTGGACTTTAAAATCTGCCACAAAGTTTTGAATGCATCTAAAACTCTGTTTTGTATTGATTATGTCCAACATGAACTTTGACCATAATCTTGCTTGCTGCTCTCCCCTGATGTTGATATGTGGGAGCCAAGACTTAACCGATCACTTACTTACACCCAATGTTGCATCTCTGTTTCACTCCTTTAATGTACCTAATGGGTTGACAGAAACTCCTTGGAAAGCAAAATCAGAGAGCTACCCAGGCCCATTATGACAAAATCCCTAGGTTCCAGAAAACTACTCACTGATCCTTAATTGCATGGTGTATTTGGAGCAGCTCACATTGCTGCTTCTGTGAGGAACATCATACTACAGGTATTGTTTTACTGACCCATTGAAATCTTTAGATGTCGGTTCTCTTGGAAATTAACTGGAATGGCTTCCAAGTCCATGTGCTTAGATCTGCAGTGTCAATTACCACAATAGGCATGGCCATGCATAACTGATTGCTACAGTCGTATAACATAAAATACCTACACAACGCAGTTCATTATGCAGCTGGAGGCACGCAGAGCGGAGCACTTGAGATCCCCCTTCCTATGTTTTCACTGCTTGGAGCCAGGAATAACTGAATTGAAGTGTGGATCAAAGAGTTCTTGTTTACATGGCGATGCAGGAGTTTTTTTTGAAAACTTGAACTTAATACGTAGATAGCATTTTAAGGGAAACTAAGACGACGATCAAACCTCATACCTGAAATTCCCTGATAATGCGTGCTGTAACTGTGCACACGCATGCAAATGGAGTGTCAATTTCCCTCTCTTATGGTGCATATTTCAGAGGGGAAACTACAGTTGGACTATTTCAGTAAAACCCACATATTCTCACAGCACCTAAAAGATGTAAAACAACTTTGATGTAGTGTAAATTTTTGGAGATTGTTGTTTGTTTCACTCCGACGGAGAATCAAAAGCCACAAAACCTTATGTTACATTTTTTTATTGCTCTTCCAATGGTTGATACTAGATGTTAAACTTTAAGCAACATGGGCATTTATGGGATCAGAATGCTTTTGAAAATTGTGACCTTACCTTGATATTAGGATCTGATTTACAAATCTGAATTTAAATAAGCCATGGGACCAAAGCAATGCTTATCGATTTATACAAAAAGATACACTCTTCTGTAGGGCTGATGGTTCATCCAGCATTTTGCATGCTTCCTGGTCACATATTTTCTGGGTCCCCCAATACTTCCAAAGTTTATCGATATGATTCTTAGCTCTACGCCGAAGCTTGAAAAGGTAGCCTATATGTGCTACAGTTCCAAGAATCTTCTAACCATGTTGTCTAGGGGGCTTGGGGAGGTACAACTCCAACCCTTAACATCTCCAGTAAACTCTAATCTAGGCGTCCATACTAAAATCACAAATATCTTTAGGACAGTATAACTGTAGAGCAGTGGCTACCTATGACCGGAGCAGATGGGACACCTTCCTGTCCTGGTAAATGAGACACCCATGCCTCAGGGCAAGTTTTTCTTCAGGAAGAGTGAGATGGAACTACTGTTTGCAAGCAACTCTTTGGAGTGCTGTCTCCCTTGCGCATCTGATAAAACTCCAGACCAAACCTTAATTAACTGGTCTTGGCACCCCGGTTCCTTTCTCATTTGCCCACTAGAAGTACCATTGGTCAGCTACCTGGTTGGTTGGTGGAACTTTTGTTTGTTTCAACGCCATGGCAAATCATGGTGTGTATGTTTATGTTAATTCTTGATGTAGTGTTTGAAACAGCAGCAATTCTCAAATGGTTGTGATTCCAGAAGACTTGATGGGTTTGGAGAACAGCCTACCTAGGGAAACAAAGCTCTGTATGCTTGAACTCAGTGGGATTACTCTTCAGGTAGTGTGTTTCGATTTCCTTATGCATACTGTCTAGCTGTATGCCACTGAATGTGGAAAAAAGTATCTACTACTTTTTGATGACTTTTGAATCAATTTGTCACCCTTAAAAGAGCCAGTTTTTCAGAAGTCTTTCTGTTCAGTTCTAGCGATAGACTATTCATGTTACCTTATCCATGGGGCTGAAGTTGCTAAATGACTTTTTTTTGGGGGGGGGGTTGAGTCATTACAGTTGTAACCGACTCTTCATGACCCCATGTCCATGGAGTTTTCTTGGCAGTAATACTGGAGTAGTTTGCCTGTTCCTAGTTCAGGCGCCTACAGCACCTGGTATTCCCTGGTGGTCTCCCATCCAAGTACTAACCAGGGCCGACCCTGATTAGCTTCTGAAACCAGGCAAGACCTAAGCAATATAAATGCACATTTATTTGAGAGTCAACCTTGATGCCATCAGTAGGGAGTGGGTGAAAAGGCTAAAAATTGGTTTCTATGAGCTTCCATTATTAGCAAGAGGAAAAAGCAATGCAAGTCTTACATTGGTGCAGTGAGCCCCTTGATGTGCAAAGAGAAAACACAAGAAAACACAAACAGAAAACAGTTCTGCCAGTGAGAGATGTGGGGAAAGCAAAAACTCAGTATTATTTCAAGTCATTGCTCAGGTGACAAGCTCCACCCAGGCCAGAATTGACCAACAGAATGGGAATTATTTTTACTGCACCAAATCAATCTCATCTGTTATTTTTTTTACTGTTCTGCCTGCTGTTTATACAGTATATGGAAATCACATTTCAAAACCCAGGTATCCTTATGATTCTGTTTTTCCCACAGCCTAAAGCAGTAATTCTAAACACATATGCTGGATTTAGCCTGGCCTGAACTTTGTTAACTGATATGCACAGTTGCATCGAGGTCTGGTAAAACTGCCAGTTTAGCTTGCTGGTTATTGTTAAAGTAATTGATCCTCGCACGGAAACTGATGCTTATTAGGCTATGAACCTATGGATCCATATTTTGGAGGAAGTCACATTGTTTCCAGCGGGACTTATCAAATCAGCAACCATGCCTGTGAACATTTTTTTAACTGCGTAGATCTATGCCACAAGTATCCAGAGAAACTGAGCATGCTTCGAGGAGATCTTAATTATTGCCAGCACCAAAACAAATTCCCCAGATATCATTGAGAAAAAGGATAATGTGTAAGACCTTCATGACTGACTGACTTTTTCTTTCTTTCTCATTTGGCTCTACTAAACAACCAAGTAATGGTGTGTGTGCTTGTTTGGCAGTGGACAGCTGTACTGTATCTCAATCTGATAATGCTCTGGAGTGGAAGATACTATTTTACTAGAGTGTTTCAAAAAAACAAAGTGGAGCAGATGCTTAAGTCTGTACTTGCACTTAGACCTGGAGATGTCTCACCTCCTCAACCCCTTATGACATTTATATTTGTGGCAAAGATCTATCTAATTTCCCTACCTTTTGTGCTACAAAAACAAACCTTTGTGGAGTCTGAAAACAGATGTCACAGTTGAAACGAGAGGTCTTCATTGGCCAGTGGGTGTCCTTCCACCTAATTTGCAGGGATTGCTAAGAATTTTGAATGAAATGCTGTGTCTGAGGCCTATATGGCTAATCTGTATAACCGCTTCTTTCTGCATTAGGCCTTTTTAATAATGCTTTAAGAAGGCATCTCTTTGAACTCTTTGAACTTGCCTTTGAGCTCAGCCTGTTTAGAAGTTGTGTTGAATGTGTTATTGAGAGAGGCAGGCCCTTTCGTTTGGGAATCTGCCTTTCGTTTCCTTCAGAAGTGGAGGTATGTGGCAGGATTTTGAGCAACCATGTTTGGCATTGAGAGTTAAATGTTCATGATCACCAGTCAAATTGATTTTCTCATAATTAGGTAGAACTGAGTAAAGTTCTGCCGTGCCACAGGTCAAGGGGAGTCCTGCCAATTGTATTAGGTATTAACTAAACTGAATTGAATTATGTGACTTCAAAGTGATCCTGTCTTATAGTGACCTTTCTGTGGGTTCTTTTAGGCATAGAATATGCAAAAGCAGTCTGCGAGTCTCTTTCTGGGCTTGCTTTAGAGCAGGGCAAGTCCACAAAGGGCGGTTCATCTCCCAAGAGACATAGTGGTGGGCCCGGCACAGTGGAACAAACTGCCTCCGGAGATTAGGCAGGCCGAGTCACTGTCGGCTTTTAGAAGGGCCCTAAAGACCTGGCTCTTTAGGCAATGCTTTGGGGACCTCTGAGCGCACTGTGACCCCCCCCTTTCTTCTTGCCGGATCTTACCCGTTGATGGGGTGGTGGTGTGAGGTCTATTTTTCTTTTTTTTTGGCCTCTTTTGTATTGTATTCCCATATTAGTGGGCATTTTATCATGCTTGTTTTATTTATGATTTCTTGTGTTTGTTAATGTATTGGAGTTTATTGTTGGGTAGTCACTTTGGTGATGTGCCCAGAGTTCCCTATGGGAAAATTGGGCAGCTAATAAGTAAAAAAATAAATAAAAGAATAATAAAACAGTGGGGAAATCCAACTCTTAACTTCGAGCTGAGCAGCGAAAGAGTCCAACCCATTCAGCTATTCATAAACACCTTTCATTGTTTTTATTAGCAAATTCTTCAGGCTTAAACATTCACAGAATTGGAATCCACTGAAAATGTTTCAAGTCCTTGCATAGCTATGAACCCCCATGAGCACGGCACTGCCACTGTCTCCCAGTCTGCAAAATGTAAATATCAGAAAGTGAGTTGTATTTCAGAAATCTTCACAAATCCTACTGCCTAAGGACCGCAAAGCAGTATTAAGAGTACAAGTGCCAGCAAAATTATGAGTGCGATGAAGAGTGAGATCTTTATAAGCTCCCTTGCAATGTGGATTTCTGATGGAGGGATTGATCGTTCCCTGTATAAATGAAATAAAGCCAACACACATCTTCTTGTCTCTGCCCTTTTCTTGCCTTCTTTATTTTCTGCATCTAAATAGCATATTTTTTTAACCAGCCAGACTTCTGGAGCTTGACCTTTCCACGTCAGTCTCACACCAAACTTATGAGGTGGGTCAGACAGAGAGTGTGGCTACCCCCAAGGCCTACCCCAAGGAAGGGTTTCAATTTATCTGCCCAAAGCCCTTGTCTAGCACCCTAAGCACTGCATGGCTGAGAATCCCATGGCTGACAAGGCTCATCTTTGTTCCATGCTGAAATTCACCGTTGGATGAGGGAGGAGGTAGCCAGTTGGCTTTGACAGAAATGCTATCAGGGTAATACTTGGAAAGCACAGTTTAAAAAAGTAACTTTTGGGGTTGCTCCAAGATATTTGCATAAAGCAATGGCAAGCCTCTCCCTTCCTTTTAGCGCAGCACTCGCAAAGGTGCGGTTGACGCTCCAGAGCTCGGTTTCTCCTAGCAGAACCAAGTTGTGGTTCCTTTGCATGAGGCAGTGCTGGCCTGCCAAGGTGGTCAACCCTGTGGCAAAAAGGGTTAAAACAAGTATTTATTTATTTATTTATTTATTTATTTATTTATTTATTCAATTTATACCCCACTCATCTTCCCAAGGGAACTCTGGGCGGCTTACAGAAGCCGATCAAATCAGCAGATATCCATAACAAATGAACAACAAACAATTAAAACAACATTAAAATAAAAACATATAGCTCACGAGAAAAACTTCTTAGCAATTGAGCTGGCTAGGAACATATGGCGGGAACCCCCCCCCCATTAAACTTGGTCACCAAAGGCCTCGTGGAACAAGATGTTTTTCACCGCTCTGCGGAAGGCCAGCAGGGACTCTGCAGAGAGCACTTCGCTGGGGAGGCTTTTCCACAGTGAAGGGGTAGCCACCGAGAAGGCCCGATTGCGGGTGGAGGTTCTTCGGGCCTCTCGGGGAGTGGCAACCCGAAGCGAGAGCGCTCGCGACTGCTGAACTGGTCAGGCTGAAGTTTTGAATAGCCAATCACCAAGCTGCTGGGAGTGGTTAAGAATGATATATATTGGAACCCAATGGGTGATGGGCAGTTCAGTTCAGTTGAGTTCAGTTTGTGTTAGAGCTGAGAGGAGTTCAGTTCAGTTAAGAGAACTGAGAATCAGTTAGATTGTCAGTTGGTCAGGTGGGAGATCCTGCCACTGAAAAGGGTCTGGTTTCTAAAGGAAACACATTATTATAAGATTTCATGTATGCAATAACATCGGTTAAAGCTATCATAATACTGATCATCTAATTGTAAACCAATAAATGTTTCATGTTTGTTTTAAAGCTATATTACCTGGTGTGACTCTCTCTCAAATACATACAAGTGTCCAGTTAATCTGATGGTGGTAGTGAGTGAAAACCCAGTGTGTGTAAGGGGCACGTCACAAACCCTACTGGAGAAACACTAAAATTCATCATGTGGATAAGACACAGTGTGAATAGTTGTGTATCACTTCGGTTCCAGGGAGAAACACAGGAAACTGTCCATCCTTTTCAGTTAACTTCCAGCTGTAGGTACAGTGAACAGCATGCGTTTGTCTTGGAATTAAAGCCGATAGTCATTGTTATGAAGCACAGTAACGGGCAGAGGGTTAGAAGTTCCGCGTTTTGCATTACAAAGCTTACTATGGGGGTTTGTTTCTGAAAGGCTGTTGTGATGATACTAGCTGGGTCACATGTAAGCCTAAATAAACAATGCAAAGATTCCTTAGTGGTACATTCTTCTGGCTTCATGGAGACTAAATACAGAGGACGCAAGCGGTGGTTAAAACCAAAAATACTTACTATGATTCACATAGTAAACACACAGATTTCCTCTCCTCTTTATTGAAAACAACCCCACAGAAACTGTTTTCCTCTTGAACCTCAAGAAAAGAAGTCAGATGGAAAAGAACTTAGATTGCAAAACTGTGTGCATGTGGCTTATATACAGTTCCTTCTCTTACCCCACAGCCTAAAAGAATATTCTCAAATGCCTTTCTCATGACCTGGTTTTGATATTGCATTGCTGGGGCATGAATGAGGTTCATTTTCTTATTTGGATTAAGATACACTGCTAAAAGCTATAATTCATTAGACACTTCCTGTTCAGAGAGTGTGGCAACCTTAAATAATGGAGAACAGCTTGCCCTGACAGTCCGCTAAAATAAATTTAAACAAGTAGCGCTGTTAATTAATAATGCAAAGAACTGGTGAGAGCATCTAGAAGTATATCTGATCTTAAGCATCCACACACACACATATATCCTGGTATAAAGGACTGCCTATCTTTAGTGTCAATCTGAGGCATCTGTATTAAGATTTTCTCGTTAAAATGTTAATAGGTGACTTGAATTTCTGCAACAGCATGGCAATGTTGCTACTAACTCAGGTGTGGGTTTTTCATAAAGTTGCACCATATTTCCTTTTGAAAATAATGCATACTGTGTGCCTGTTGCTGTCAAAGGCCTCCACCAAGCAGTTCATAAAGGATTTTTTTTTGGCAAGAATCAGGGAAATCATTAGTAATCATCCTTGCAGCTATTATTTTGATTGTTACCTTTTAGCAAAGCCGGCAGTACCGTAGCTGTCTGTCATATACAGAGTCTGTGGTAATATGCTCAATTTAATCTTTTCTTGGGCTGGTGGCCCTCTTTTTGGCTTGAGTGACATTATAGAGGGTCATTGCAGAGAACCATAAATGCCACTGTCTGTTCACCAAGGCATGCTGGGAAATCCAGGGAAATTGTATTTATTCTGCCAACCCTTAAAATACTATTATTTATTTTTAGTGGAATCAAACATGTCTCTGTGTTTGAAGGATGCAGTACCACCATCTACAGTTTCTAGCTGACAGACTTCCCTAACCAGCGCACAGCCTTGCAGCCTCAACCTGGGCCAGGTCATCTGGGAGACAGAGTTATAGGGCAGTCCTTTCCTCCTTTTGTAGAATAGGCATGGAAAGGGCACCCCCTTAACTTGGGGAGGGGACTGTAGACACGCATAGGGGTAGAACACTTGCTGGATTGTGGTGGTCCCAGGAGCTATGGCTTCACTCAGATGGGAAGAGAACACTGTGCCCACAGCATAGCAATGCTACTTAATTGGCTTTACCAAGCCATGCGATAAAGATTCTGTAGGGTGGTTTTGTCTTTCACTTTGAAAGCTTGTAAAGGAGACAATAATGATAAATTTAAGCAAAGCTAGTGTACAGAATTAGTGTGGAAACAAATAATTAAAGCATTGAGATCAGTAAGTTCTCTCTATTGGTGTGGATTGTAGTTGCCTTTTTCCTTCTTCTGGCTGCTACTAGCTCTTTAATTAGTTATTTCCTATCCATTTCAGTGGACCGAATTCTTCCCCACGTGGCACATCTTGAATCTTAATTGTCATAATCTTAGAACTGCAGAGGTGGAAGGGACCCTTATGGATCACTGAACACATCCCCTGTCAAGGAGGCACAGCGGGGAATCAAACTCCCAACCAATGGCTCCGCAGCCAGCAACCTAAATCACTGTGCTGTCCAGGAGTTCTATCTCTTCTTGAAGTGATCAGGGATGGAACTAACTCAAGTTATAGGAAGGGAGACCCCTGGCTGGAAAATAGTACATGTGAAAGGGATCTGGGAGTCTTGGTGGACCACAAATTGAACATGAGTCAGCAGTGTGATGTGGCGGCCAGGAAAGCCAATGTGATTCTTGGTTACATCAACAGAACCGTAGTGTCTAGATAGTACCACTTTATTTTGTTCTCGTCAGACCTCACCTGGAGTACTGTGTCCAGTTCTGTGCACCTCAATTTAAAAAGGATGTTGACAATCTTGAACAGGTCCAGAGGAGGGCGACCAAGATGATTGAGGGTCTGCAGGAAATGTCTTACGAGGAGCGGCTTAGGGAGCTGGGAATGTTTAGCCTTACAAAAAGAAGGCTGAGAGGGGATATGATAGCAATATTTAAATATTTGAAAGGATGTCACATTGAAGAAGGGACTGGTTAGTTTTCCATGGCTTCAGAGACTAGGACGTGGGGCAATGGTCTCAAACTACAGGAAAAGTGATTCCATTTGAACATTAGGAGGAACTTCATGACAGTTAGAGCTGTTCGGCAGTGGAATATGCTGCCACGGAGGGTGGTGGGGTCTCCTTCTTTGGAGGTTTTTAAGCAGAGGCTGGATGGGCAAATGTCAGGATCACTGTGGTGGGGGTTCCTGCATGGTAGGGGGTTGGATTAGATGGCCCTTGAGGTCTCTTCCAACTCTTTGAGTCAATGATTCTAAGTGCCCCTACCCAGAAGGCACAGCAGTCACTTGTAAATGCTAAAACCCTACAAAAATACACAAATGTTTATGTTATGTATTTTATAAGTCCAAAAGGATTTTAAAAACCCAGCCAAGTGGCAGTTTAATGTAAATAAACAACTCTTTTCCAACAAAGTTTAACACCAGAAATGGCTACTTAGGAACGCAGAACACAGCAAATAAAACAGACAAAGTAGTGTGTTTTAGCATTATCCTGTCTTCCTCTATAGTCTAATAAAATCTTGATATCAGTTCTCATATAACACATACATGATATTTTCTTGCCTTTTAACTGAATTTGCTAAACATGGCAATTATATTATACTACTGTAATTGTGGTATCAGTTGGGGGGAATGATCATGTATAAAATGCTGTGTTTATTAAAATCTCCAACATTTTCTAAAGAAATGTACCACTTTAAGAAAAATTAATATCCAGCACTATCAAATTTGTGGTGTTGCTTTTCCTGTTCCTTCTATGGCTTCTGTGATGCCAAAAAGCCTGCTCCAAGGATGTTTTTCAATCCTCCAGAGCAAGTTGTAAGGATGGATTTGAGGGGTGTTGGCGGCTGCAGAAGGGAAGCCGGGTTGCAGATCTTGGCAAAATTAGTAGAATCCAGCATTGGATTCTGGCCATAATATGTGACTCCGTGATGATTTGACCATGGCTGACTGTTAGTGAGCGGTGGTTTCATACTTAAAGTGATCATTAGGCTGATTATTTTAAACATTCAATGTTATAAAATGGATAACATGTTTTTTGTCCATTTGGTGGTTTTGGTGGGTTCGGAAGGTGGGAACATATTGACTGAAGAATGTTGGGGTTTTTGGATGGAACACAACACCAGTGTTTAGAGATCCTGTGTTTGAAGCCAGTTTGATGAGGAAACACATCCAGTCTCCAGTAGGAGAGGAACAACAACAAGCAGAAATGTTTTATTTTTCAAAATATTTTGTGTAGCTGAGCTTCTCATGGGGCAAGCTGAAGCAACATACTTATGTACGTATTTCTTTTTGTGCTTTCTTAAAACATGACTTTATCTATTGAAAGCTGCAGTATTCAAGGAGTTAAGTATCTTGGTGAAGAGCCAGAGGTTGGTGGTTTGATCCCCCACTGTGCCTCCTTTACAGGGGCTGAACTTGATGATCCATGTGGTCCTTTCAAGCTCTACAGTTCTCAATGATCACTGTTACTATTACTACTAGATGGAAGTGGGTTATGTGCCACTTTACAAATGAAGAAGGAAGTCGTGCTATTTCTGTCCGTCTCTTGATTGCAGTAATATGTGCAGAAAGCACTCACAAGCTGCTACAGTATCTCTTCCTGTTATCCAAAGTCATTTGGGTCTGTGATGTACTGGAATGGAAGCCACTGGGCTGATCCAGATCTGTGCGACCCAGCATGCGTGTTGTGGCTGATAATCTGGTATGAAAGCCATGTGACTGTAGTTGTGCCCATGCAGGAAATTCTAAAAATCACAAACATACCATAGAATTGTGTTTGTTTGATTTACTTAATCCTCTGCTGGAGAATGCTAAAAACAAGAAGGAATAATGGCAGGGCATCATAAGGAGGAGCCTGTCATCCTAGTACACAGTCAGCTGGAGAAAAGAAAGGTGCTGCAGGAGCACCCTTTAGTATTGAAAATAACATTTTTTTTGTCTAAAGTATCACGACATTTTTACAACTGAAATATTCAGGTCTTAATGTATTTTAATTTGATGTTGTTTTTGTCAGATTCCTATTATCCCTTATTGTGGGTGTGATTCACTTTTAATCAGGAATGGGTCTGAGTGCCGAAATGACTTGATACTGCTAGATTTGTGTGTTGCACATGGTGGGTCGTAACCACTAAAGTAGTAAATGAAGTTTAGCTATGCTGAAAACAAGGATAAGTTCCACTCTTAACATAGATTTAGAATAGCTGGGCTCAGGCATGCTGACCATGAAGTTTTTATGAGGTTTAGAGCGTTATGTTACATAAATGCTTAAATGCATTCTTGGATAGAATGAATGAAGTTCTCTTGACGCCTTGGGAACGTTTTGTGTTACTGCCTGATTTGTTTCATCTCCTTGCAGGGGTTAGTTGGTTAAGCTCCAACAGCTCATAAAATATTTGTCGGTTCAGCCTTGGTGTTTTGCTGGTGGTTGCCTTCCCCCTTTTCTTTTTTTTGCCGAAAGAGTAATGCTTTACACCTGAAGTTATAAACATGTGTGTATAAGTGAAACTATTCAATTTCCAAAGGAATATTGGAGACAATATGTTAGAGGAACTATTATACAGTGAGTAGGTGGATCATGTGTAAAGGATATACTGTAATTCATTCTCTTTGGACTGAGTGAAGAAAACGCCATGCACCTCCTGCAGTGGCGTTAAGCCTCCTCTAAAGGCTGCACCTGTGAAAAGGTTTCGTGACACACGGTAGTTGTGCCAACCACAGAGTGTATGGCAATATATGGTCATATTGGACCTTTGGCAATAACCGTTTTCTTGGCCTCAGCTGGCCAGGGCTAGCCCATAATATTGCTTGCACCTGCTGGGCAGCATGTAGAGACTTTGTGAGCAAGCATCTAGAGACAAGAATTTGCATTATTACATAACTTGTGTGGCAGCCTAAGAGGCAATATTAGTTGATAGTAAACCAAGGGAAACTAAAAATTGGAGGTCTTGCACCAACTTTCCTTAGACTGACAAAGCTACTTGGATGAGTAGTGAAACATTTTGATCTGAGAAGAAAAGAAGTCCATGACTCAACTTCTGAATAACCTCACCTGGGTGACTGAGAATCTTCACAGACCATAGTTCTTGATAGAAGCAGCAAGGTTTTTCTGAAAGGTCTTTGGAGTCCCAATATTGCTGTTGTCCTCTCCCTGACTCCTTCCTTCCTTCCTTCCTTCCTTCCTTCCTTCCTTCCTTCCTTCCTTCCATCTATCTATCTATCTATCTATCTATCTATCTATCTATCTATCTATCTATCTATCTATCTATCTATCTATCTATCTATCTATCTATCTATCTATCTATCTATCTATCTATCTATCTATTAGCACACATTATACTCTTCCTCAACCTGATCTACCCAGTGCTCACTGGCCACCTTGTGACAGAATGAGCATTGTACACACTATGAGAAGAAAGAGGTGTCATCATTGGTTTAGTCTACATCATGGCTTCTTCTTAGTTGAAAACATATGGAAAGTGCGCAAACATGATGCGAAAAGCAGAAGGACCAGGATGGTTAAAACAGAGGAATAGTGCTTATAAAGCATGTGCATTTCCTTTATGTACTGTTCTGACTCCTCTAATTGGTGGATTATCATCTATATGTTCTCAAACAAAGCACAAGTTGCTAAGCTAATAAGTAATTATATTCCAGTTGCAGATGTTTGTTAATAATATTGAAGGTTTTAAAGGAGATGATGGCATGTTTTAATGGCTAGCCAGATTAAAAATTGTCACCGTAGGCTGCGGTGCATGTAGAACGCTTGCCGGTCTGCACAGATCATTGCTGCTCATCTCTGGTCTCCTAACAGGCTCTCAACTGAAATCTGGTAAAACACTTGCATTATTCATAACTCCTCTCCTTCTAAAGAAATACCTGCTGCAAATGGCTAATAAAACAAGAACAAAAGCCAGTGAAGCACTTGGTTTGCGTTGCATCACTATAAGCAAGATTCCAGTTGTTGGTAACAATTTGAAAACATGGAAAATGCATTAGTTAATCATATGGATGCAATCAGTTCTATAGCTATTGTGCCGTAATACTGTACAATCATAATGTGTTCTGCAGTACAGCAGATACTCAGATGCTTAAGGACTTATATGAGCTTTTGTTGCCATCCACCATCAACTTTCAATGTATTGAACAGCCTACAGTTGAGACATTTTATTGGTGGAATTATTGTTTATAGTTATATCCTATCCTTTCTCCAAGGAGATCAGTGTAGCAAACATGGTTCTAAACCCTACTCCAGATTGTATTCTTGTGCTAATAAAATTGTGGAGTAGGTTAAGCCGAAAGAGATGGTTAGTTCAGAAGCACATATTGCCTTTTATTATTACATAGTATTCAAGAACCTGGTATTTATGTCTTTGCTTTCCTTCCCCATTTTGTTTACCACAAGTGATGTCTTCCTGGGTTAATCAGCCATAATTTCCTGCTGTGTCTACAAACATTGTGTTATATACAAAGGACAGAACTAACCAAGATGCTAATTTAATGGTTTGAAATTGGTTTAAGATTTTAATTTCCTACCATCCTGGTATCCACAGTTTCTCAGTTTGGATATAACATGATATATGGTTAATTGAACCAGAAGGATTTGAGTTCTGTCATACAAAATAAAAATAAAAATACCTGGAACAGTCATCTGGAGTAGATGGGCTAGGCCAATGTTGGTGAATCTATGACACGGGTACCAAAGGTGGCACGCGGAGCCCTTTCTGTGGGCATGCGACATCACCCCCTCACAGCCACGGCACTTCCCCCTCCGCTCGGAGCACACCACTATGCTCTGTGCAGAGAGCTGGGTGAAGGAGAGGCCGTGGCTTCTGGGCTCATTCGTAGCCCCAGTTTACTCTCCATCCACACCATTCTGGGCCCCTCAGAAGCATGCTATCCGATGCTATTCAATGAAAATCAAAAGCATGCTATTCAATCCTCACTTTCCTTAAGGGTAGCACCCTATGCTACTCTTTGGATAAGCCAGGATGGAAGAGTAGGCTTTTGAATTTTCCATGGCCACAGCTGTTCTTCCATCCTCACTTTCCCCAAAGGTGCAACCCTTCAGGAACGCACGGATCGAAGAGCAGGAGTGCTGCCCTTTGGCTTCCTGAGTAATTGCACACATTGGATTTGTCAAGAAGAACATATAAGTGGTGACCAAATTAGGGAGGCGGTGGGATATATTAATAAGGAATATGGGTGCAACAAGCAGAACAACAGTCAGAGTCAAAAACAAAATGTTTAAGGCAACAGAACAATATGCCTTCCTCTGGAGTATCCAAGACTGGAACTGGCCTTATTTGAAGGAGTTTATAAAGCGCTCAGTGCATCAGAATGCAGTCAAACTCAGGAGCATCAGTGTGTGAAAATCTCTTAAAATGACATGGAAAATGGGCAGATTCTAACACTTTCTAGTTTCTACACTGGTTGAAAAACATGGACATAAGGACTTGGGATTCATTTCTGTGGGAAAGGAAGGCTCACCAAAATTTGGAACACAGCAGATGCTTGGGTGTACATGAAGCTTCCAGCATCCGCTGCCTTCCAGGAAGGATGAGGTTGTGCTCACTCATTCCTGAGCAACTAACATATCACTTGTGGGTAGTAGAGAATAACAGGGCCCGCTGCTAAAAGTCTACTGTGCTTTTCCCAAGTTTTCAGCATACAGTATTTCCTTTTCCGTCCCTTTTCCCTCTCTTGGGTCAGCCCAGCAGTTCTGCAGGGGAAGCTACTTGCTTCAATTAGCACCACGGGAATGATGGGGGTGGGGGATTTCAGCAAGACAGGAATTGCTCTTAATGGTATAGAAAGACTTAAAAATGTTTGCTTTAGTGGTGGGATCAATGTTTGTGCTCCCCAGTCTTCCTTTACAAAATGTATATGCCAGTATTACGTATTGAAGCTCTAATAAGCAAGTACAGAAGTTGTTGCTTATAACCAGTTCTAAAAAGATGAATAGAAGAATTTATTTATTTAATACATTTATGCCACCCCTTTGCCCCAAAAGATGGTGTTTCAAGGCAGCTTGCAAGGATTTCTAAAGATATAAAAATGGATAAAACCAACATGTAGCTAAAATCCACAAATCATGAATTAGAGGACTCAGACTAGTTGGATACTTTTAAATATAGATTGGATGGCGGTCTCTCAGGGATGATTTAGCAGTGGATTTCTTGCTTTGTCAAGGTTTTAAAATGCCCTGTTTTTGTTTCCAGAGATACAGGTCTGTGCCCTTGTAAGAAATGAGATCTATGTGAGGCCTACTCCTGTTCAGATTTCTAGCCAGGCAGGAAGGCTTTTTTTTTGGAGGGGGGGGGAATCAGCTCCGTTCCATTCCATTCTCTTCCCTCCATTCCATTCTTTTCCCTGCCTCCCAGCAGCAGACAACATTTTGTGGCCATTGAGCATCCCTGATCCTCACTGGATTATTTGTAAGTTCAAGATTTGCATTCTTCCCAAAAAATGTTTGTTGATGTTTTGCTTCCACCAAACTTGCGGTCCTTCCAACCCTACCAATCCCTCCCCTCTTGTGTGCGAATAATGTATTGTTTATATTTGGATCCAGTCTCTGAGTTGACAAGAGGAAGAGATGAGCAGGCTTGTGAAAATCCCAGCCTTTATTGTGGCATTTGCAATTGAGACGCATGATAATATGCTGACTTACTGCAGCTCACTTATTGGTATATTGAGCCACTGGAACTCCTTCAATATTGCCAACAAATTTGGCATGAGCTTTTTCCAGGGTATGGCATGAAGTATCTGTTTGCTGTTCAACTTAGATGAAAAAAAAAACACTTGCTTTAGAGAGGAAAAGAATATCCAGTCAGGGCTAGGAATATTGACACGCTCAATGCCAAGGGTTACTTCCTTTGTGGGCATGGGATGGCCTGCCAAGTAGAAAGAAAACTCAAGGATGGGCAGATAATTGTGGTGTGTTTTTTATTTTATTTTAGCAACTGAAAACCCTAAAACCTTTCTTCAGCACATAATGATCCACCACAATTTCCTTCTGCATCATCATAGTGGTTACAGCATCTTTACTTTTCCTAGCTTGAACATCCACCCTGCCAATCTAGCCTGATGAAGAGGTTTCATTCCTTCAACTCCTTTTCTTGCTGCTGCCTTATAGCTGAAAATATTATGTAATGACTTCCAATGGTTATATCAGTCATAGCAGTGCCAGTCATTAAGCTGTTTTCACTACAATGGGGATCCTCTTTGCTTGCTCTTAGGAATTCATCCTAGCATTTTGGCAAAGCGTGGGAGGACTGGGTCTTGGCCTCAGAAAGAAAGTCCTGATAGCATTTTGATATCTCCATGCTGCTAGTATTATTAAATGGTCATGAATCAGATGTGCGTGTGCGGTCATGTAGACTTGACATTGGTTTGGCATTTCATTTTGAACATTGTCAATGTTGCTTATTACCTCATGAAGCCTGCAAGGCAAATCACTGAATGCTTCATGAGGTAATAAGCAACTCTCCCATGTTTTCTCTCATTCTCCCACGTTAAGTAAGGAGTCCCAACGGAAGAAAGGGGGCGTTGCTGTAAAGATTCATAATCATTGTGCCAAATGCAGGTTTCTTGTATCAACCTTCAATTTGTTCCAGAATTATGGAATGTGATACCTCTGTGGCTTATTCTACCCCCTACCCCCTCTACCCACAAACAACATACTCAGAACCCAGCTCCCTTCAGCATACAGAGTTTCTGTTGCTGAAGATGGCATTATTGAGGTTGACAAAGGGTGCTCATGACAGCAAATCCACTGTACACATCAAGTGTAATCTTCCTTTAACTTTGGGAAGTGGGCACTTTGCCATCACTTTAGCTGTCACGAAAACACATTTATTTTGTTATTGCCTAAAGCCACTTTGGTGGAACTGCCAATTTGTTTTTTGAAATCTCAGTAAAAAGACAAAGAATATTATTGGATCTGTCCTCTATACTCTGCTTAGAGTGTATAGCTTCGTTAAAATTGGTATGGAGATGGAAATGAACGTTTCTTTCCCAAACCGTTGACTCATTTTTGAATAAATATGCTTAAAAATAATGCTCAGTGTTGAGTGATTGAAGATGGGCCCACCATGAAACTTTCAGGAAACAGCTATTATATGATTGGGAAGCCAGGAACAAAAGATACACTGTCACCCAGTGCCAAGGTCTTAAGAACCGTGGTTGAAAGCAAAACTCTTAAAGTGGCTTAATGATACAAATATGTTGAAACACTAACGTAATAAAAGCAGTGCAAGTGGGATTTCAAAAGCAAATGGGAAAATATTAACATGAGAATGCATCTGGACAGATGGGTGGGAGTTTAAAAGTGTCCTCATGTTCTCCTGGCAAACATAGTGATGGTTCTGGTTCCTATTAGAACAATTTGGAAGTCAACAAACTGCTGACCTTAATTAAGAAGCTTTTTATAATCCATCATTCTCTTCCTTTTGCAGCCCTTTGCTAAAGAATCTGAGGAACTTGTTTTGAGCTTGGAAAAATCTGTATCTTGGAAGCTCAGCAGATCACTTAATGCTCTTTAAAAAGCAAACTGGTAATTAAAACTGTAGTTGTAAATAAGAAATGCAAGCATTCTATGTTAGTGCTCAATGCAAACAAACAAAATAAACAAAACAAAACTGAGAACTAGCAGTAGCTATGATTAGGTGGGGGAGACTTTATTTATTTATTTATTTATTTATTTATTTATTTATTTATTTATTTATTTATTTATTTATTTATCTACTTATCTATTTATCTATTTATCTTAGAGTATTTTTACCCCTCCTTTCTCCTTGGAAAAGGACCCAAGGCGGCTTACAGTAATAAGGGATAATATACAGTCCAATACAATTAAGACATGTTCAAGTATTTGAGAACAAGGAATTGAGGAACATCTTACAGCATTAATAGGCATTACATTAAAGCTACAAGATTATAAGTAGTTATAAACACAAAGTCCATGTGAACCTATAGATTCATATATAATACACATGGTAGTCCATCAATCAGGGAAAGCTTGCCTCAAGAGAAAGGTCTTTTGCCTGTTTCCAGAAGGACAACAGAGATGGGGCAGGCCTGGCCTCTAGTGGTATTTCTTCCGTTCTGGGTAGCATAAAGATAACATGCCTTTAGTAAATCCAGAGGAACCTCACAGGATTTTAGGGATCTTTAGGATTCTTTTGTTTAGGGGTGTGCTTTTTTATGATTTAATTGGCTAAAGCCATTTAATCCCTAAAGAAAGCTTGAAAAAAAGAGGCACAAAGCTATTCTGATAACACAATCACAGTGCTTGAGAAATAAAAATCATGATCAGTCCACGGCAGCAGCAGGAATAAAACACACCACAGAAAACATTACAAGACGTGATCCATTCATCAATCTAGGCCACATCAGCAACACCTCGTATTGCCAATACAGTGATCCAACAAACCAACCAAACTAGAGACCATAGGAAAATGCATGGCAACTCTGGCTCAGCCATGCCGGCTAGATCTGCATGGCCATGCAGAAAGAGAACATTGTTTTTCAGGCATGTGAGATGCTTACGTAGTGGTTTTGCTGTTGCTTTTCTGAAATGAATTTCCATGGCCTGGAAGGAATTCAAACCTAGGTCTCCTGAGTCCTAAGTCCCTCCTGACACCACACTGCCTCTCGTTCATCCTGTATTCAATAACTTAGGGTTCAGATGCTAAATCAACTCACAACAAAGGGTTCCATTTAAGTTGTCTTTGGGAAATTGAGTATAGAGCAGTGATGGCGAACCTTTTAGAGACCAAGTGCACAAACTGCGATTCAAAACCCACTTTTTTTTGCCAAGTGCCAATACAGTAACCTGTATACAGGTGGCTATGAAGGGATAATGCCGGGTGACCACAGAAAGGGCTCCGAGTGCCACCTTGGGCACCCGTGCCATAGGTTCACCATCACTGGTGTGTGTGTGTGTGTTGTGTCATTACAGTCGTGACCGACTCTTTGTGACCCCACGTCCATGGAGTTTTCTTGGCAAGAGTACTGGAGTGCCTTGCCAGTTCCTACTCCAGGCACCTACAGCACCTGGTATTCCCTGGTGGTCTCCCATCCAAGTACTAACCAGGGCCAACCCTGCTTAGCTTCTGAAATCAGGCGAGATCGGATGTGCTTAGGGCATCTAGGCAGCTAGAGTGTTATCTACCTACAAGGTAGGCACTGTATGGCATTGTAGATGCATATCTGATAGCACCTCCCATCATTTTCCCCTCACCACTAACTGTGCTTGCTGGAACTGGGAACTGGAGAGGAACAGGTACCTGAGATGCAACATAATTGTCACTTTGGTTTAAATGATGGTGTTGCTAGTTTACATCATTTAACCAGTAACAAAGAGAAAAATAATCACTCAGTTTATTTGAACTGTTTTTACTACTTTTGTTGAGTTTGATGCAAGACAAAAAATGAAGTCAACAATTTTGGAAATAGGTTGTTGCGGGTTTTCCAGGCTGTTTGGCCATGTTCTGGAGGTTTTTCTTCCTAACGTTTCACCAGTCACTGTGGCCAACATCTTCACGAATACAATTCTGGGAATAGTTTATGACTCCTGACCTGCTTCTGCCTGTCCTTGGACAATAACAGAATATCATTACAGACATCTTTCACTGTTGTATTTGAAACACAAGCTAAAATGAACATGACATATTTGAAAAGAAATCATAGAAGTGGCAACCTTGAACGATAGCTCAGTGGTTTAGGGTTGAGAGTTCATTTCCTCTCTATGCCTCCTTTACAGGGGCTGTAGTTGATGATCCATAAGGTCCCTGCTAGCTTTTGAATTCTAAAGTAGTAGTAGTAGTAGTAGTAGTAGTAGTAGTAGTAGTAGTAGTAGTAGTGCATCATTAAACAGTAACTTATAGTTCCGTTACTTATAAAAAAGAAAAAAATGTTTTGTCAGGTTAACTTTTCCAATTGTTCCCAGGTTATAAATTCTTTATTAAGACTGGTGCCAGATAGGAGAGATCCACAGCATTTCCATCACTGGCAAAAGTTAATGTAATTATTCTTGCAGAAGTTAAGCCATTCAAGATTAGGAGGCTCATATGCTTGTAAGATTCCATTTTATAGAGAGGTACACTTTATAATACACACGGCAACAGCAACAACCCAAAATGTTGCTAAAACTTTACCAAATATGCTTCAGATTAAACAGTTATTATAGTCGTGTTTCCTGGTAAAGCTTTTTCTAGAGTAACAGTTTTCGCTCTGAGCTCACTTGATTGGTGTTTATGTTAAGTAGGCATTCCTTGCTATTGTAGTCTGTGTTTATGTTTCTATCTGAAATCATTGCATTTCACTGTTTTTCCTCTTCCTGAAAAACTGCCTGGCACACCTACAACCCAGCACTTGCCTTTGCTTGGCTGCCTCTGTTGTATGCAAACAGAACCACCGCCCAGTTCTAAGGAGCCTTACGTAGAAGGTGTGTGTGTCTTTGCAGAAAAGGGACAGTGAGAATGAATATGGTCAAGTTACAGCAAGCCAATGGTTCTAGCTGTGCACAATTGTAAACCCAGTTCAGGGATAGAAGCCCATCTGAATATGCCCCCACCCCAAGTTGCTTGCATCCAGTGCAGAGTAGAAGCAAAGGGAATGAAAACTTTACAGCAGACACTGTATTGTTTCCCCCTTTCTCTTGGGGGTGGGGTACATGTCTAGTAGACCTCACACCTGTGTGAAAATGCTAGGAGGAGGAGGAGGAGGAGGAGGAGGAGGAGGAGGAGGAAAAGAAGAAGAAGAAGAAGTCTCTGTCAAGTTGTTGGATTCAGCTCCCAGTGATATCTAGAGGTGCAAATTATGGAAGCCCCTTGTAGCCACTAGAGATGATAACCCATATCAGTGCACGCATCGCAGAACACAAGAACGCAGTCAAAAAAGAAGAAAAATCTTCCTCTCTCTTCCAGCACATAAAAACAACAGGTCATGAAATTGATTTTAAAAGAACCAAACTCATCTCCAAAACTGAACACTTCAACAGTCGAATAATCATGGAAGCCATTGAAATAGAGAAACACCCAAACAACATGAATAAACGTGATGACACCTCCCGCTTGCCTGACATCTGGAAACTAGCCCTGGTCAACAGACGAGCCTCTGTCACAAAGACTGACACCAGGTCCAAAAGGACACAAGATGCCACCACCTTCCATCCACACCAAACACAAACCCAGACCCTTCCCACAGATGAAACGAAACCACCATCCAATAACAAAACCACGACTGCACCATCTACCGCTACTCCCCACTCCAGCCACCACATGGAGCACACTTACACACGCCAAAAAAACATTGGGAGACCACAGACACGCAGCCAGACCAAAATGAATTCACAAGACACAGGACCCCACTCCACCAAAGCCCAGGATGCTGCCAGAACACCCATCACCAAGGTCGTTAAGAAACAAAAGGCTAATAGACACACATCCAGCACCTCACCCACACATGACTTCTCTAAACAGCCATCTAACCCACCAGCAGTTAAGCCCTTAACGATCGCCTCAGCCACACAGCAGATCACAAAAGAACAAACGAACCTACAATCAGCAACAGAGCAAGCAAACCACACACCCCCAGCAGTATTTATAGAAGGACTTCAACTGAGATCACACTTTGCTTCAAGAAGAAAGAAGCCAGAACACCAGCCTGAAGATGACGAGTGAGACCTCGTCGAAACGTCGCCAAAACAACCAGATTTCTACACGGGAAGAAACCCGAATCCACCCTAACATGCATATATATATATATATATATATATATATATATATATATATATATATATATATATATATATATATATATATATATATATATATATATATATATATATATATATATATATATATATATGTTTTCGTAGATTTTCACGGGTATAGGTATGCATGTTAGGGTGGATTCGGGTTTCTTCCCGTGTAGAAATCTGGTTGTTTTGGCGACGTTTCGACGAGGTCTCACTCGTCATCTTCAGGCTGGTGTTCTGGCTTCTTTCTTCTTGAAGCAAAGCGTGATCTCAGTTGAAGTCCTTCTATAAATACTGCTGGGGGTGTGTGGTTTGCTTGCACTGTTGTTGATTGTAGGTTCGTTTGTTCTTTTGTGATCTGCTGTGTGGCTGAGGCGATCGTTAAGGGCTTAACTGCTGGTGGGTTAGATGGCTGTTTAGAGAAGTCATGTGTGGGTGAGGTGCTGGATGTGTGTCTATTAGCCTTTTGTTTCTTAACGACCTTGGTGATGGGTGTTCTGGCAGCATCCTGGGCTTTGGTGGAGTGGGGTCCTGTGTCTTGTGAATTCATTTTGGTCTGGCTGCGTGTCTGTGGTCTCCCAATGTTTTTTTGGCGTGTGTAAGTGTGCTCATGTGTGGTGGCTGGAGTGGGGAGTAGCGGTAGATGGTGCAGTCGTGGTTTTGTTATTGGATGGTGGTTTCGTTTCATCTGTGGGAAGGGTCTGGGTTTGTGTTTGGTGTGGATGGAAGGTGGTGGCATCTTGTGTCCTTTTGGACCTGGTGTCAGTCTTTGTGACAGAGGCTCGTCTGTTGACCAGGGCTAGTTTCCAGATGTCAGGCAAGCGGGAGGTGTCATCACGTTTATTCATGTTGTTTGGGTGTTTCTCTATTTCAATGGCTTCCATGATTATTCGACTGTTGAAGTGTTCAGTTTTGGAGATGAGTTTGGTTCTTTTAAAATCAATTTCATGACCTGTTGTTTTTATGTGCTGGAAGAGAGAGGAAGATTTTTCTTCTTTTTTTACTGCGTTCTTGTGTTCTGCGATGCGTGCGCTTATTCTCCTGTTTGTCTGTCCGATGTATGTGGCTGGGCAGACTTTGCATGGTATTTCGTAGACTCCTTGGTTTTCTAGCTCAATCTTGTCTTTGGGGTTTCTTAAAATGTTGGCTATTTTTTGTTCGGTGCAAAAGGCTGTCTTGATATTGTGTTTGTGGAGAATTTTGCTGATTTTGTCTGTGGTGCCTTTGATGTAAGGGAGGAGGGCAGTGCCGTTGTTCTCTTCTGTTTCTTGGTTCTTGGGGGGTGTTTCTTTTTGGATTAGTTTGGTGATGGTGTTTTTTTGGAATCCGTTCGCAATTAAAGCATTCGAGAGAGTGTGTAATTCAGTTTTTAGGTGGTCTTTGTCAGCGAGGCGTTTGGTTCTGGAGATGAGGGTTTTTTGCTACGGAGTTGATCTGTGCAGGGTGGTGGTGTGATTGTGCATTTAAGTAGCGGTTTGTATGTGTTTTTTTCCGGTAGATGGTATGTCCTAAGGAGCCGTCGGGTTTTTTGTAGATTAGGACGTCCAGGAAGGGAAGTTGGTTGTTGGCTTCTATTTCCATAGTGAATTGTATTTTGGGGTGTAGGCTGTTGAGATGTGTGAGGAAGTTGTTCAGTTTGTCTTTCCCGTGTGGCCAGATAACAAAGGTGTCGTCAACATATCTGAGCCAGAGTTTGGGTTTATGTTCGGACTTCTGTAACGCGTTGGTTTCAAAGTGTTCCATATATAGGTTTGCGATGACCGGTGAGAGGGGTGATCCCATGGGTGCTCCTTCTATCTGTTTGTATCTTTGTCCATTGTGGATGAAGTATGTGTTGGTTAGGCAGTGGTTGGTCAGATCTAGGATGTGCTTGGGGGGGTTGTATTTGTTGTGGATAGCTGTCAAGGCTTCTTGAATGGGCACTTGTGTGAAGAGCGAAACAACATCGAAGCTCACGAGTAGGTCATTGGGTCGTAGGTCTTGTTTCTTTATAATTTCTATGAAGTGGAACGAGTTTTGTACGTATGAAGAGATGGATTCTGCATAGGGCTGGAGTTGTTTGGCAAGAAATTTGGCGAGGTTTTGTAGGGGTGAGCCTATGGAGCTGACTATGGGTCTGAGAGGTGTTCCTTCTTTGTGAATCTTGTTAAGCCCTTAACGATCGCCTCAGCCCTTAACGATCGCCTCAGCCCTTAACGATCGCCTCAGCCACACAGCAGATCACAAAAGAACAAACGAACCTACAATCAACAACAGTGCAAGCAAACCACACACCCCCAGCAGTATTTATAGAAGGACTTCAACTGAGATCACGCTTTGCTTCAAGAAGAAAGAAGCCAGAACACCAGCCTGAAGATGACGAGTGAGACCTCGTCGAAACGTCGCCAAAACAACCAGATTTCTACACGGGAAGAAACCCGAATCCACCCTAACATGCATATATATATATATATATATATATATATATATATATATATATATATATATATATATATATATATATATATATATATATATATATATATATATATATATATATATATATATATATATATATATATATATATATATGCATATATGCATATATATATATGCATAACATGCATATATATATATATATATATATATATATATATATATATATATATATATATATATATATATATATATATATATATATTTGTTTTCGTAGATTTTCACGGGTATAGGTATGCATGTTAGGGTGGATTCGGGTTTCTTCCCGTGTAGAAATCTGGTTGTTTTGGCGACGTTTCGACGAGGTCTCACTCGTCATCTTCAGGCTGGTGTTCTGGCTTCTTTCTTCTTGAAGCAAAGCGTGATCTCAGTTGAAGTCCTTCTATAAATACTGCTGGGGGTGTGTGGTTTGCTTGCTCTGTTGCTGATTGTAGGTTCGTTTGTTCTTTTGTGATCTGCTGTGTGGCTGAGGCGATCGTTAAGGGCTTAACTGCTGGTGGGTTAGATGGCTGTTTAGAGGCATCATGTGTGGGTGAGGTGCTGGATGTGTGTCTATTAGCCTTTTGTTTCTTAACGACCTTGGTGATGGGTGTTCTGGCAGCATCCTGGGCTTTGGTGGAGTGGGGTCCTGTGTCTTGTGAATTCATTTTGGTCTGGCTGCGTGTCTGTGGTCTCCCAATGTTTTTTTGGCGTGTGTAAGTGTGCTCCATGTGGTGGCTGGAGTGGGGAGTAGCGGTAGATGGTGCAGTCGTGGTTTTGTTATTGGATGGTGGTTTCGTTTCATCTGTGGGAAGGGTCTGGGTTTGTGTTTGGTGTGGATGGAAGGTGGTGGCATCTTGTGTCCTTTTGGACCTGGTGTCAGTCTTTGTGACAGAGGCTCGTCTGTTGACCAGGGCTAGTTTCCAGATGTCAGGCAAGCGGGAGGTGTCATCACGTTTATTCATGTTGTTTGGGTGTTTCTCTATTTCAATGGCTTCCATGATTATTCGACTGTTGAAGTGTTCAGTTTTGGAGATGAGTTTGGTTCTTTTAAAATCAATTTCATGACCTGTTGTTTTTATGTGCTGGAAGAGAGAGGAAGATTTTTCTTCTTTTTTTACTGCGTTCTTGTGTTATGCGATGCGTGCGCTTATTCTCCTGTTTGTCTGTCCGATGTATGTGGCTGGGCAGACTTTGCATGGTATTTCGTAGACTCCTTGGTTTTCTAGCTCAATCTTGTCTTTGGGGTTTCTTAAAATGTTGGCTATTTTTTGTTCGGTGCAAAAGGCTGTCTTGATATTGTGTTTGTGGAGAATTTTGCTTATTTTGTCTGTGGTGCCTTTGATGTAAGGGAGGAGGGCAGTGCCGTTGTTCTCTTCTGTTTCTTGGTTCTTGGGGGGTGTTTCTTTTTGGATTAGTTTGGTGATGGTGTTTTTTTGGAATCCGTTCGCAATTAAAGCATTCGAGAGAGTGTGTAATTCAGTTTTTAGGTGGTCTTTGTCAGCGAGGCGTTTGGTTCTGGAGATGAGGGTTTTTGCTACGGAGTTGATCTGTGCAGGGTGGTGGTGTGATTGTGCATTTAAGTAGCGGTTTGTATGTGTTTTTTTCCGGTAGATGGTATGTCCTAAGGAGCCATCGGGTTTTTTGTAGATTAGGACGTCCAGGAAGGGGAGTTGGTTGTTGGCTTCTATTTCCATAGTGAATATAATTTCCATAGTGAACATAAACCCAAACTCTGGCTCAGATATGTTGACGACACCTTTGTTATCTGGCCACACGGGAAAGACAAACTGAACAACTTCCTCACACATCTCAACAGCCTACACCCCAAAATACAATTCACTATGGAAATAGAAGCCAACAACCAACTCCCCTTCCTGGACGTCCTAATCTACAAAAAAACCCGATGGCTCCTTAGGACATACCATCTACCGGAAAAAAACACATACAAACCGCTACTTAAATGCACAATCACACCACCACCCTGCACAGATCAACTCCGTAGCAAAAAC
Organism: Phrynocephalus guinanensis; assembly: GCA_037367245.1. Taxonomy (NCBI): domain Eukaryota; kingdom Metazoa; phylum Chordata; class Lepidosauria; order Squamata; family Agamidae; genus Phrynocephalus; species Phrynocephalus guinanensis. The sequence goes on from CM074734.1 coordinate 89,679,979, forward strand.
CCTCATCTCCAGAACCAAACGCCTCGCTGACAAAGACCACCTAAAAACTGAATTACACACTCTCTCGAATGCTTTAATTGCGAACGGATTCCAAAAAAACACCATCACCAAACTAATCCAAAAAGAAACACCCCCCAAGAACCAAGAAACAGAAGAGAACAACGGCACTGCCCTCCTCCCTTACATCAAAGGCACCACAGACAAAATCAGCAAAATTCTCCACAAACACAATATCAAGACAGCCTTTTGCACCGAACAAAAAATAGCCAACATTTTAAGAAACCCCAAAGACAAGATTGAGCTAGAAAACCAAGGAGTCTACGAAATACCATGCAAAGTCTGCCCAGCCACATACATCGGACAGACAAACAGGAGAATAAGCGCACGCATCGCATAACACAAGAACGCAGTAAAAAAAGAAGAAAAATCTTCCTCTCTCTTCCAGCACATAAAAACAACAGGTCATGAAATTGATTTTAAAAGAACCAAACTCATCTCCAAAACTGAACACTTCAACAGTCGAATAATCATGGAAGCCATTGAAATAGAGAAACACCCAAACAACATGAATAAACGTGATGACACCTCCCGCTTGCCTGACATCTGGAAACTAGCCCTGGTCAACAGACGAGCCTCTGTCACAAAGACTGACACCAGGTCCAAAAGGACACAAGATGCCACCACCTTCCATCCACACCAAACACAAACCCAGACCCTTCCCACAGATGAAACGAAACCACCATCCAATAACAAAACCACGACTGCACCATCTACCGCTACTCCCCACTCCAGCCACCACATGGAGCACACTTACACACGCCAAAAAAACATTGGGAGACCACAGACACGCAGCCAGACCAAAATGAATTCACAAGACACAGGACCCCACTCTACCAAAGCCCAGGATGCTGCCAGAACACCCATCACCAAGGTCGTTAAGAAAAACAAAAGGCTAATAGACACACATCCAGCACCTCACCCACACAGGATGTCTCTAAACAGCCATCTAACCCACCAGCAGTTAAGCCCTTAACGATCGCCTCAGCCACACAGCAAATCACAAAAGAACAAACAAACCTACAATCAGCAACAGAGCAAGCAAACCACACCCCCCCAGCAGTATTTATAGAAGGACTTCAACTGAGATCACACTCTGCTTCAAGAAGAAAGAAGCCAGAACACCAGCCTGAAGATGACGAGTGAGACCTCGTCGAAACGTCGCCAAAACAACCAGATTTCTACACGGGAAGAAACCCGAATCCACCCTAACATGCATACCTATACCCGTGAAAATCTACGAAAACATATATATATATATATATATATATATATATATATATATATATATATATATATATATATATATATATATATATATATATATATATATATATATATATATATATATATATATATATATATATATATATTAGTACAAGATAAGCTCCTGTCATTTACACTGTGTTTTGCCTGCACTGGTGCAAGTATGAGTGTGCAGCTCCTTGCAATGACTTCTGATTTGAGAACAGGTTCTCATGGCATACCTCCTTATTTATTTTCATTTGTGTGCCATTATTCCGACCAAAAAAATCCAGAACGGTGCACACAGCATTATAGACAATCCTTACATATTCTGAATCACACAACTGTGCAAAATACTTTATATAAATAGTCAAAATGCAAATACAAACTAGCAATAATCTAAAACCCTCCATATAGTCTCATTTCACTTCTGTTCTCTGTGGTAAATACTGTTTATTTTTGCTTAGGGAAAGACATGCCTGTGTGCTCATGTTCTGGGGCCATGGGCAAGGCTGGGGCAGGCTCTCTGTATAATTTTTCTTAGTGTAAGTATAGAGGGCTTGGTCTTTATTGATCTGTAATGTCAATAGAGAATAGCTGAGTTGTCCAGTCATGGCATTTTCTGCTAGATGCACTAGCATCTTGAATGTACTAGAAAGTAGTCCCATAGTCCCTTTTTGAATACAGCGGTACCTCGGATTAAGAATGCTTCAGTTAAAGAAAAACCCAGTTTAAGAAATGAAATTATTGGAAATGGGAATGCCTCGGTTTAAGAAAAAAATAAATTGCATATTTCTGTCTTTTTTTCTGGCCTCTGGAACAGATTAATTGGTTTTCAATGTATTCTTAGGGGAAACGGCATTTCAGTTTAAGAATTTTTAGCAATTCAAAACAAACTGGAGAATGAATTAATTACAGCATTACCTCGTAAGATGAATGCCCCTTAAGACAAAAAACTTGTAAGGCGAATGCAATTTCCAGGAATAGGAAAACCTCATAAGATGAATTTTTCCTATGGGATGCCTCGCAAGAGGAATTCAACGCATTCCTATGGAAACTGTGCTAAACCACGTTTTGTAGGACAATTTTTTCAGAAAATGAATTCACCCGTAGAACAAATTAAATTCATCTTAAGAGGTACTGCTATACTTAAACGAGGTGCCACTGTACTTTGGTGCCAGTAGCACAGGGTAGGTTCTGTCTGCTGAGTCAGCGTTACTGGTGCTATAAAAAGGTAAAGGTAAAGGTTTCCCCCCGCACATGCATGCTAGTTGTGTCCGACTTTAGGGGCAGTGCTCATCTACGTATTCAAGCCGAACAGCCAGTGTTGTGCAAGTCCATGGCCACATGGCTGGCATGGCTGCAAGGAAACACTGTTTTACCTTTCTGCTTTTTATGGTGGTACCTATTTATCTACTTGTATTTACGTGCTTTTGAACCACTAGGTTGGCAGGAGCTGGGGTTAACAGCAGGAGCTCACTCTACTGTGTGGCACCTGGGATTGAAACTGCTGAGCTGCCATCTTTGTAGCTGTCAGTTTTCAGTGCTGTAGTCCGCTGAGCTACCACAAATAACCTTATAAGTTATAACAGTTCTCCTTCACTCTCAAAGACTTATTTTTTTGTTATTCAATTATTCTACATTTTACCCCATTCTCCCATTTTGACTTTCATATTTAAATCTTATTTATTTATTTATTTATTTTGAGTACTTTTACCCCTCCTCTCTCACCATAACATATATTTTAATATTTTCTCATATGTTAGCATTTTATATATTTCACTTATTATTCCTTTTCTAAGTTCCATCATCTCTATTTTCCCTCTTTTTAAAATAATTCTTTGAATTCAATCCTTTTTCCACCCTCTCCTTCTATGGTTTTCCATTCTTCCATTTTTCCAACTGTAGTATGTCCAGCCATGATATGCCCTCTCATAACGTCTCTCTTGTACATTCCTCACATGGCATTTGCTTTATCCTTTCCCTCATTCTCATTATTCCCTTAAGTGGGAACACCCCTTTTCACTCTTTAAGAAGTTTATTTTTTGATTTCTAGTACCTGTGCAAAATATTTATTTATTTATTTATTTATTTATTTATTTATTTATTTATTTATTTATTTATTTATTTGGTGCATTTATATACTGCGGCCTTTTTCCGTACCGGAACTCAGGGCGGTTCACAATAAAAAAGATAAAATCAGTACAAACACGGTTAAAATAGTTAAAATAGCAAAACGATATAGAAAGATACAAGAGAAAAAAAATAGTAGGAATAAAATAGAACAGGATAAAGATGGCAAGGAGGGAACCCACGGCGGGAGCAGCAGATGGGGGGAAAAGGTGTTGTTATTGGACTTAACTCTCTGCTATAATATAATATAATATAATATAATATAATATAATATAATATAATATAATATAATAAATAGCATTCCATCCTATTTTTCAAAAAATGAGTGGCCAGATGACCAGATGGGCAGGATATAAATAAATAAATAAATAAATAAATAAATAAATAAATAAATAAATAAATCACTATTGTAACGGGAATCTATTTTGATTGATTGGCTATATAATGCAATTTAAGCTTGGGTAGAAGCCATGGGAATTATTTTGACAGGTCTGGACATCTGGTCCTTGCACTGTTGTTGCCCAGCTGAAAAAGACAAAATATTGTCTGTCAGTTTCACAGCTGAGGAAAGCTGTCACTATCCCTTGTAAGGCAGCTTGGAATGCCTGTTTCCTCATCACCACCTCTAATCCCTAAGCTACTTGCAAGTGGTTTCCATCCCACAGTTGAAGAAACATTGTGCTACATGCTTTGGTTTCATCCCAGTCCTTTTAATAGCCTCAGAATGAGTCAGGTTGGTTTCCTGTGTGCGCTGAAAAGCAAATTGAACATAAGTTTGCTTCTGTGTCCTTTGCTCTGCAAGGCTGTCAGTGACAATGTTCTATTTTATTTGTTTCAAGGTGACATTTCATCCCTCCCTGCCTCCCGCAAAGAGTTCTGTGATTGTTTATAATGGAGGGGTGGCTATTTATAAGTAACACAGCTTGATTTTCAAGTAGTAACAGGGATGTCAGGGCTGCAGGTGTGGCTGTGAGCAGAGTCCTTCCCTTTACATTGAGGCCTTTTCAGCCACTTGACAGGTGCTTCTGCAGTTCCCTCATCCTATACCAGATGGCTGCTCTCTTGGTTTAAGGAGGAGTAAGGAGTTGCTTTGTGGTCACCTAGCAACCAAGGACATACCAAATAGAGAGAGTTGACCAATGTGCCCTGTGATTACTAGGCAGACACTAACTGCTTTTTCTTCCTCCTCCATGTTGAAAAGGACAGGGTGGCAGTGCCCAGTGGTGGTGCTTGGTAGCTGATGGGAGGAGGGGTGGGGAGACACACAGCCTGGGGATGCAAACTGGCCTGTTAAATTGATCGGCTGGCACACCTGAGGTTATAACAGGTGAAACTTGGTCAAGATCTATTCACCATTTCCCCAAAGTTGAAGGAGTTGGCGTTCTTCCTCTCCAGTAGGAGAAGGTGTTTCTGCAATGATTGTTTAGGGCTGGGTGAGCTGTGGCAGCCTGGGTTTGCTTTGAGAAAATTCCGAAAGCACTCTCAGCTGTCTTTAAAATAATGTTTACAGCACTGTGGGTACTCTGCTTCTGTCTGTATTTACGACTGAAAGCTAGTTATAATGAAGAAAAGCTGCTAGCTTGGTCGTAAAAGTTAGTGGCCAAGAATGGGTCCCATCTGTGTGCGATCTTGGCCAAACTGAAGTGAGTAAGTACATAACTGTATTAGCTCTCACTTCATCTATTTGGTCCCTCCATATTAGGCCAGTTGTTGTGAGCTTCAGTAGTAGTTCAACTCAACTAGTGCTTGTAAGGGCTCTCTCCTAAAATGTGCTGGAAATAATCAGGCGTCTCTCTGGTGCTTTCAGCAAGCTTAGCACTAGCTGACTTGGGCTCTTTTTAAGGAGAAAGGTGGGGCAAACATATTTTAAATAAGTAGCCTGATCAGTTGTGAGCCAACACAGTGAGTTAGGGATGACCTGGAATCAATACTCTGTCCAGTACCTAAGCCTGTCTTTCATGGACCTGTTTCCTGTATTGTCTCTGTAAGCTTTCAATTTCCTTCCTCACATACATGCTTTGCCTAGCTGAGGTACTTGTGAATCTCTCAAAGGATTGGGAAATTGCCTGTCAGAGGCTGCGCAGGCTGCACAGGGTTCGGGAGGTTCAGCCAAGGGAGAATCCGACCAGTGTGATTTAAAGTGTTTGCCTAGGATAGTGTTGTTGAACCTATAGCACGGGTGCCAAAGGTGGTACTCGGAGCCCTTTCTGTGGGCACATGACATTGCCCCTTCACAGCCACCTGTATTCAGGTTAAATTGCTGTTTTGGCAGTTTGTGAAAAATTAGTGGGGTTTGAATCGCAGTTTGGGCACTCAGTCTCTAAAAGGTTCACCATCACTGGCCTAGGAACATATGAAGTACAAAAATCCTGATATTCCTTCAGGTGACAAAAAGAATATTCACTTTGAGTTTCCAAGGTCAGTGTAACATTGTTATGAGGGTTTTTTTATTTTAATAAAGGCCTTTAGCCAAGACAAAGGTGGGCTGAATTGACATTATATGAAACATCTCCCGCAATTCATGGGAGACATAGACAATTCACGTCTCAGCGTTCTTCCTTCTGTGTTTTTCTTCATGAAGTCTGTTCTACCTGCACCCACTTGATGACCCTTCCTTTTTTCCTCTCTCAGATTCACTGTTCCATACCATTCTCATAATTGTGCTGAGAATCCTTAGATATAAAATATAAAAGAGCATACCCATGGTACCTAGGCACCAGCTTAATGTAGGAAACCACCTTAGTGAGCTGCCTTATACTTAGACCAACATTCTGTCCAGTATTGTCAACACAACTTGCAGCAGCATTTCAGGCCTTTAGACAGGAATTCCACATCTCTATCAGGATATCCTCATATTTTGTAGTGGTTTCCCATCCAGCTGCTAACCAGCCCTGGTCTACTTTAATGTGAAAAAATAAGGTGGAATATGGAGTGGTAGTTATTGTTTATACGTTTTTATGAAGCTGTCCTTCCTGCGGTTTCGGGGTGGGTGGGAGGTTACTTATTTTCAGAATCTACAACTCTTGGCAGTACTTTGAGTCTGATGATCGCTTTCTTGTCTGTGAGTGATTTGGCTTGGGCTACCTGACAAGAGTAGAGGAAGACTCAAAACTAGGATCAGAAAGAACAAGCTGGAATCTGTTTTTCAGTGTTTTAGCCTTAAGTTTAAACTTACAGCCGGGGCTTTCTGCTGATGAAAGTCCATTTAGCCTCATATCTGAGGCCCATTCACTGGCCTGCAAAGCCATTTTTATGAAGAGAGCCTTTGGGTTCATACACTTCTACACTTCTGCCTTTTTTTTTTTTGCTTAATTGCTTCTCTTTAATGATTTTTCCCCAAGTCAGTTTTTCAACATTTGATTATGTATTCTGTATTTTATTGTTTTACACATTCTTTCCATGTATAGAGGGGCTGCTATAGTGATCTCATGTTTTTGCAGGCAGGGAATTCTTAGGTGATCATGCAGAATCGTCTGGTGCACCTTGTCGGATCCCTGTCTGTCTGCCATAAATGCCAGCTTTGCATACCAGAGCTAATTACTGTGGTAAATCTTTTCCTGAGGTGTTCAAACACCTAGTTAAAACATTCACGTGATTATGAAGATGCCTGTTCTCATGAGAAGTGTCTGTCTGTTTTAGTAGTAAATGTAATATATGAAGAAACAAATGCTTTATTGCATTTGAGATGAAATTCAATCAAGTAGGAATTGATGAAATTCAAATACTGCAAGGAAGGAGTGAAAGAGGGAAGTCAGTTGGCTTAACACCACTCAATATAGTTAGAATTTGGAATATTTACGGTTTTATACTATAGCTTCTTAATTCAAGTTGGGAGATGTTGTTTGGGGGATTATGGAAGTAGTAGTCTCAGAAACCTTTGGGTAGTGGGTGGCATATAAATTGTGTAAATAAATAAATAAATAAATAATATTTTCATTTTTGTAAATAAATAAATAAATAAATAAATAAATAAATAAATAAATAAATAAATAATATTTTCATTTCTGTTAGGTGTTACACATTCATTCATTCATTCATTCATTCATTCATTTAGTTTATTATATGTTTAGTGCCTCGTTTAGTACACTTCTCTGGGTAGTTGACAATAAATTATTAAACCCAATACACCTACCTCCTTCATCAAATTCCAGATAAACCCAATCCAATAAAATATATCAAAACAAACAAAGAAACACATCGATTGATGAATGGCAACATGCTCAAAATTACTGTGGGTAGTGGTGGAGCAGAATCTCTTGAAATATTTTCTCAAAGAGGCAGGTCTTTAACTGCTTCTTGAAGGCTGGGAGGGAGGGTGTCTAATGAATTTCCACTGGAAAGCTGTTCCATATATGTGGGTCCAGTACTAAGAAGGCTGAGCTCTTTCTAAAGACTTCTTTGCCTCCCTTGGAGTGGCCACCCATAGGAGGTAGGCCTGAATAGATCTGGTGACACACAGGCTGGTGTTTTTAGTTAAACAACGTGCATTGTTGGTGTGGGGAGATTTGGATACTTGCCATATCTGGACAGCTGGAAGCGTTTTTCAGAGTTCTAGCTCTGGGCGTTCTACCTGAAGCCTAAATAACTGTACAGCAGCACTAGAAGTGTTTTAAGTCAGGCAGTACATAGTGGGGATGTGCTGTCTCATGTTTTAAGACTTCAGTTCCTAGAATTCTCCAAGAACGCCTCCATAAATCTTTGGAAGATGCCCTCCCTAGAGCCCAGTGGAAAGTAAGAGGATGGTTTCCAGGAAGCACTATAATGATAATGCTCTAGAAAATGAAAAGACTAGGGATGCTGATGATGTTGGTTAAAATGACTTTAGAAAACCTTCTCTGTGTAGAAATTTACAAGTGTGCTGATTTGAATTTATGGGCTGCAGTTCCTCGAATTCTTAGAGGTATGAATATGAAAAGATGAAAGAGCACATCAGTGTAACAAGACCCTTTTACAAGTTCCTGTTTCTTTCTTAGTCAGTTGCATCTGCTCTTTACTATTTCATAAATATGTGTGCGTAAAGATTTAATTCTAATTGCTTTTTTCATTTATTGCAACATGGTTACAGGAAACTATGTTGTTTGCATAATTAAAATACACATTGGTTTATTTTACTTAGTGTAAACTGAAAATATTATAGTCACAGAAAACTCATAAAAATGTAGGTCTGTTGTCAGTGTGTATGGTCATCATTCAATTGATTTGAAGGCCTTGAAACCGAGTTTTGTTGTTGATCAGCCAATGTTGCAATATTTCTTGAAACAAAAGCATAGTTACAGCACATCCTGGCTATATGTGTCTGTGGTTTTATGTAAAAAAATTGGGAATGTGAATATAATGTGAATATAAATATAAATCTAAATCTAAATATTATATTATATTATATTATATTATATTATATTATATTATATTATATTATATACATATTAATATTTCACTATCTGAAACTGTTTTTTTTTTAAATAGGCAGGGTTACTTAGACATTGAGGCAGTGAGGCCCAGAGTAAACCATTGTTACATTGTTAAAAAGCAGAGGTTGCAATTGTTATGTAAAATGACCAACATCTTGGTATAAATTGGTATTAATTGTCACTGACATTTTTGTAATGTGGTACTATTAATGGCAATGGAGGCTCTGGATTAACATTTTACTGATCTATTATTATTAAAAATATATTTTTTATTTTTGTAGAACATAATTAAAAGTAGAAAAATGCCACCTAACCTCTAACATTGCCCTTCAAAGTAATGCATAGGAGTACATGAGTAATAAGGTACTTGCACAATAAAGTAATTACTAATTATTCCAAACTCAGAATGCATTAATGTTAAGATTAATTGACAAAACATTGGCCGAAACACAATGCCCAACGTTTTCCTGCATAGCGGTGCAAATGGCATAACTTTGAACTGAATTACTCCAAGTTAAAAGCCACTATAGACATTATTAGTGCTGTAGTAAATCATGCAACTCAGTATGCAATGTCGGTGGTGATTTCTTAACTTGGGACCATTCGCTTCCATAAGTTACCCCATTTCAGCTATGTATAATGAAGCAAGCCTGATATGAGTAACCTGACTGATTTTAATGCATTGTTTCCAACAAGTTCTGTTCAAGAGCTATTAGGTACACCAGGGCTTAAGGGCATTTTTCTTGGCTGCGTGTAATTCGGCAACAATGTGCATTTTAGCAGTTTTCTCTCTTGCATATGCTTCCTCTTACAGAATGTTTGCAGCTGAACTATTGAGGATGGAAGTCAATACTGTATCGTTCTTGACTGTCAAGCATGTTCATGCAAACTATTTCTTTCAGCAAAGAATCTTTCTTTAATTCTTATTTGACCAAAGTCTTTTAGAACCTGATGACACTAGCTTCTTTTCTGCCTGCGAAATTGCCTAATCACATTGTCTGCCCAGTAAATCAAAATTACCTGGTTTCAAAGCCATCTTTCTACCACAACTGCAGAATATCTTTTCCCTATGTGGAAGCTTCTGGCCCGCCAGACAGACATGCTGATTGCCACCTGTAGTTTATTGGCTTTGGGAAAGGTTATAGGTAGGTGTCTGCACAAGAAATCTGCGTTTCTTGTCTTTTCTTTCCTACATAGACATGATTCCATTTTTCCTTCAAACATGATCTTATTTTCCTTGATTTAATGAAGGGTGTTCTATGTGGATTGTTAGGTTGCCTGATTCTATGTGTGCGTGGGGGGGGGAGGGGAGGGGAAGAAATGGATTATAAATTAATTTGCCTTTCCCTACTGCTTATGACTGTCTGTAACACTGCTATACTTCTACTTGCCATAGTGGTTTGTTATCTGTAATTCCTGTCTTCTGAAAGGTCTTCACTAGTAAATCAACGCCTTCTGTTTAAAGGAATGTTCTGGTATCAATTTTTTGTTTCTGCAGTGTTTTTAACAGCTGTGTTACAGGCACAATTATACTGTGGTTTCACTTGTTTTCTCTTAACAATTACCCGTTTCCCCAGAATTGCAAGACAGAGAGGGGAAACATCAATAACATCGGCATCATTATTCTCTGCACTTATTTCTTGTCACTTGCTCTTTTTTACATCACGACTGTCAGAGATACTTTGTATGCCAGCAAAGACATTTGCTGCTAATTCTACTTATGATATGCCAGTAGATTCTTGTAACACCCTCATTAAGAAATAAATATATTGATGAATGTGGAACAGCAGAAGATATTTAATGCTTGTAAAAATAATGGAACATTTTTTCATATTTGTATTCGAGCCACTTCCCCGGTTTGCGTTTGTACTAGTTATTCAGAGTCATGAGTGTTATGACTGTTGTTTATTTCCTTGCCTGTGTATGACCTCTGTAGATTTTTAACCACACCTTTCATTTAGTAACATGACTGTTTCCACTCTAAATTTCTTTGTTAATTGGACTGCATTTTGATATCGTGTCAACAATCCACTGTTTCTGTGATATGGTGGGCTGTGTTAATTCACTCAAAGGTTTCCACTTTCCCAGAAGTAATTCTATAAAGCCTGATCATTTCTGTGTTAAAATGAATTTTTTCTTTGGCATGTTTTTAAACTCACTAGCCAGCAGAGGGCAACATTAGGTATTCTCTATTTCATTGTGCCTTGTAGGAGAAACTACCATCTGAGGAGGCTCAGATGGAGTCCACCCAGATGTTAAGAGGAGGTTAAGAGAGAAAAAATCCTGGGTTGATAGAGCCACTGGATTGTCAGAGTGACAATACCAAATACATAAAAATACCAAATACATAATCTGAACAAGTGCCTTCCTGTTCATATTTTTGTGGTCATTTTAACCTGGGACATCCTTCTATCTTCAAACCACAGATACGAGGCAGGAAGCCAAGTGCAGCTGATCATATTGTGCAAAGGAGAAATCATATTGTACTAGGAGGTGGTAGTAATCCTCTTGATGCAAAAAAATATTTTTTTTGGGAGACCCTGGTTGTGAAGAGGTTGAGAGTTAGAAGGAAAGGAAAATGCACCTTCAAGTTGGCGCTAGTAGAGAGAACGGAAAGGGCAGCCATTCATCCTTTCCTCAATACCGAGATTGATTATTCTCTTATCTGAGGCCATCTTTGCCCTTGTAGCTGAAGCAAAGTGTGGAACTGTGTTGCATTTAAGGAATTTGTGCTACTTTTAGTAAGATTATTTATTCATCTATTACTTGCCTATGCAACTTTTGTAACTTTCGTTTAACCACATGGTCATAGTGGTCAAGGCAGCACACAATCATAAAAAAAACACATAGTGAAAGCAATAAGTAAAAGAAAAATTCAATGTGTAAAACCCATCTACAAACAGTTAAAATCAACTCAATAATTTAAACAACATGTCAAGCCATTTTAAGAATATGTGCCTTCACACCCTTTCTAAAAGCAGTGAGATTTGAAACTTATTGCAGTTGTTAAGGAAGAACATACTTCACAGTTGTCTCCCATTTACCAGTTGTATGGGCCTTCCTCAAAGGTCTTAATATTTGGACTGTTTCATAATATGACAGATGGTCCCACAGATAGCCAGTTCCCATTCTATTTAGGGTCTGAAGTTTGGCTTGGATTCAGTAAGCAACCAACCTTCCAGAAAGCAGGCGTCAAGATTCCAATGCTTCCAAGGGGTTGTAGCCATAGTAGGGTTTCTGCACAATGTCAGCATCAACAACTTGTATAATGATTAGTAGAGATGGGCACGAAACAGAAAAATGGCGTTTTGGTTTTTCGTTTGTCGTTGAGAGGTCTGTTTCGGTTCGTTTCCATTTGTCACGAATTTTTGGAAAAATTTCATTACCGTTTTTCGTTTTTTCGTTTGTCGTTTCTACCCGCTTTTTGCGCAATTGTTAAAGCATTTCCGTGCGCAGGCATCCCACAACGCCCCAGACCAGAGGGAAAACACTAAAAAAAATGGATGCTGGCAGAGACACAGTATAGACTAGGTACACAGGGAGGCTGCAAAGGCAGCGGCGGGCGTTGCCCAGGGTGCAAGGCAGCCGCAAAGTGACTGCACTGCGGGGCAAGGGAGGGTACTCACCGAGAGGTATGCAGCACGCACACACGCACACAGGGAGGCTGCAGGACTGAAGCTAGAGTCACAGAGACAGCAATCCCACCCTAACTCCCACCGGAGACTGCAAAGAGGACAGGGGCTGCCAGACCTTTTTATGCCCTCTGTGGCTGCCAGACCTGCCCGCCCAGTCTGCAACCTGGGCATGCTATTGGTTGAACATGATCCCATCACATGGCTTGCCTCCATTTTGTGGCTGGTACGACATCCATTTTAAAGGGAAAAGAAAAATACATTGCGATGGGAGAAGACAAAAACAAATTTTTTAAGGACTCCAACCCCCCTGGTAGGTATTATCAGACAATATAAATAATTATCGCTGCGTTTTTACGGATGTCCAGGGTGTTTTTTAACATTTAAAACAGCTCATTTCATTGTGTGTCGCCATTAATGGAAAAAAAACATAACGACCACAATTTTCGTGGTTTTGTTCGTTTCGTTGCATTTTCATCAAAAATTTCGTTTGTCGTTTCGTTACGTAACAGAAACGACAAACGGTAACGGAAACGAAAAAATATTCGTTCTGTGCCCATCTCTAATGATTAGTAATAGTAATGGAAGGAAGAAGGTGAATTTGATTAAATCACGGTTTAAAGTTTGAGATCTGATTTTTGGATGATTTAAAATTTTAAACATTGAGGGTTTGATTTAAATTACGATTTAAATCAGTTTGATTAAAAAAAATCATTGATTTTTATCCACCATGGCTAGGAAGAATGTGTGTGTGTCCAGTGAATGATAGGATTGTGACTGCGTTGCAATTAGAGAATGAAAACTGATGGTTCAGATGAGGAATAGGGATGCAACTATATTCAACACAGAAGCTCTTTGTTCTGAGCACTGGAGCATGTTGGGGTTGTTCTGTATCCATTTCAAAGCATATTTGAAACTACAGTAGCTGGGAGCTTGCTTTCAAAACCAAATAAGGTTATCAGGATTATTTGACATGTCCAGACACTGGAAGGTTCCCTGCACAGAGGCATTTAGAAAAGTGTGATCTATAGTTGTCCATTGTCACTTGGTTCCATCCAAGGAAAAGGGAAGATTCTTTTCTTCAGAAGGTGCCACAGGTAGTTCTGTGTGATAGAAATGTCTAGCTCATGTCTAGTTCCGATTTGGCTTTTGCTAATCTCTCCCATCCTCACATATAAAGACTGCCTCCTTAGCTTTGGCCTAACTAACTTCTCTTGCAAACAGCAGGATTAACTAACTTCTATTGAGGGGAGCAGTAGTACCAAAAAGCCTAATATCTTTCTGTGATTGTTTGAAAAAGGCGGATACAGCCGGTGTTGAAGGTGTAAGATTGAATAGCTGTGGTAGCCTTAGGGACTGCAGCAAAGAGGCAGCATTCAAAAATTGCAGAACAGTTTTTTTTTCTGAATGTCTTTAATGCCTGCTAGGATGGATAAATTAATCCTGACTTAGTGCATTAGGTGTCCTGTTCACAGAAAAAACAGATGTGTGGAGCTGTCTTAAGTAGCAAATGCTCTCAATGATTTCTTGCATGTGTCCGTGTCTAATCCTTCCTGGCTGACCATGTCCAGAAGATGGTGCTAGGGGGGACAGTTGCTCTGCCCCATGACGTTTATGTCATGGGGTTCCTCAGGGCTCAATACTGTCTCCCATGCTGTTTAACATTTACATGGAACCACTGGGAGATGTCTCCAGGAGGTTTGGGATAAGGAGTCAGCAATATGCTGATGATACTCAGCTCTACCTCTCATTCTCCATCAATCCAGGTGAGGCAGTTTCTGTGCTAAACTCGTGTCTGGGCCAGATAATGGACTGGATGAGGGTTAATAAATTGAAACTCAATCCAGACAAGACAGAAGTGCTGTTAATGGGTGCTATGCTGGACAGGTTAGAGGGCCATATTCCTGTCCTGGGTGAGGTTGCACTCCCCCTAAGGGACAGGGGCCACAGCTTGGGGGTGCTCCTGGACCCTGGTCTAACTCTGGAAGCCCAGGTGGACTTGGTAGCCAGGGGTGCCTTCCTTCAGCTGTGGAAAATATACCAGCTCCACCCCTACCTGGATGAGCAGAGCCTCATGACAGTTATGCATGCACTGGTGACATCCCGTATTGATTACTGCAATGTTCTGTACACGGGGAAGCCTTTGAACATGGTTCGGAGATTGCAACTGGTTCAGAATCAAGAGTGCTTGTTTTGACATATAAAGCCCTAAATGGCTTAGGACCAAGATACCTGAAGGACTGCCTCCTTCCATATGAACCTACCGGGCAATTAAGATCGAGCCAGGGGGCCCTCTTGAAAGAGCCATCACTCAAGGAGGTGAGAGGGCCTTTTTGGCAGCTGCCCCCAGGCTATGTAATGCCCTCCCGAGTGAGATCTGCCTGGCGCCAACATTGATGACATTTCGGCGCCAGGTAAAAACCTTCCTGTTCCAAAAGTTTTTTAGATCTAGATGGTGGATCCTCTGATGGCAATTTTAGTGTAATGGTTTTATTATTGTTTTCATTATTTATTGATATTTTATGTTTTAACTATTTTAATTCTTTTGATTGTAAGACCTTTGGGTATTGGGTTGGTGCATAAGTTGTATAAATAAATAGATAAATAAATAAACATGAATTTGTTTTTTCTTCTTGTAGTGACTTGGACAGAAACAACATTACAAGGATTACAAAGGTGGACTTTGCAGGGCTTAAGAATCTTCGTGTTTTGTGAGTATGAAGAAGCAGTATCTAAAGCATGCCTTTGGTTTTAATATTCAGTAGCTTCTGTAACTAATATCCTTCCTTGTGGATGGTCAGTCTGACGACATTTGAATTGCTTTGCCTTTAGTACATGTTGCATTCAACACCAACAAAATAATTTCTAGCTGGTTAGTACTCATGCCATCTCTGAGCAAGGGCTAGGCTGGCTGAGATGGATGGAAGCTGTAATCCAGGACATTTGAAGTGTACCAGGTTGGGAAAAACTCTTACCTGCAACCAGGTAAAAAAGACCCATCAATCTCTTTTGCATCTAACCAAATTAATTAATGAATTACAGTGGACTCTTGTATAACAAACAGTTTGTATAACAGAAAATCTGTACAACATAAAAAATTCCAGAGATAGGGGAAATTTGCTTAACAGAATAGTCTATGGAGCGAATCCATACAACATAATTAGGGATTACTCTGTTTTCAACACATTCCTATTGGAATTTGTATAAAGGAAATTTTGCTTAACATAATTTCATTTGGAATGAATTAATTCCTTTAGACAAGGTACCACTGTAATTCTAAATTGTATTTTGGTAAAAAACTGATAGCACTCTTACCTGTTCACATATAGAGATGGGCACGACTTGAAAAAATTTTTTTTCGAGTTGTCGTTAGTCGGGCCGGTTCCGTTTCGGCTTGTTTCCGTTTTTCGCGAAAATTTGCAAAAATTAGTCGGTTTTTTTTTTTTTCGTTTTTTTCGTTGTCGTTAGTACTGGTTTGGGGAGGGGGTAGCGGGCTCCTGGAGGGAGCTGCAGGAGTCAGCCAGAGCCACAAGTGACGGACTGGCAGACTCTTTGCACCCGCTGTGTCTCACGTACTTGCATGTAGTGCAATGCAAGTAGATCTGGCTTAGGGTTAAGACAGCTTAGCGCAACGGCTAGGGTTAGACTAGTTACGAGTGAGGTTACGGTGAGTATTGGGGTGCACCTCTGGGTGCCTCTCTGACCCACTTAGAAGGACAGTGTACTGGCGTATGGGTTAGGCTTAGGCTTAGGCTTCGGGTTTGGGCTACGATTAGTGGGCTGTTTATGCCCGATTGGCACATCCCAGAAGTCTCTGTGGTCAACCTGGCGAAGTGGCCATGCGATTGGTGGAAAATTTGCATGGTCTACTCCCATGGGAGAGCCCATCATTGCGAATGCGTAGGTGTAAAAAAATAAAATAAAATAAAATCAACAGAGACTTTTTTTGCAAGAAAAACCCACTGCTGCTACTGTAAAAATTCAAGCATTTAAAATAGCTAATTTCCGCATGTTTCTGTGGTGCTTTGGTGGGGTTTTGGGCAACAATTTCAAAAAAAATATTGCGGTCACCATTTTGGATCCCCCCCCACCGCATGGCAAATGGATGCACCCTCCCAGCCTGGTACAGTCAGCAAAACCTGGCCATGCGATTGGTGGAATGGCTCCAAAACTTTGCATGGTCCACTCCCATGGGCGAGCCCATCATTGCAAATGTGCAGGTGTAAAAAAATAAAATAAAATAAAATAAAATAAAATCAACGGAGACTTTTTTTTGCAAGAAAAACCCACTGCTGCTACTGTAAAAATTCAAGCATTTAAAATAGCTAATTTTCGCATGTTTCTGTGGTGCTTTGGTGGGGTTTTGGGCAACGATTTCAAAAAAAATATTGCGGTCGCCATTTTGGATCCCCCGCACTGCATGGCAAATGGATGCGCCCTCCCAGCCTGGTACCAGCAGCGCAGCAGTAGCAATAGCCAAGGAGAGGGGGGCGGGGAACCCCCCCCCCCAAATAAAACACCCTTCTGGCCTGGTAGGTGCCCTCAGACAGTTTTCGCCTACTCTTAGGGCCGGGAATCAGGTTTTTTTTAACTTTTAAAAACTTTTTTTCTGTGCCGCTTGGCATTGCGCGATGCAAGTAACGAGCACGACAAATCAGACCAAATTGTTCGTTCGTTGGTTCGAGCTCGAAGTCTGGGGCAGTGATTCCCGTTACCGTTTCCGTAGAGTAACGGAAACGAGTAACGGAAATGGAAACGGGAATACCGCTAAGTCGTGCCCATCTCTATTCACATATGATACAGTTTCACATACTCCTAAACTAGTTCTAATACATTAGAAGGCAGGAAATTTAGTACACCTGACTATTAGACAAGTTTAAATGTTATTTCCTCAGGCAGCATTGGAAGAAAAACAACATTGGCAACAGCCTGGTTTATTAAACTGATGCCACAACATAAGTACTTGTCTCCAAATGAATTGACAGGCTAATGGCTACTGACTCACAAAATGCACAGACATAGCTATCTAATCGAAAAGATCAGATTTCATTTACTCCCACTTGTGTCTTATTGACATGAACTGGGACTAAGAAAGGTAATAAAGGAATTAGAAAAGATCATCAAATAATAACGATATGTTACTGGAGAAAACGACCATTCACACTTTCGCATTGTCAATCACCATGTGTGTAAGTGAACGCTGGAAAATAAAGGAAGCTGATAAGGGGAAACATATTCAACTGAGATGTGGTGCCAGAGGAGAGCTTAGTGGATGCCCTGGACCTACAAAAAGATGAGCAAGTCAAGCCTGAATGATCTCTGCAGGCAAAAATGTTGAAACTCAGGCTGTCCTATTTTGGGCACATCAAGAGAAGACAGGATTCTCTGGAAAAGATAATAATATTGAGAAAGGTGGAAGTTAGCCGGAAAAGAGGAAGACCCAATGCAAGATGGACAGACTCATTAAAAAAAGCTGCAGGGTTGAGTCTATAATAGCTGAGCAGGGCTGTTGAGAAGAATGCATTTTGGGGATCACTCCAGTTGCCATAAGTCGGAGGTGAGTTGACAGCACATAACAACAATGTCTTATTGAGCTCCACAGAATTTGGGCCCTGACTTTAAGTAGGCTGTTTAGATTCAGCCTACTTGTCAAAGTTCTCCCATTTCTGCTGGTCACTGACATACTGCAACATCAACTAGTAAACTTAAAAGAGCCTTTTAGCTTTTGAGGTTGCATAGAAATATATGTCTGAAGTTATACAATTGTATTGTATGTGTAGTTCTTCTCAGTGAACCCGGCATATATACTGATCTGAGAAATACTGCAATAAAGGGGGGAAATAACAGTTGCTAAAGTTCATTGTTCTTGCAGATTTGGCTATCTTGGCATTATGAGACACCACAGTGTTATCAAACTGTAAACCGCCCCAAGGATACTTGAAGTGGTATGAGGCGGCATATAAGCAGAACACTTTGCTTTGCATTAAAGCCCCATGAGATTCCTTTCACTCAACTGAGACTGAGGCCGAGAACACTTGTCTTTCCATCTCAAGGTTTCTGTAATTCACAGTCATTTTTGGTTGAGAACCAAAGCATGACTAAGCAGGGAGCACTCATAGATGAGCACACGCAAATGATTAAGAAGGATGGAAACAGTCCATATAGTGTTTTAAATTCTTAGAACACCCATCTACCTAGTTTTGGAGAATTCACACAACTTTGGTATTTGTGCCAGTTTCAACATTTCATGCAAAATTTGGCTGCTATTGCACAAAAATGGGCCATTTTAAAGCAAACCAGCAAGCCCACACCCCAGCTTTCTTACTGAAGTAAAAGCTCTATTGATAGTGCTGGGAATGTCCTTACCATCTTCACTGGCTAGTAGAAAAATAGTACTGTTTCTTGTTCTTCCCAGGCAAGCATTGGACAAGGAAGAATACCTGTTGAGTGGTGTGTGTTAAAGGAACATAGAAAACTGCATTATATTGAATTACCCAATTGGTTCATCTGAGCCAGTGTTGTTAAAATGGACTGGTAATGCCAGGTCCCCCCCGCCCCCACCCATAGCAACACAGCACCATAGGAATATAACCTAGGGCTTTCTGCATGCAAAACATTTCTTCTGTACTACTGAGTAATTAAAATACAGGTAAAAGTTGTAGTGCAACCCTGTATGGATATATCTAGAAGTAAGTTCCATACTCTGCAGTGTGACCTAATTCTTTCAAGCCAGGAGCCAATATCTTCTTGGTTTTAACTAGGGATGGGCATTTCTTATGTTGGCCATCTGATAAAATAGGATAACAGAATCCTCATCTTTCCTACTTCGTGCTGCTGGTCAGTCAGAGAAGGAGGCGGGATGATGCCTGTCCCTGCACAGCTCCTCATTGGCCAGCATCACAGATCTAGCACAGATGATGTTGCAGCATGGTTCCTCATTGGATTTTAACCCTGTATGAGACAGAGAAAGGTAAAGCAATTTGATCTGTGTGTATCAGCTGGTTCCAAGGACCAACTGGGCTCATGTGGTTTGTTTTGTAACCTACTGGTTCGAAACCAAATGCCCATCCATAGTTTTAACATCCACAGAGATGAAGTTGCAGACGTGGCCGTGGCCAGTGGGTGAGTTGCCAGTCACACAACTAACACCTTATCAAATAGCTTTGCCTATGTCTGTGGCTTCAGTTCCTCCTGTTGTTAATCAGAAGAGGATTCTGTTATCCTTTTTTATCAGATGGCCAATATAAGGGTGTTATCTTGCATTTGTAGTCCTCCAATATTTTCCTTCTGCTTCTTACTAGCTTAGCTGTTGCAGCAGCTAAGGTGATCTTCAGCAGTGCCTTGAACATGGTGGTAGCGGTCACGAAACCCAGTCCATACTGTGAAGTGCTCTGAACTTCAGGGAATCTGGAGCTCAACCAGCAGTCCGGTCCAGCTGTCTCACTTGTAAATGTATTTGTACTCATCCTCTTCAGTGAAGGCTGGCAGTGTCTGCAAAGCCTGGCTCCACTTCCTTCCTTCTTATTGTTTCTCCCAACTTCTTCCTCTGGGCAGGTTGACCAGTCCCAGTGCCCACATTTTATTTTATTTTATTATTTTATATAGCTTGTATGCCACCCACTACCCAAAGGTCTCTGGGTGGCTCACAATCAAAATAAACAATTCAAATAATTAAAACATCAAATTGCAATAAAATTACAACAATAAAACATTTAAATACAATAAATAAAATATATTAAAATACTACACTAAAATCGCTATCAGGACCCACAATAATCAGTTTAAAAAGTTCTGGAACAGCAATGTTTTTACCTGGCGCCGGAATGTCATCAATGTTGGCGCCAGGCAGGTCTCGCTTGGGAGGGCATTCCACAATCTGGGGGCAGCTACCGAAAAGGCCCTGTTCCTACAAGCCATCTCTTTCACCTCCTTGAGGGATGGCTCTTTCAGGAGGGCCCTCTGGCTGGATCTTAATTGAGGCCCAGCTGGCATTTGAAGGGGGAGCAGGTGAGATCAGGCAGCCTACCCAGAGTGTCAGAGGTGACCCCTCCCCACAACAATAACACCTTCTGGTTGTTGCTGGTAGGATATCTCAATTTAGAACTATCCTGTATCATACCTTGATTTGGAGCTGGAGACCCCATAGGCCTCCAGAGACTGATAAACAGCTGCTCCATCACACTTGGCCTGGTCTGTTGCAACTACAGTGGTACCTCTACTTACGAGTGGCTCCACTGAAGAGCAATTCGACTTAAGAGCAAAAAACCGTTGGCGTTTTAACTGCTGCCTTACAAATTTTAGATGCGGTCTGCGCTACATACAGTTTTTAAATTTCATTTCATTTATTTATTTATTATATAGGGCTGCTCTATTTAAGAGTTGTTCAACTTAAGAGCATGCATTCAGAATGGATTAAACTCATAAGTAGAGGTACCACTGTATAGGAGATGAGAGAGCCACTAACCTCCCCCTTTATCATGTTAAACCAAGACATAATAATAAAAAAATGGGACATTGTGGTCATATGCATTCAGTCTGGTGAAACAGAATATCCTTTTTGGGGAGGGGGGAATTTGTTTTTTGCATGCCCAGTTTGAATAACAGGAAGATTGTTAACACCAACAAACAGGAAAATAGTTTGACATCAGCTGTTTGTTCATGCTTTATTATCATTGATCAATGTTTTTCTTTTATAGGCATTTGGAAGAGAATCAAATTAGTGTGATAGAACGTGGGACATTTCAAGATCTGAAGCAGCTTGAACGCCTGTAAGTGTCCTGCCTTGTTGAGCTCTGGTTACAAAGGGGTTAAGTTATCTTAATGTGATGTGTGATAGTGAGGGACAAGTTTGTGACACATTACACATAGCGGCTGACAAAATTCTTGAAAAATATGGTCTGGGCCTGAAGTGATGTGGTTAGAAATTGCTAGAAAATGTTTGGTTTTTTAAAAAAAAATTGCATTGTTTTAAACCATTGTTATTTATTTTATACTTATATCGTTTGTGTATGTTGTGCCATTACAATGCATGATGAAAGAGAACAGATCCGGCCACAAGGAACTACTGCAAGCATTTAATCTACTCTAGAATGAAATATAACTTAAGGAGAGAGCAGGGAAAGCGAGGCAGGATAAACCAGGTAGCAATATATGAGTGTTTCATTTGTCTGTGGTGTGTGCACACAGCACGCATGCACGCACATTAGCACATGCACAATCAAAAACATAGATTTGTATTATGTGCCTTCAAGTTGATTCTAACTTATGATGGCCTTTCCTGAGGCTTTTTTGATATCATGCACCGGTTCCTTCTAGTGTTCTGGGAATGTGTAGTTTGCCCAAAGCTGCACAGATGATACGGCCTAGAAAACTATCTGCCACACAGACTTGGCTGGCCATTCCTCCAGGAGACATGGTGGGGAGGCAGATTCCAGACCCATAGATGTTTGGTGTTCCAACATGGTCCAAACTTCGGCCCACCAGATGTTTAGGACCACAACTCCTACAGTCCTTTGTCATTGGCAATACAAGCTTGGAATTCTAGGAGTTGTGGTCCACAACATCTGGAAGGCCAAAGTTTGGACATACCTTCTCTAAGCTATATCATTTTCATATCTTCCATTAGATTTAGCTATAGATTCATAGCAAAATATGGGAACTAGGAGACTGTGCTACAGACTTGGTGGAAGGCATGAAAAAGAATGTTAATGAAGAATGTGAGAGTGATAGTGCGAGGCAGCAGCAAAGACTGCAGCAGATGATCGGAGCACAGAGCAGAGATTTTACCAAAGAGATGATTATATGTTTCCATGTCATAAAGGGGCAAGTAACATGACTTGGCTATGACTAAACACAGGAGACAAATTAGCTTTTGCTTGCTGGTCAATACAAGTGGCCAGGAGCACATTTGCACAATTAAGGTTAGTAGGCAAGTTATGCTCCTTTCTTGAGAAACCAGCTCTGGCCACAGTGATACATTGCCTAATGACGTCCTGGCTGGACTACTGTAATGTGTTCTATGTGGGGCTAACGATGAAAAGCCTCAGAAACTTCAATGGGTGCAGAACGCAGCAGCCAGACTGCTGACTGGGGCGGGGTACAGAGATCACATCACACCCCTATTAAAACAGCTCCACTGGCTGCCCGTCAGCTATCGGGCACAATTCAAGGTGCTTGAATTGTCCGGGGCACAATGTACCCTGGGAATGGAAGTCTTCCCCAAAAACACAAGATACAAAGATTTCCTAAGAGCCCCAAGATATCAAAATTTTGTGGAAGGCTTCCATTTCCTGGGTGTATTGCACCCTATTTGGATCCATGACACAATTTTTTAAACAATACAAAGCGTCCCGAGGAACGAATTGATTTCATATCTCAAGGCACCAACAAGCACAGGCTCATTTGTCTCCTGTGTTTAGTCACAGTCAAGTTGTGTTACTTGTCCCTTTATGACATGGAAAACTGTGTGTGTGTGTGTGTGTGTGTGTGTGTGTGTGTGTGTGTGTGTGTGTGTGTGTGTGTGTGTGTGTGTGTGTTGCCCAGTAATTTAAACTACTGCAAACATTTACATACATATATGTAGCAGTTTCTGAGTTGTTTATTGTTGTTGTCCAGCTAGAGTTTTTCCTTCACAGCCACTTGTTCCTTGGCTGCTGTGGCTATTGTTTGCTGTTACTGGCAGTCACTGTGTTCTCACAGATGATCCAGTCCTCATGTAGGTAGATTTGTGATAGGTGCTGCTCTTCAATGATCTGTTGTGACATATTGAAAAAAGTTGTGAAAATTAGAGGCAAATCCCCTGCACCCATCTTATGGTATCCTGCATTATGGGAAATCTGCCATAATGATTAAAATAACTTTGAATCCAGCAGATTGTATATTAGAGTAATGAAAATTAGGTTACAAAATATTTTATTTGTATGATTTCCTTTTCTTACTCCTGGTGAACATGTGTAATTATCCTTTAATTTTTATCCATTACATTAGATGAAAAAATATATACTATCAGACTGTGTTTTTTTTAATAAAGTAGCTGTTATGATAACTACACTTTCTGTGGCCAAATAGTCATTAATATTGCAATAAAATATCATTGGAAATAATACTTGTTTCATTTCTAGTTATTCAAAAGGCACGAAGCCTTAATGCCAAATGAATGTTGTTTTAATGGCATTTTACTTGCAGACACATCAAAGTGGAGCTAAAAGTACGAACTAAAAATATGGACATTTTTCTTTGAAATCTATTGCTTGCTATGGTTCCTTCATGTAAATTTTCAACATATGAAAAGGTGTATAGATTGTGTTCAGGCCAAAAACATGGTTGTTGACAGCTTTCAAGTGACTTTGCTTTGAAGATTTATGCTTCCTATGAACTGTAACCTAGACTGAGCATTTGAATGCACATAATTTCTCAAACCATAATGCGGCGATTTAGTTTAATAGACAGCAAAATACTTGGGTAGCTGAATTACTAAGTGCAAATAAAATGTGGCCTTGGAATGAGTTCTGCCCATAGGAAATGACTATATATACGGGCTGCAGAGATGGTGGTGTTGGCTGCTCTAGAATAAACTGTGTCCAGTACTTTGAAGGATAATTAAGTGACATATCTTTGTATTAGGATTTGAAGAGATGGGTACTTTTTTAAGGCCGGCAGAACCATTGATTATAAAGAAAAGTATTCCAGGGACACTGGAATTATCCAGTATAACCTTATTCAGGTGCCAAATCCTGTGAACACTCACCACTGAGGGACAAGGAGTGCTCTAGCTCCACCTCCTGCAGGTGTGTGTTACATTCCACACATAGAAAGGCAATGGGAGTAATTAGGGGGTGGGCTGGAATCAAGCATCACTCCTTCTTGCATATTGAGCATATCTAGACCACATTACTGTAGGTATGGCATGTTGGATCCATATAGTGTAAGCAGTAGAGATGGGTACGAATAAAAAAAATGGTGTTTCGTTTGTCGTTTGTCGTTTAGGGGGTTCATTTCGGTTCGTTTCCGTTTTTCGTGAATTTTTGCAAAAAAGCATTTTTGTTTTTGTTTGTTTCATTACCGTTTCGTTACCATTTATTTCAATTTTTTGTGATTTTTTTTAGCAATTAAAGCAGTTCAATGTATTGCCTTAACGAAAACGAAACGGACGGCTAAATTTCTGGTGTTTCTGTTTGTTTCGTTTCATTTTAGAGACAAAATTCGTTACGTAACGAAACGAAAAAACAAAAACGGAAACGAAAAATTGTTCGTTTCGTGCCCATCTCTAGTAAGCAGTGTAGGCCATTGGTAGACTGCCAGGTGTGTGCGAGTGTGTGTTCCCTTATTGGTGTTACAGGAGCTCTGTGAGAAAGTGCAGCCACGTATCTCAAGTGCCTTTTCTGGGTTGTTTTAATCCATGTTCAAGTTATCTGTTGTGGTTCCTGTGTCTTTAGGCTTGCTAGTGGTTAGACAGTTGCAACGACAATGAAGAGATGGCCATACTGAGCGTGGACAGTTGGATATTTTATAGGGAGAAAAAACAGGATATGAATTTGGTTTATGTTAAAGTATATTTTCTTCCTTTAAATGGAATGTTATGAAATTTCTTGCAAATAGTTTCCCATTTAGTCATTAACAAGGCAGTTGATGAATGGAGTAAATAAATGTTTCTTCAGCTGCTTCACATTAATCTTCACTTGGTTCATCATAGGTTCTTGCTTAAGAATAAAACCACTTGTTCAAAATGTCAGTGTTCTGATAGTGCAAAGTATTGACCAAGAGTATATGCAATGAGTTAAGGCTTTCTGGGGAATAGCCAGCGAGCTAGTTCTGATATTGTCCCTTTTATAAAGGAATACTTTTGGAATTACCTGTGCTGAAACAGTAATGTGAACAAAGTACAGTACTTTATGTGACTTTTTCCAGGAAGGATCCAAGATAGAAAAATAGGTTCACTGTGACATATTTTCAGATTCATATGTTTCACAGCATTGGATTTTTTTTTCAAAGGTGCTACTGTGGAGAAATCTATTCAAAAGTAAAACCTGTAGTTTAGGGGCAGTACACATCCTTGGCTTGTCTATGGTTCAGTCCTTGACATCTCCAGAAAGGTCCTGCTTGAAACCCTGGATATCTAAGAGAAGGAGATGGAAAAGCTTCTGAGCTAGATGAGGCTGGTCAGCTGACTCAGTTGAACAGAAGTTCCTATGTTCCTTTACATTGTAACAGATCCTAAATTATGTAAAAGTAGCCCAGATTCTTTCAAACTAGTAAACCCTATCAAGAGGCGTGCATTCATGCTAGCAAGGTTTTACATCTTCCCCTCATCAGTCCTTTCTGGAAGATACTAAAACCTACCCCTTGCATATAGGATCTGTAAACGTTGCCATATAAAACCCGATACGGTTGCCCACATCCTGTGCTACTGCCTAGCTTATAGTAAGCTACGTAAATATTTTCTTAGCCAAATACTATTTGAGCTCCCTGGCCCCCCTGAAGGACATGTGGGCCTCCTTCTTGAGGACACTTCTCAATTAGTCACCACCCGGGTGGCTGATTACCTTGATGCTGTTTTAAAAAGTTATTCCTTGTGAAATACACTGGGATTTCCAAGGTGGGGCATATTTTAAATGTGGTGTTGTTCTGTATGTTTTTTTTTAATCTATTTGTATCTATATCCCCCTTTAAATGCCATTAAAGGTTTATGAAATGAAATGAATGATTCTTTCATATTCCCTAAGGTGTGACCTTGGAGTTGCTAGACTCAGAAACCAAAACCATGAGTCCACTGGCAAATCATTCAACAGTTCTCCCATTATGAAGCAGGGCAAAATCATCAGCCATGCTGAAAGACCACCTCTGTGAAGGATCCTTTATCAGCTCTTATCACCAACAGTTACTCCCAAACGTTGTAACAGAGGAACAAGAGAGGAGACTAGGGCATTCTACACCCCAAAATATTGCCACTGGCAGCTGTTCCACTTGAACGCAATCACAGAGAGATGAGATGGGAAGCAGGGCCATTCCGTTCCACCAGTCCTGTCAAGAGGCTGCTTTCCCCAATCCCATCCCTTGCTTTCATTTGTGTCTTTTTAGATTGTAAAACTGTGAAGCATTTTCCTTCCTTCCTTCCTTCCTTCCTTCCTTCCTTCCTAATGCTGCCTGTGAGCTGTTCCCAAGGGCACAGAAAAGAGGTGGGAAAACACA
Source organism: Phrynocephalus guinanensis (assembly GCA_037367245.1). Lineage (NCBI taxonomy): Eukaryota > Metazoa > Chordata > Lepidosauria > Squamata > Agamidae > Phrynocephalus > Phrynocephalus guinanensis. Next base: position 89,706,641 of record CM074734.1, read on the forward strand.
GATGTTCTGCCACCCTAAATGTTCCCCTGGCCTGTTACCATTGGAAGGAGAGTTTACCAAGGTACATTTCTCCGGGGGGGGGGGGGGGGAGGGAGAGGGAGAGGGAGGGAGAGAGAGAGAGAGAGAAGGGAGAGAGAGAGAAAAGCGGGGGGAGAGAGAGGGGGGGGAGAGAGAGTATATTAATAAATATCCCACTAAATATTTTGATTTTAGTAAATATTATTATTTCATTAAATCAGATTCATTCATTAAATAAAATTAAATCTCTTCTGCAATTCATTAATTATTCAGAACAGTTTTACCTATTCTATTTGGTATGAGGATCTGAGTATGTCAGGGAAGCTGTGAGCAGTACTTCCAGCTGACTAGATGACATCACAGTCTATACTCATAGGAGAATCATCCAAGGTGAAATAGTCAAGGCTGAAACACTGGACTAGGACATATTCCATTCTCTTCATGAATTAACCATCGCACTAGCAGAAAAGATTTACTAGTTCCAATAGCTGATATATTTTTGACAGGTAGTTTTTTTTAAAAAAAACCTAATTTAATTAAAAATAATAATTGATTTTATCTAACCTGTTACAAAGGGATATGAATGTTCCTGAAGCATATGAAATAAATAAACCACCAGATGTCAATAAAACAATATCAAGTCACTAGAGATGGGCATGAAATGAATTTTTATCTAACAAAACGAATAACGAATTGACCCATCAAACAAATAACGAGCTGCCCTCCCAACCCGTTTTCTGAGGGCTCCTGCCGAGCTTTCAATCACTGGGCCCCTTTAAACCCAGCCCATTCAGTACCAGGGGGTCCTCCTGGTACCGACTGAGCTGGGTTTAAAGGGGTCCAGTGATTGGCAGCCCAGCAGGAGTCTTCAGAAACAGGTAGGGAGGGAAGTTGCAGCAATCATGCTGCCCTTCCCACCCATTTTCTGAGGGCTCCTGCCGAGCTGTCAATCGTTGGACCCCTTTAAACCTGGCCCATCCACCACCAGGGATTCTCTCCAGTGCCGACTGGGGCATTTTTAAAGGGGTCCAGCCGATGACAGGTCGGCAGGATCCCTCTGAAAATGGTCGGGATGCCAGTTTGGAGCTCTCCCACTGGTGTCCCAACCATTTTCAGAGAGATCCTGCCAAGCTGTCATTGGTTGGGCCCCTTTAAAAATGGCCCAGTCGGCACTGGGGAGAACCCCTGGTGGTGACTTGGTCATTTTTAAAGGGGCCCAGCCGATGACATCGAAGAAAGGGATCTCTTCCCTGCAGTGGATGATAGTGTAGAGTGCCTGCTCAGCACTGCCATCCGATGCAGGGAAAAATGTCAAAAGAGACCCCGCTCCTCGCCTCCTCATGCAGAGGCAGAAAGAAGGGTCTCTTTGAGGTGCTGGCCCCAAGCTAGCGCCCTCAGCTGAGAGGCGTTGGCTGGGGCAGCTCTTTCCCCCACCTCACAGTGGCGGGGGGGAGATTAAGCCCCTCTTTCCCCCAGCCAAAGTTGCACAAGAACCACACACACACACACACACACACACACAACACACAAAACAAATAATGAATCAACGAATCAACGAAACAATTTTTTTAAAAAAAATATGTTTCAAAAGAAATGAAGCAAACTGAACCCTAAAACGAACCGAACCAAAACAAATCACCATTTTTTTCGGTTCGTGCCCATCTTCGCAAGTTACGACTTGATCAAAATCCTCACAAGAATATGCGAGCAAATGTGGAAAGCAAAGAAACCTACAGACTGAAAATAATATATAAAAATATTAAAAGAAGTCCCAAAGAAAGAAGATTGCAGAAATCATTAATTACATTAATGTTTCATGCCAGCTAAGTAATACTCAAGATTTTGTAGGAATGGGGAAGCCCCAATTGTATAGCAATTTGCACTAGCATGACATGGATTGGGGGCTGGAATAATTTACTTTACATCAATTAAAAGTTTCTTATGCTTCCTTTTAGTTTCCAAGGGTCCATGGGACTCTGTTTGGCCCAGGGAAAGCCATTGGGAGCCTTGAGACTGGGTGAGCCTTTAAAGGTTTTTAAAAAGATGCTGCTTGATAGATACCAGCAATAATAATGACTACAGGAAAAAATATCATTCCAGTGTTGACAGTAAAGAAACTGCAATTGTTAAGGATTTAATTTGGCTAGATTTAATCATCAATTCAAATGCAGACTGCAGACAAGAAATCAGAAGACAGAGAATTGGATAGTGATCTGTGAAAAAAATAGTGAGAAAATGTTCCTGAAAAAACAAGACAAAAATCTGTAGTATTTCTAATCACTCATGTGTGGGACAAGGATGAAAGCTGAGGGGGGAAATGATGAGTCATTCAAAAAGTAATGTTTGAGGAGAGGTTTATGGATACGGTAAGTGGGTTCTAGATCACATAAAGCCTGATCTGTCCCTTAAATATAAAATGACTAAACACTCAGCTCGGAATAATGAGAGACACATAAATTGGATTCAAACTGGGTGACAACTTTATTAAAACATCAATTAACTCTAACCTTTAAACTTTTACTTCTTACAAGTGGGCAAATGTAGTACAAGCAGATCTGAGCCAGTAGTCAATTGACTTCCAGCCCAAGCCTGATTTCAGGAACTTCCTACTTCAGAAGACTGCTGTGCACCTGTTCAACACTTTTCCAAACTTCAAAAGTCTGAAAGCAATAAGGCAGCCCTCACTTCCTAATTAACCATGTTCTCCTGTAAATTCTTATTATCCTTACACTGTTCTCCTTCCTTTCTTAATTCCAGTATAAGGGCTGCCTGGCACCCATTGGATGCCTTCCAATTTCTAATCTGAACTCTGTAACCTCTTGCACTGCCCACCAAATTGTGACCAGGATGCTAACCATTAAAACCCCCCAGTGAGAATGGGATGGGCAAAAACCTGCAGATACCAAGCGCCAATCAGGTACCAGCCAAAAATTCCCATCTGGCCCAATAAAATTGCGACCAGCTAATCTCATTCTCATTGTACATAAGGTGGGTGGGAGGGATGCTTGTTGCAAGGAGAAAAGAGGCCAAGCTCAGCAACAGCAACCTACCAATGGCTGCGTTCTCACCACCTCTCCAAGCGGGTGGCAAAGAAGCCCTGCCCTGGAGCAGGTCCAGCATGGAGCCTCCATTGGACACACTATAAAACAACTGGAAAAGAGAAGCATCCTAAGAAAAGTAGAAGATAGGGCGAAGAAGAAGATCTAACACAAGACACAATGAGATGAACTAAAGCTTTGACCTTTAGTTTGGAAGGCCTACACAGGACCGTTATTGTGAGACCTTCTAAAGGTCATGAATTCACAGGGTAACCACATGTCACCAGTGACTTAACAGCACATAACAACCGAGTAGTGGAGACAATTATACAAATCAGACACAATGTATTTACAGGTATTATACCTTACTTCCCTTTGTTTAATTCTGCTGAATGTATTCAGTTCTTCCAGTTTAAAATTTCTGGCCATAAATTTGTTGACAATGAAACAATTCCAATAAACTATGTATGTACTACTGGAGCAGTAGTCCTGATAGGTACTGTTCCTCTAGGACAGGCCTGCACAATAGGCAGCCTGCGGGCTACCGGTAGCCCATGAAGGGTTCAAAAGTAGCCCGCCAGCCACCAATTAAATAATGAGGGGTTAAGTTCTTCACCCCTCCCTCCCCCATCCCAAGGACCACCACTGCCCCAGCAAAGTTCTGGGTCTGCCAGCCCACTGTCTCAGCTGAGAGGGGAAGTTCAAAGGCCATGGTGTGGTCACCTGCTCCTCCCAGTGGCCAGATGATCGAGGGGGTGCAAGGGAAGAGTGCATGGTCAGCCTTCCCATAAGAATGCATTGAAAATCAATTAATCCGTTCTGGAGGGAACAGATTTCAATGCATTCCTATGAGAAACTGCTGCTGTACTTAAAAATTTCTTTACTTGCGAGCATGTGCTTGGAATGGATAAAATTCATAAGTAGAGGTATTAGTAGAGTAGCCTTCAGCCTGTTCAAAGTTGGACAGCTCTGCTCTAGGACTAGGGATGGAATTGTGGAAGGAACATGAGGTTTGCTTGCACATTAAGACACCAACCTGCCTTTTGTATGCCTTTATTTGGATCGCAACGAATACACTTACAAAGGCAGCAAATAGGCAGTGTCACACACTTCTTTAAATAGAGCAAATATGTGATGCTATTTGTATAGTATAGCAGTGTCTGAATGAACCTAATATGATTTATGCTATATCAGCTTAATGGCCAATATATTCCCATTTTCAGAAGGAAGTCACATAGAGAATAACAGAAGAAAAGAAGGGAAACTAAAATGGCTTGAAAGGGTTGAAGGAGCTGCTAATGAGACAGCCCCTACTAGTATCAGCTGCTGCCTTTTAGAGGTGGTTTGCTAATTCAAGCAAGGCAATACTTTGGGTTGAGCAGCCGTGCACAATGTAATTTGGCTGCAACAGGATTAGAATACGATAAAACAGTTTGTTTTATTTTGCAGTCCTCTCTATGTGTTGGGCTCAGGGAGTTCTCAGCTAGAATAGAGCCTTAAACTGGTCCTGCTGTTTCAGCAGTATCAGTGCGCTAAGATGATTGACAGAACAATAGCACTGAGCTCCATTCATGGTGCAGCATGTCTGTCTTCAGTAAGTAATAACTACAGTCTGCAACATGGAACCTTTTTTTGATCTCCTTTCACTGATGACGGTGGATGTTGCTCCTTCCTAAGCACTTAAAAAATTGGCGCCTCTTCTGCAGAGGAAGCCATTAGCGGCTCTGTCAACAGGTTTTCACAGGAGGAAGCCAAGCTCAAGAAAAGGGCAGCTAGGAAGACCACAAGGCGCATATTCTGAGAAATTATTTTGGTCCGCATGGGTGCATCTGTACAGGTCTGAAAAACACAGAAGCTTATTTTAACTAATAGAATAATAAGCCATCCAGATTTCATCAAAAACATTTGCATAGCAGGTCACTGACCCATAAGAGCTAAAGGAAAAACAACTATGGGTCATGTTTAAATAGACCAGAGGGTTTAAAACCACAATTCCAGTGCTTCCAAAGCAAGGATTATAAAAGGGAATTATGAAGGTTTCGAGGCAGCTTTAGTATGGTCTGGTCTATTCCTCTGTTAAACTGTTGGATGTCATGTATTTTAACATTTGAATTCTAGAAGGGGCCAAGTGCAGATCTCTGAAAGTGTGAGAACAGTGTTCAATTGTTTCAATTCTAACATCTGAATGTTTTATAATGGAGATGGGCTTTTCATTTCGGAAGTGGTCAGCTTCTGAAATGAAATGCAGGAGCCCAGCTAATGTTTGGAACCGGAGGAATCAAATCAGCCAATCCCTTATCTTGCGCTGGGCTTGCGCGGGGCGCAACTGGTGCTGGCCAATCAGACAGGGAGGCAGGATGATGCATTTCCCTGCACAGCTCCTGATTGGCCAGAACCAGGAAGAAGGAAAGGTGACACGTTGGAGGCTTCTTCCTCGTTGGAGTTGCACCCCATGTGAGCTCAGCACAAGGTAAGGGATTGGTTGATTACATTCCTCCGGTTATGAACGTCAGCTGGGCTCCTGGATTTAGTTTCAGAAGCTGACCACTTTTGAAACAAAAAGTCCATCTCTACTTTATAGACTGAAGCAAAACAGAGGTCTGAATGTGTGTATGTGAGAGCCGTGACATGTTTTTGGAAGGACTGGGGCAACACCTCCCTCCCTTCAAGTCAGATGCAGCCTAAGAACATCCAAGCTCTGTGCCTCAAGTAAACTGCCTGGCTTTCCCCCCCCAATCTTGCCAAGGACCTTACATCTAAGAAATAACTCCTGGCAAATCCATCTTTTGCCATGTTAAAACCTATTGGTACTGCTCTGAGGAAGAGGGTTTCACCCTCGAAATATTAGCAATGCTTTGTTATTTTTATAGTAGCCTAAAGGTATCACCTGTCCCACATTTGTATTTATAGATTGAGTGGATGAAAGCAAAGTAGTGGAAGAAGAATAACTGCACTAATCAGTATTATATATGTCCACAACTCAAACAAGATTTATGCCATGGAGGAAGAATCAGCCTGAATCTAAAGGGGGACTCATTAATTAGCAACTGTTGCTAATGAAAGGGTCTCCATTTGAATTAAGGGTCATATGTGAAGCTACCCAACTTGTACAAAAACAAAGAGTTTTGGAGGGGACTTTCATAAAGGATCACCTGTTTCTGTAGTGAAATTACTTCTCCACTTTGCTGGTGTAAGTTATGCAACAGGTTTTCAAACAATATGTTGCAAAAGTAAAGAAAATAAATCCAGTTGCCATTACTCAGATAACCTCACCTGGATGACTGAGAATCTTCACAAGACATATGCTGTAAAAGGAAGTTCAGTATGATTTGATAATGAACTACATTAGATAAAAGGGTACACAAAAGATAGGTAACCAAGGCTTCATGCCTGAATAGTAGGATTGAGCACGGTAGGAGAGGGTTGTAACTCAGAAAAAGACTACATGGTTTATGTGTAGAAGCTTCCAGATCCAATCCCCAGGTCCCTCAAATTACGGCTACTATAAAGTCATTGTACTGAACCTGGTGGAGCTGTTTTCTGCTAGAGTTCAGAATGGTTGGTTTGTGCCCAAGCTATCTGAAGGACCACTTATCCCTTTTGAACATCCTTGAATGTGAAGATCATCAAAAGAAGATTTAGGTCCCACCTCATTCACAAGTACATTTGGTGGGTACAGAAGAGACGACCTTCTCTGTTCCTGCTCCCAGACTTTGGAACTCTTTCCCAAAGAAGGACAATGTTCACTCCATCTGTGCTGTTCTTCCACAAGCAGACAGAGGCCTTTCTCTTTAGGAAACCTTTTCCTGTGTGACTGGCTGCCTGAGTGGGGTTTTAGTATGGTATTTGTTTGATCAGTGTGTAACCTTCATTCAAGCGTTTTAACTCTGTAGACTATGGGGGACATTGCTTCAAGTGATGTTAACAATAGTGGCTGACCATATATGGTTGATTATCAAAAAAAATTCTCTCTATCTGAGACAGAAAATTTTAAGCACTTTAAAATAAGTGACACTTCCTCCCTCCCAATTCTAATTGTTTCCTCACCAGATGCATGACTGATGCTGATTCATATATTCACTTTTCCCATGCTCCTGTACACATGGCAAAATAGGTATGTTTTAATATAAAACCATAGCATGATGCAGAATTTATAAAACAAACAATTAAAATGAATAGCTTTATTTGATTAATATCTCTGTTTTCAAGAGTTTTATCTCTAACAAATTTTATAGAGCAGTTTTAAAGGGTGCTTTTCTAGCTTTGAGGGACCTTTATAATGTATAAAACACCGAATCATGTCCCTTGTGGTCCCCTTCATGGTGTTAACCAACAATCTAAGCGTCTTCACTGTGAGCTGGGAAAGGATGAAGGCCACGGCTATTAGAAACTAGACCGAAAAGACTAGGGGCTGTCTTAAAAATAAACACACAAAAACTAAACTAGTTAAACAAGCCAGATATTTTAGGCGCTAGTCATCAGACCCTCTCTCCTTTTCATTAGGAGGAAGTGTGTCTGAACTCTGCTGCTTATATAGTCCTCATGTAATACTAAATGCTGAGTCCATGTACAGCACAATCCTGGCAGTGCTGTGCTGTCCCGTCAGAGCCTGTGAGGCTTGACTTGGCCGGCCATAGAATGGTTTGGATGCAATGCCAAAGCAGGTTTACGCTATGTGAGCAAGCCTTGAAGGACATCCAGGCCCACACGTGCTGATCCAGTTCCTGTTCAGCTTCATCTCAGAAACCACGGCTCCCTCTGTTTCTTCCTGGATTATGCTAATCCACAAACGTTGGAAACCAGTAATAAAATATTATTTTCGTGTTCTGACCATAACTTCATTCAGACGAGGAGGGAGGGAGGGTATACTGTGGATGAAAAGAAGAGGAACAAGTATAATGCCATTCTTTTCCTTTAAATTTCATGCACTTCTGAAACAGACCGGTTATGATGCCGCTGTGCTGCACACACTTGTTACATATATTAAGGATCAAATCTGCTTTTTTTACCTTATGGATGGATACCAGAGCTGTGCATGCTGTTTGCTCTACTTCAGACTTCTACTTTTATATCTTTCAGTTTGAGATGACTATTCTGACCTCGGGTGAACATATTATCTGTCAGTATTTAGCAACATATGAAGTGTTTGGATTTTCTAAACATTTTTTTAAAAGGATGCTTCATCAGTTAATAACACACATGGAATATATAAAGAAATCACTGGGTATAATTATCAGGCTGCTCAGTTTATTATAGTTCTTAAGTGAACATCTGTCCTACAGTGTATGGTAAAAACAGATCTGTCATGTAATCTTGGAAAGTCTGTTCTATTTGAATCTGGTTTAACATCTTTTTAAATGGACAGGAAAAGAAATTTAAATGGGGTGAGGACAGGTACTGGCAACCTGGCAGTTTTATTTTAAAAACATATACTGCTTTGGAAGCAGATACATGAAATCATAAATGTAGTTTAATATACAAAATAACAACATATTTTGCACAGGGCACTTTCCTACGTTTCCTTATGTAGAGACTAACAATGTTTAATTTTCCCCATATATTATTTTTGTTGAATGTATCATTCCTACAGTGGTACCTTGTCTTACGACATTAATCCATTCTGAATGCATATTTGTAAGTTGAATTATTCGTAAGTCAAACAGCGGTCTCCCATAGAAATGCAATGAAAATCAATTAATTCATTCTGAAGGGTGGAAAAAAAAGCAAAAAAGAGCACAGAGTAATTGGTTTTCAGTGCATTCCCATGGGAAGGCTGTCCCAACCCCCCTCAATCAAGGGGAGCAGAAGGCTGCTGTCTGCAGCCCTGCTAGACAGCTGACTTTAAGATGTCGGACCTGTCAAAATCAGCTGAAGTCTAGATGATACAAGTACAATAACACCTTGGCTTAACAGTAACTTGATTTAAGAGTATTTTGCAAGACAACCAAACATTTCTTCTAAATTTTGTCTTGATCAACAAGCAATGTCTTGATATACAAGCACTAAAGCAGGTGACATGATCCCAAGTGAGACAATGGTAGCTCTCTCCCCATCCTTCCTCTTGCTGGATTATGGGTGATTGTTTGGAATGTATCATCCCAGGCAGTCTCCAAAGCAGAGATAGGACAGAGGAATAGAGGTCTCCCTTGGACCATCCAGGAACTTTTTCAAAGGGGAGTGCTGGTTAGGGTTTTATTTTTATATATACATTTATATTTTTATTTAATTTGTTTTCAACATCCTTTCTTGCTCTTCAAACCATTTCCAGTTATGGAGCAGCTAGTCAGGTGTGTATAGGGCTACTAATTTCACGTTATTATTGTCACATTAAAACACAGAGTAAAATGCAATTGTTAGCCTCAAGCAGAGCAGATTCTGCAGCCAGGAACCTAATCCATGGTGTGGACATGGATTTCTAGCCAATTTATTTTGTGAGTTTTGGCATTTTGTGTGTACAGTATGTGGTGTATGGGACCCCAAAATGAATCAGAACTTCCATTATTTCTTATGGGAACCTTTGCTTTGATATAAGAATGTTTTGGTTTAGAAGCATGTTTCAGGAAATGGATTATGCTTGTAAAGCAAGGTACTGTACTCTTACAGAGGAGATAGTGGAAATATGGTTTGTATTAGGATTAAAAAAGCAGAAGGATACATGCTGGTGCTTTTTACAGCCTTCCTTAACATTTTTAATCAGCTCTCTGTTTGTTAGTGAAGTAGACAAATTCCAAAATACATACTCAAGACATCTTTCATACATGTAATTAAAATGGTATATTACTTACACATATGGAAATGAAAAACAGACAGATGTGCCAGCAGTTTCCTGTCTCAGCTATTTCTGTGAAGATTCTTAGTCATCCAGGTGAGTGTATCTGGAAGTTGAGTCATGGCAACGGGGCTTATTTACTTAAGAGATTGAAATGTTTCACTGCTCATCCAAACAGCTTCGTCAGTCTTGTCCCAACTATCCAAGAGTCCATTGAGTTCAGTCATTTTCCTTCTTTAGTTGAACCATTGGAGAGAGACAGGACAGATTATTTATTTATTTATTTATTTATTTATTTATTTATTTATTTATTTATTTATTTATTTATTTAGAGTATTTTTACCCCTCCTTTCTCCTTGGAAAAGCACCCAAGGTGGGTTACAGTAATGAGGGACACTATACAGTCCAATACAATTAAAACATATTCAAGTTTAAGAACAGGGGATTGAGGGGTATTTTACAGCATTAGAAGACAACATTAAAGCTAAAAGAGGATGCAAGCAGTTAAGAAAAGAGTATAAATTCCGTGTAATCATGTACGGTAGACCAACTAAAAGTTATGACAGATGGGAACTAACAATTGATAACATAGTGCAATGTAATCACACAAGCCGACATACAAGCACAAAGTTATAAGTGCTTATAAACACAAGTCTGCGTAGCCATGCATGGTAGTCCGTCATCCAGGGAAAGCTTGCATGAAGAGAAAGGTCTTTGCGTGTTTCCAGAAAGACAGCAGAGATGGGGCATTCCTGGCCTCTAGTGGGAGGAAGTCCCATAGTCTGGGTGGAGGAACTGAGAAGGTCCTTTCCTGTGTTCCCACGAAACATACCTGCGAGGGTGGTGGGATGGAAATAAAGGCCTCTCCTGATGACCTTAACACCTGAGTCGGCTCATACTGTGAGATTTGATCTTTGAGGTAACTAGGACCCAGGTCATACAGTGCTGTGTAGGATAAAGTCAGCACTTTGAATTGTGTCCAGTAGCTAATTGGCAGTCAGTGGTTCCAATCTCGACCCTTCCTCTGCCTTGTGGTGACACACAGTTGACTTAAAACAGTGGTGGTGAACCTTTGGCAGTCAAGATGTTTTGTACCACAACTCCCAGATCTCCAAGCCTGCATTGCCCATGACAAAGGACTCTGGGAGTTGTGGTCCAAACCATCTGGAGTGCCAAAGGTTCACCACCACTGGCTTACAACTAGGCATGTGTTTCTCTTCAAATGCATGTGCAAGGATAAGTTTTTGGCCAATGTGTCCATTTTTGTACTTTGTGAATTTTCAATAGTTCAGAAATGCCTGCAATAATTCTATCAATACAGCATTCATTCATTAACAGATACAATATTTTAGTACCCCAACTCTTCTTTTTCTTATTTTGCTTGAATTCAAGCAGTGGTTTTATATAACTGGCAATTATGCAAAATATCATATTAAGAGCATAATGTGCTTGATGTTTTTTCCACACAAAGATGGATATAGCCATTTAAAAATCCATGACTGTTATTAATCAGATTTCACAAATTAACTGCTACATTTATGGAATCAAAATACAGATGTGTTGAATAAATCTGACTTGATTAGCTTATGTGACCTGACTAAATCTCTTAAACAATGACAGAGCTACATGCAAGTGTTCCCAATAAGTTTTGCTTCAGTTCATATGAAAACAATGCTTGCCCCACTGCTAAATTCCACATCTCAGTTAAAGAGCAGATGGATTAGACACCGAAGAACAAAGTTCTTCTGAGTTTCTGTTTCATTCCTTTTCAAGATGTTAGTGCAAACACTAGGCCAGCCTTCCTAAACCCCACTCCAGTGCTAAAGTTTGCTTACTGAGATGTCAATTTAGCTACTGCTTTATTATGTGATATCCTACAGAGGTTACGGTTGTGATATGATGCCTTTGTTGTACTGTTCAGGCCAGGGCATGAAGTTAATATTTTCGAAACCATTCTAGATGGAAAGCAAGTGGCAATGAGGTACTTCTAGAGGATGTTTGTGTCTAGACTGTCTGAAGATTCCAAATATATAAATAAAATGTTTGTGGTTTTAGATCTGTTGCCTCTGTGAGTTCCAGCAGTTATCAAAGGGCTTCTGGATGCATGATTTTCATAATTCTCAGGTCAATCATGAAATATAATTTAAGCTTGAATTATAATTTATGCTAAAAAGATTGTGCAGATTTATGTTGACTTTTTCATACATTTTATTTACGTATGTGTTTCTATATTTGTCTGTGTGTGATTTTTGCTATATTTGCAGTGACATCCACTTCTTTTATTTATACATTAATATAGCATAGGATATTAAATATGTATTGAAAATGAATGTCTGGTAATAAAACAAGGAAACAAGAACATTGAGTGTGTTTCACTTCAGAATTTAGTGGACAGCTATGTCTATGCATTATGTACTATACAACCTGGTATATTTGAATGGATCCAGACTTGAACACTGCAGTGCATTCTCAAAACTCCATGGAAACAGAACAAAAATGAAAGAAGTGTTTGAGAATTATAGTCTATTGTAATGTAATTGTAGAAGGTTAAACATACACTGCAGATGTGAATAAAATTACATCAGTAGAACAGGGTCTTGAGGTCTTACCTGTGGATTTCGGTATCCACAGGGTGGCCCGGAACTGATCCCATGCGGATATGGGGGTCTTACTATATACAAATGCCCCCCCCCCTAAAGTCAAACCAATACGATTCTGAGAAATGGTAAACAACGGCAATACTAAAAATTCATTAAGTAAGGTACAGCAATTGATTCAAAAACTCATCTTAGGCAATCAGTCCTTAAAGAAAGCTTGCCTGAAGGGAAAGGTCTTTGTCTGCTTAGGAATCAAAGATAGGACCAGCCTGGCCTCCTCTGGGAAGGAGCTCTAAAGTGTATGGTAGATGGTAGATGGTGTCTGTCATTAGATACTGTATGTGTGACCTCATGCTGGGTTGGTTTCAAAAATAGTTTGAAGTGGGTTTTTATTATATGTTGCCAGATAGCTTCCAGTTTATGATTGCTTTGTGAGGAAGCAGAACTGAAGGTATTACCCATATTAAAGCTGACCATGCGAAGAGGCCAGTTATACCTATGGCTTTGCCCTTTCAGCAAAAAAGAAAAAATGCAGTTAATTAACAAACTTCGGGGCAAATTGATTTGTGTCATTCAAATGCAGGTGATGCATCTGCCCATGTAAAAGACAGTGGAAACTCACATGAAGATGGAAGCCCGATCACTGTGTCCTTTGTTGGACATTGTGTCATCTCAGCAACAACGTCTGTTGTTTGTACTGAAAGCCTGAATAGGGCTGCCATTACCTTGAGATGCATTGTTGGCTGCTTCCAAAATGCTTTGTTCAAAGCACAACTTCAACTTCAGGGGGTGTGCTGTGCCCCTTACTACAATTTCCTTGTATGGATGATGATGATGATGATGATGATGATGATGATGATGATGATGATGATGATGTATTTTCTGAGTGTTACTATCATTTTATTTTTATTGGAACCAGCTAGAGATGGTTGAGCAAATGATCTCTTATGACTGGTTCTGTTCCATGCCATGTCCAGTGCTCCAAACCAAAATTGCTAACATCTTGTCTTGTGTGTGTGTGTGTGTGTGTGTGTGTGTGTGTGTGTGTGTGTGTGTGTGTGTGTGAGAGAGAGAGAGAGAGAGAGAGAGAGAGAGAGAGAGAGAGAGAGAGAGAGAGAGAGAGAGCAAACACATTAAGAAGCTGAAGAGCAAATAAACACATATCTTGGCTTATAATGTCAAGAGATTTTGGGTTCAATATCTTTTGCTACTATTATTCCTTCTCATGATCAACCTGTATATATTTTTTAAAAGTTCAAAAAAACAGTGTGTATATCCAGCACCTATTATAATCTCTGTTGTTCATGAATTCTGTCTTCATGGAAGAGTCTCTAAGAAATCTTTGTTAACTTTGGCTGTTCTTCTTTTAGGCGTCTGAACAGAAATAAACTGCAAGTTCTTCCAGAACTTCTTTTTCAGAACACATTGAAGCTAACCAGACTGTAAGTATAGTTTTTATTTTTGGCAGGCTATATATGCTTTGTTTGATTCTTAAGTCAGCAATTTTGGCCGTGAGGTTTTGGTGTGATGCCTTCTTGAGGTGGATTTTGATATGTGTCTTGGTTTATTGTACAAGCTCTTTACTGGGAAACAAATTTGACAAATGTTCCCTAGTCTTTTGACTGGTGCAGTAGATTTATTGGGAAATTGAAGTTGCTGATGTTACAGATCTTTTTTTATAGTTGTGTTTGGATGAGCTGCACATTTTCCTCTTCTATGTGGTTGAAAGGAGATCAGACACTTCCACTTCATGATATGTCCATGAGCACCATGGAAGCTCATCTCATTCCCATGACAATAAATAATTATTTTGTGTGATGCTTAAATAAGCCAGAAGTGTTTGAAGTAAGAGAATTTTGATAGTTGGCATCCTTTAAAGCACTTGATGCTTAGGTACACTCAGGTTTTGTTAATGCCAAAGGTATATTCAGGTTGTGATGGGAACTTTCTCCATTATTCTTCTACAAGGGATGCTATGGGGATTTTCCTCTTTCATTCTGTTCACGGTTTGTTTGTTTGCTGACACATTCATGAATATCTGTGAGTTTGGCTTAAAGCATGGCGGTGCTATTGAACTGAGAGTTACTGTAGATCAGTGCTGGACTACTGTTTACATTATGATGAAACTGCATTGTGTCGGTATGAGTGAAACTTAAGAATGCTTTGTTTTCAGCATTTTGAAAGATATCAGTGTTATGAAAAACTTCATAAGTGTCTTACAAATACTGTATTTTGCTGCAGTGTACAAAGGTCCATTATGTATGAATGGATACAGAATTTATTTATTGGCTGCATCTTGGGCTCTATAAGTACTCAAGTTCTTGATAATCAAAATGTTGTTGGTCATCTGGTACTTGCATATGTTTCTTTCTGGTTTGTGGCTAAGTGTATGTGTAGCAAAACTAATTTCTATGAAGGGTATACTAGACATACTAGACATTTCACATGGATCATTTAATCTTCACAAACAATTCACAAGTGAACTTGGCAAATGTATCTCCTGTACAAGAAAAATGCTTATGTAAATTGTAAAAAAAATGTTTCATTGCTACTCCCATTACCATGGACACCTCATAGTTTATGCAATCATTAGGTGTTCTATCACATTAGGTCAGTGATGGCGAACCTATGGCACGGGTGCCAAAGGTGGCACTCGGAGCCCTTTCTGTGGGCACCCGACATCGCCCATTCATAGCCACCTGAATAGAGGTTCAATTACTGTATTGGCAAGTTGCAAAAAAAATACTGGTTTTTGAATTGCAGTTTGGACACTCGGTCTCTAAAAGGTTCACCATCACTGCATTAGGTGTTCCTTCAGTGTTGCACACAAAGCCGGCATGTGCGAGGCCATTCAGAAGCAGTCAAACAACTTACGTAACTTGCATCCTGTGATTGCATAATTAAAATAAAATGAACCACTTGGACAGCTCCCTAAAAGCCAAACTTAAAATGAAAGGGGTAATCAAACTGCAGTACCCTTCAATTACAGAATATGTCTGCAACTTCTATAATTATTTGCATGGTCTTCTGTGACATCTGTTTGATATTACTGGTGGGAATATGAAGGCGAGTCAACCTTAAAATGGAAGGCAAAGCTTATTAAATGAGCTTGATTTGTACTTTTTGAAGCCTTTCTTGCCAAGGGGGAGGAGTCTAGAGCTTGCACACTGAAGGTTTACTCCCCCTCCCTTGAAATCATTTTGTTGAAGTTCTGCAGGACTTTACTCATAGGACATCAGCTTCCACAAAAAAGGCAAGAGAAAGAAAAATAAAACGCTGGGGAGAATGCAAGCAAAAAGAGAAAAGAAGTTGCTTCTTGCCTTATAGATTTTTTATTTTACATTCTGACCTCAAGTATACTGCTTAAATCAACAGCACACATATTCCCTGATGTCCCTCAGAGAGTTCTTACCTATTTCTGTGGCATGCCGCCATCAGATATCTCAGGCAAAATGAGCCTGATTGGGTCACTGTATATCTTTCTTTGGTTATTGAATGTTATCTTCAGTAAAGCAAATCCATAAGTGATTCAGCTGCCACAACCTATTTACTATAAACTAGACTGCATGTTTGTTCCAAGCTTTAGTACGGCAGACAGGCATGTGACTGTATGTGTAGTCCTGCAAAAAAGCTTCCAAGGTAGGCACATGATGAATACTTTCATAATGTTTCCATTTTTCATTTCTGGAATTGTAGTATATTTTTATTTTATTTTATTTTATTATTTAGTTTCAACATGCTGAGACTCACTTGTGCATCAGTATGACTTTCCAGCTTTCTGTAACAAACAGGATGCTAATTTTTTTTCCTTTCCCATTTAAAAAAGTTTTTCATGCTGAAATTCTTTTCAGCTTAATTAATTAATTAATTAATTAATTTTATTATTATTTTAATTTTATTTAAATTAATTAATTAATTTTTATATCACACCATCTGTCCAACGGTCACTGTGGGCGGTTTGTTACATTTTTGCTGTAAATTCTGTGGAGGTAAGATGTATAGGAACAATTCTCTGCAGCATAGGGGCAATTCTCAGCAGCATCTCTTCCATTTCCAGATGGATCCTGAATAGGAAAGATGCCATTCTATGCAAGAATTATGATAATCTGCACAGCTTGGTATATGTATCTTCACAGTATATGTATCTTCACAGTTGATTACAAAGCTTTCAAGAAATCCTGTGTGGTATCCTTCTGGGGGAAAACAAAATAAATTCATGTAGAGAATTGGAGACCTGTGTGGCTGTCTATTATGCCTGGGTCATGTAACAAAGGACACAATAGCCAAGTCTGGGGGACAATGATTTGGACCAACTTGATTTGTTAAAACTTCAAGAAAACTTGCCCCCCCCCAAAAGGATGATGAATCCAGACATAGCTTGACCTAACCGCCAATGATGATGGCTTCAGCCCTTGCACTTGAGATCAGAAGAATGTTAGGACACTATATGCTTCCTGGGTGCCCAACTCTATCATTGGCCATGTCTCAAACTAAGCAGGATCCAGGTCTTTAATCCCATTAGGCAATCTGAGTCACTGGGATGCAGATCTGTCAGCTCTATTCCTACTAAACCAGAATTGGCTGAGGACCACAGAGGCATAGTATCTGTACATCAGGCATGCCCAGACTCCGGCCCTCCTGATGTTTTGGACAACAACTCCCAGAATTCTAAGCCTGTATTTCCAATGGCAAAGGACTGTGGGAGTTGTGGTCCAAAACATCTGGAGGGCCGAAGTTTGGCCGTGCCTGTTGCACATCATCTACTTTGTCTTCCTAGCATTTTCCTGCAGGTACAGGTATGCTTTTTGAATCCTGCCCAATCAACCCTATCTTTAGGGTTCAGGCTGACTATTTGCATGCCCTTATTGACAGTCCTTTAGTCTCTGCTTTGATCACCCACGTGGCTGTCAGCCATGGATTTTTCAGGTTGTATGCAGTTTGGGGGATGGAAGGTGCTGCTCTGAGGACAAGTCCATACCTATGAAGCTGGCTTTCTCTCATATTCTCTGTTATTGATACCACACCTAGTTGCTGCTGGGTAGTATCATTTGTGATGGTCAAATAGAGAGATACCCAATATCCAACAGAGCATAATATTTTCATGGCAAGGAGACAGCTCTCTACGCCCGCTATTGCTGCCCAGCACTCTGTGCCATACAGTACAACAGGGTTGTGGGAATTACTCCCGTGGGAAGCCCCAATCTGTGAGGCTTGGAAAGTTGCTTGCCAAATGTAGGAATTAAACCCAGGGAAGCCTTAACGTTTAAGGCTTGAGAGTAAATGTGGGAACCCAGCAGGAAAGCTTAGCCAGCAAGCCCCCCCCCAATGGGTTGGAAAAATAAAGACTCCGACAAGTGTTCTTCTTGGTGCAAAATGGAGCAGCTCTCC
Source organism: Phrynocephalus guinanensis (assembly GCA_037367245.1). Lineage (NCBI taxonomy): Eukaryota > Metazoa > Chordata > Lepidosauria > Squamata > Agamidae > Phrynocephalus > Phrynocephalus guinanensis. The sequence goes on from CM074734.1 coordinate 89,724,451, forward strand.
TTCTCTCCTTTATTCTTGATTCCCCTTTATTCTTGATTCCCGATTCTTGATTCCCCTTTATTCTTGATTCCCGATTCTTGATTCCCCCCTGCTCTTGATTCCCTGCCGCACCCCAGCAAGGCTGTTTTATTGAAAACCACATGACTACAAATCCCATATGACTTTGCAGTAATTTCTTAACCAATTACAAACTTACACATCTACGTAATGCCTAAATAAAGTTACTTCTTTGTCTAAATCTTAACACACTGAGCATGAGCAGGAATGCAAACTACTGCGCATGTGTGAAATTAGCCTGGGAACCTGATGAGAAGTGAAACATAGTATCTGAGCATTGATTTAGTACAATATGCCTTTGTTAAACTGTCCTCGCTAGTTACGTGATTTCCAGCTTACATTAAATGGATGCCACAGAGGCACTGTGAGAAAGATTCCCCACATTTCACTCTTTTTGTGTTTAAATTTTTTGAAGAATAGGAACACTGAGTTCGTAGTAATCAACTAACTACGATAACACAATAGTATTGGAATAAGTGAGAATATAAGTATATTTTCAACCTTCAGACTGTGCTGTAGCCAGTTTCAACCTGAAGGTGGCAGTACACTTGTCTTTGCGTGAAACCAGAAGTAGCAATTAGCAATAGCAAAAAACTGAGATATAGTAAATATACATTAAAGGCAGCAACTTATGATAATAATGCATTCCACAATGCAATTTCAGCATTACGAATTCAATGTCTGTTATCTAAAATCTGTCTAATTTTAGTTTGAGCCTTGGAAGTGTGATTATTTAGTCATAGAACAGGCAAGAGGCAAGCTTTGCCTTTACCCATTCCAATTAAGGTGAATCCTGAAACCAATATTGAGGAGTGTATTGTGCTAATGTGTTCTTGTTACACGAATTAGCTGTTAGCTTTCCAAAATTCTCTAACACCCCAAAAGATAGGTGATCCCTGAAACTAGCACTATATTTCTAAACCATTGTGAAACAGCAAACAGAATCTGATAGCTGGAATGTAGTTGAAGCAACACATTTTCAAAAATAATAACAAGACAATTCAGTTGTGTGGTACTAGTGTTGTGAAAAAGTAAAAGCAGATTTAGGAAGTCACTTGGTGGTTGGACTCCAGCTGGAGCCATTCACTAAGGTCTCTTCACTGTTCATTAGTTCATTGAGACCAGAATAGTCTGTGATATTATGAATAAAACATGCTGAAAACAAATCTCCAGCAACAAATTTGTGATATTATGAGGCTGATAGCAAAGTAAATTCCCAGCAGCTTAGCTGGCAGAAATACAAAACTTAGTGCATTACTGGTTTTGGCCAGTTGAAGCCAGACACTAGTCTGTAGGCCTTTAGGACGGAGCTGTTGTTCAGTCCTAAAATGCAACTCAATGGAGGAATGCAACCTGCTTATGAAAAACAAGCAGCCAATTTTAAAGCAAAAAACACAAACACTTTGAAAACTACAGTACTAAGATCTACCATAAGCAAATAGGCATCCCTTTCCCTGTTTTTAAGTTCCAAAGGATGCAAAAAGGTCTTGAAAATCTCATGAGAAAACAAATTAGTGTGTGTGTCTTAGAATAAGCCAAAAGCGCAGCATTTCTGTAGAAGGTTTGAAACAAAGAACAATTAACAGTACATAGATAGCTAGGCAGCGATTGCCAGCCTAAGAACAGTGTGAATCCCCTTATCAGAAACCTTGGCATCTTTCCCGGAAAAGCTGTAAAGGAAAGAAATTTGTTAAACCATAGAAAGTTGAATGCAAACTTTCTCCGATCCTTCCCAGAAAAAGCTGCAAAGGAAAAATTTGTTAAGATGACCTGTGAAAAAGGAAATTAAACAGAGGCAATTGTTATAAACAGCCTATTGTCCACAGTCATTGACAGAGACATAAAGGTGAAGGCAGGATGGCAGGATGGCTGTTTAGCTGAAGGCAGGGAAGAGGGGTGTGAAAGTGTTCTGTTGTGTTGGATGGCAAGACAAGCAGTCTCAGTTGACCTTCTGAACGCTGATTCAATGTTTCCTTTGCAGCAAGGTAGAGATCCATGGCAGTTTCACTCTGAGGCTGATTTTCCGGCAGCAAAGGAATGGAATGTTTTAGAAAAAAGTGCCTTTTCAGAACAAAGTGTGTTTTCAGGGCTAATTCACAGTTCACAGCTGGTAAGGATAGAACCGTTGATCTCTGGAACTGTTCCACGAACTTCATCCATGTAACACAGCAATCAGGCCACCACAACGTTCAGTGGGTGGAAACAATGAAGGGAGTCGAGGCACGGCATGGCGACTGTATCAGTTGAGACGCCTTTTCGGAACAAAGGAAAGCAGAGCTTTTCAAGATTCCCCACACAGGGTGGGCAATGTAAATCATGTATTTGAGAAAGATTAGCATTTGTCTGTCACAAACGACGCTGGTGAGTTCTCAGCATTACAACCAGACCACCTTCCCATGTTCACAGATCACCACTTATGCCACCATCACCTTGAAGTTGGAGTCAAGATACCGGAATATATCCTCCTCCTTTTGGTTTTCTCCATTTATTTGGAATGTCCCATAGGTGGTAAGAGTCCCTAGGTTCTGAGATTTCTTGATGTTTAGTTGGAGTCCTAAGTGGTCGATGCAGTCTAAACCTGCCATTGCAAGAAGCTTATTCATACCCCCTTCCAATAAAATTCTGACAAATAAAGCACAGCAAAATCAGCACAGTTGAAACCACCCCAGAAACTTTCTCCTACACCAGAGTCACCAATCATTGCCCAGATGTCAGCAGGCAGAAAGAAAGAGCTGAGTAGGAGAACCTCAGATGGAATACAGTAAAGATAAGGAGCTTCTACACTGCTTTTAAAGACTTGGGAATTGGACAGCAGTAAAAACTGAAGCACCGAGCAGCTGTGCGCATTGGCTGTCCTTATACTACATGCTGCTGGGAAGTATGAGGCATGGTCGGAGGACATCTGTCTGTGTTTTAATTCATTTTTTTGCTCAGAAAACTGTGCCTCAGATTTCATGATAACCAAACACTGTTTTAAATATTGATTTGGAATTTGATAATTTGGACATTATCAAAATGCGAATAAGATTAACATTTTCCACCATTGCTGTGAAGAAGGATAAAGCAAGGTGGCTACCAGTGACACTGACCAGATTTAAAATCTGTGGATACTACAGAGATTCTATACTATGAGTGAATGCTGGGAAACTTGGTCTGGAAAACATCTGGGTTGTACAGCTCCTTTATTTTCCAGGCTGAGAGGTACAAGAAGTGTAGCCCTTCACAGTCCCCTGAAATACCATTTTATGTATTGCGGAGTGAAGGGAAATGTATAGCAACCTAGGTGGCCCCAGTAGATATCCCTGTCGGCTTTGCCGGCAACTGCAGGAGAGCAACACTGGGAGGACCACACTTTTCCAATTCCTTGTACAGTAGGACCCCGGTATCTGCTGGGGATGGGTTCCAGGCCTTCCTGTTGATAATGAACACAGTGGATAAGAGAGAATGCCAAGCCCCCCACAAAACTGCTGTTTTGCACCAGTAGCTTGTTTTACAGCTGCTGTTTTGTACCAGTAGCTTGCTTTGCAGCTGCTGAATTATTTATTCATTTTTTTCCTTTGTCAACCACGGGTAACTGAATCAGTGGTTAATGAATCAGTACATACAGTGGTCCTACCATATAGGTCCCTTTCTGCGGCTTCTCAGCTTCTTCTTTATTCATCTTTTTTCCTGCTTTTAGCAAGGTCAAAAATGTTTCCGTATGAGACATCCTCTAAATGTTGATTGTAGGGAACATATGGGACAGGATTCCCACCGCCGCAAATATATAAGCTCCAGCTGAAGTTTGTTTTTTTAGGATAACAACCAAACTCTTGAAATCCTTAAGAGTTATGCCTGTAGGCAGGTGAATGCATTTTGCTGCATACAGTTGCTCTCAGGGAGAATGCTAATCTTGTGAGGCAAGTGCCTTGTGAGAATGTGCCCTTAAATTAGAGGTCTCCTCTCATCTGTGAACAGGTGCTGGCAGCTCACCATTTAAATGAGCCCAAGTTATTAAGCACTGCCAGGGCAAAAGGAACATGGCTAGAGGAAGGAAGAGTTGCTATGGTTTTGGCTTATCCAGGAATGGTGGGTTTTCTGTGTACAGATCCCAGAAGGTCTGTTCAGAAGATGGTAAATAATTACAAGGGAAAACCAGGTCTCCAGGGGGCACTTCAGGTTTGAAAGGATGTTCACTAGGTCAGAGGTGATGATGACAAACGGCCGGGAGGCTCTTGTGCCATTTATCAAGCTGCAGCTATTTTTATTGCCTGTGTTGCCCTCCGACTCTAAATGGCATCATTTGAGCAAAATCATGTCTGGAAAAGTGACTCTGTTTACAAATCCTTACGGCACCTTTCTGTTTGGTCAATTTCCAAGGCAAGGCAGAGGGCTCTGCTTCTTTTCTTAAAGTATGAAAGGAACGTGAACAAATGATCTGAAGTGAGCAAATAACAAATGAGGAGACGTCAAAGTGAATAATTGAGGTTCCATCCTGGATTTTCCATCTCCCTCGTGTGAAGTTAGCTACTCAAAACTAATATGTGCAGATGTTTCATTCCCCCCGCCCCAACACGAGAAAGAAGAGAAAGAGAAGCAGCAGTGGGTGTAAAGGTAAATCATCATGAATTTCAGATATAGTGGGTTTCCCCCTCCCCTCCCCCATGCTTGGGACATTTTATGCTGATTCTGGCACCAATTTTGTTGTTTAGGAAATGTCTTCATAATACTCTGACAGAAGAGAACCTTAATTCTTTTACCAGACTGAGAAAAGAGAGAGATTTTTTTTTCTTTCTCACAATACTGTTGCCCCATTAGTTGCTGGGATTTTCTCCTCATGAGGTGTACGCTAAGTTATGTAGCAGCCGAGAACTAGCTTGCCCGATATAGAATGTAATTTTGGCATTAGGATACGTTGGTTCATTATTAAAAGGTTCTTAAAAAAACATACTGCATGTTCCGGATTCTAAAAAAAACATACTGCATGTTTTTTGTTTTAAGATAAGCAACTAGATGACAATATTTTGTCAATGCACCTTTTTGATATACAAATAATTACCCCCACAAAAAAAGCTTTCATATTCCCATAGAACAAATTGTAAGGAATTTGAAGTTGGCTAAGAGAATCTTCAGTATCGTAGTAGCAAGAATGTATTTATAAGAGTACTGCATGTAAGTTGTTAATGAGCTTCACAGCCAGATCTAGCATAGGTCTTGAGATAGACATCCATCACTATGACTGGAACCAATGGAAAGCACAACTCCAGCCTGTTTGTCCAAGAATGGATTTCTTTACAGAAAATATCTGATCAGAATCATCTAGAAAATAATTCCTGATGGGAAATAATAGAAAAAGTCCCATTGACATTTGATATTTGGCAAATTTCCATTCTCTCCAAGCACATACCAGAATCTGGGATGGAGAGTCCATGGGAAATAATCTCCTGAAATTTGTTGCTTCTGCAGTGCTTCCTATTGTTAATAAAATAAAAGATTAAACTGCAACAGATTTCAGACTACTGTACTGAGCAGTGCAAGGTGGGATGGCTGAATTAACCTTTGCACTGAACCTTTGCACTATAAAGTTAAAATTGGTGGTGGCTGGATGGATTTCTTTTAATGTGGCAACTTTCCATTACTCTCAAAGAAGATGAATGTTAGTACTGGACATGGTCTATTTCTGCAAGCATGATTAAAATCACAGGCATAGGACGCTTTGTGTACCATATTTTTCATGCTATGGTTTCAACCCAGGATTTGCTGTCAAACTCCAATTATCATTTAGATATTTAGGTGCAAAATTTCACTGTGGGTTAATAACAAACGAAACGGTTTCATCATAACACTAACATAACACTAACTATGCTAAGTTGTATGATCTTTGTTTTAAATTGCTTTTGAACCACAAGTAACAAATTTACTTCTGCAATTCTAGTGTTCGGGAGAACTATGTGATTAGAAAGAGAATGCAAAATGCTTAAATTAAAGATCATCATTTGGCTGGACAGTTATGAGTAAGACCTTTAAGTTACCAGCAGCACACAGCATGACAATTATGCATAACTAACAAGCATAGCCCAGAAAGAAGCCGAATTAAGTCCATTGCGGACTGGCTTATTGGCCATTCAGAAATTAATCTCCACAGAATGTGAGTTTTTGAATATTTGGATGACGGATTAAAATGCTGAAAGAGAGTGACTTTGGAAGGTGTTTGACTTATAACTGGATATGGAAAGTGACTTGACAAAGTAGAATGGCAGACATACCTCCCTCAAAACCCCAGTGATAGCCTATTTCCCCAATAAGCTCACCTTTCTCTGAAAGCACGTAAAGGGCCATTTTAATTGCTCCTTCCCTCATTCCTTTGTAGTTCCATGGAAACTTCTGATGGTGGAATTAGTACATGCTGTGGTTTTGTAATTGGGGCTTGGACAACTAATGGGAAAGAGCCGTGTGAACTGCAAGGCAAAACGGCTTGCTGGTAAGGTACATATGATTGAAAGGCTTTTTACTCAGCAAAAAGGGCAAGCCAGGCAGGTTCCATGTTAAAGACTTCTTTGCAGAAAAGCAGGGGACACCTCCCTGCAAGTGATAAGCAAGTGGTTTTTAATAAAGACTTTTAATAAAGTAAAAGAAGTATTTCAATTTGAATGAACATGACTTGTTCAGTGAATTATACTTGACTTTTGACTTGGTAGGACTAAGACACAATGTAAATGTGAGACTCTGAACCTCTTCATTTCCTACAGATGCATTCTAAGCATCTTGTTTTGAAGCTTCCCAGTGGTGTGTGTGTGAATCGCTACATAAAAGTTCCATACAGAGAATAAATTATTTTAGAAAGTAAGGTGACATTACTGGCATGTGATCTGAGCGTTCCTTAAATGGAACAGACAGCATTTCTGCCTGTGACACTGATCTGCTCGGGCTAATTTGACTAATCCAGGGAAATAAAAGGATGCTGTTTTTGCGTTTTTAAATATATATTAAAAAACTCTTTTGAACTGGTTCCTCTGTCAAGGCTTAAACTGAACTCTGAAAATACCTGGCTTCTGTGAGGCTTTGACAGGGGTGATTAGTATAAAGACAGCAGTCTCACATTTTGAAAATAAATTGTTTGCTTGCTTTAAATGTGATATTTTAATAGTGTTGTCACATTTCATTATTTTTTTAAAAAATATCATTCGGGGATCTTGGTGGAGATGCAGGATGCAGATCTATGGATAAAGAGTTTTTGCAGTAAAAGGGATGCTGACAGAGGAAATGCCTCCTTTGACAGATAAATCTAGGGGGAGCTGGGCAAACAGTGGGTTCCAGACACAATTGCATGCCCAAAATTAATTAACACATTGGCAAAGAATGTGTACTCTTAGAGCCTTTATACACGACCCCTAAGCTCCGCAGGAAATGGCTGAAAGGTCCGGACCTTACAAGTGTTTTCCCACCAGCTCCGGACTTTGCAGACAATTAAGTGCGACCCCGCCCACCTAAGCGCGACCCAGCTGCACTTTCTTGTACCTGCTTGAGGTGGGTGAAAATCCCCAGGTCCGGATTTAATCTGGTCAGTGCGGGGCTCTCCTGGCTTCTGCTTGTGTGTTTTTTGCCTCCTGCCCCTTTAAGAGAAGAGGTGGGAGGAAAAAAAGCAAGCAGAAGAGAAACGGAAGAGAAACGGAGCTCCGGGAAGCTCCTCCAGGTGAGCTGCATTTTTCCCCCTCTTTCTCTGGTGGGGAGGAAGGAAGGGCAACGAACCCCTAAGATCTTTGGTCCGAATTTAAGGGACCAGCGGATCTTAGGGGTCGTGTGAAAAGGCCCTTAATCACCCTTTCCGGTCATTACCTGTAGGGCTAATTTCTCTAGTTAGTATAACCCTATGTGGAATCTACTGAACATTGTTCAGCACATTTTGGGGCACCAGTGCACAGTGTCTTTTCTTTGTGAGTCTCCTGTATCATCTGAAGGCTCCTGTTGTGTAGCAGGACATCTCTTCAAACCTCCTGAGTTTTGTTTCAGCACAAAGTCACAGTTCCAGACAGCCTTGGTTTATAGTTTATGGGCAGCACACACATGCATGCTGTCCAAATGCTCCTGCTTAATTTTGCAAGCAAGTGGACTTGGATCCATTAATGCTTACTGTAAAATACAGCAGCAGATCTTGAAGGGGGAACACCATGTTTTTGTCTCTTGGCTTGGTTTCTTTTATTTTTTTCCCATCTCTCTTGACTTGCAAGTGGGGCAGCTAAACCAAACATGGTCCCTCCATCTATGATTTGATTAGAGGTATTATGATGTCCCATTTGAGCTATTGGGTTTGTCTGTCCCCCACCCCACCTGCTAAAAAGCAGAGGCATGAACCAAATTCATGTCTAGTGATTCTTCCCTGTTCAGAGGCAAAATTCTCTAGAACACCCTTAAAAATATAACAAAGAGAGTAAAATAAGCACTGCATCTCAGTTTAGAAAGCAGCAGGTCACAGGGAAGATGTGTGATAACTAGAAGATGCTCCTCAATGGTGGCATCTTTTTTATAGTTCACTTGTTGTCTAATTAATTTATTTATCAACAAAAAAAACACATATTTTTCTATTCTCCCTGACTTTTTAGCAGTGGCTCCTGTGATGCATTTAGTTGCTGGTTATTCCTTCTATTTTAACTTTTTGAACATTGTTGGTTTACTGTTGGCCAAAATACTGTTGTGAAATACCACACACTTGAGAGTGCAGTTTTCATATTGCCAGCTGGCAGTCATGGGTCCAGTAGTGCAATTGAGGGCTAGAATTCCACAACTAGGGGACTCTTCTCTGTCTCTCTGTCTCCCCCCCTCTCTCTTTCTGTGTGTGTGTGGGGGGGAGAAGAGATCGCTGGCAAACTGTCTCCTATTACATGCATGATTGCTGTCACATAATCACAACATGCAATTGACTTCTGCCCCCCCCCTTTTTTTTTTACGGTGGTAATTCTCTTACTTGGAATCATGCTGAAAATATGTTAGGAACACAGGAAGCTCTCCTGTTCTGAATCAGTCTGTTGGTCCATCTGGCCCATTTCTGTCAATTACAGCTGGTAGAGATTCTCCAGGATTTCGGTCAGGATTCCTTCTTTTTAATTTTAATTTTTATTTTTTAATTTAATTATAATTGACAATCCACTTAACATAATAAATATTATCCAATAAAGCTTGCTATACAAACATTACCAAATAACCCAACAAATTAAATATTCTTAAAGTATCCCACAGTCCAATCCATATTCTGATTTATCCAATTTTGTTTTTTGTATAACATCTGAGGTTAATAGAGGTTGCCATATATTCAGAAATTTATCATGTTTTTATCTCTCTCCTGTATAATTTAAACTTACTAGTCAGTTTTTCAATAACTGCAACTTCCCATATTCACTTTAACAAATATGGCCCGACCTGGAAATCCCTCATATTCTCTGGTGGTCTCCCATTCAAGTACCAACAGAGGCCAACCCAGTTCATGTTTTGACATCAGGTGACCTCAGTGCGTGCTTTAGAGGAGTGTATTGAAGGCGGGGTGTGGTGGAAATTGACCAAAATAAGTAAATATGGAGAGTTTTGTCTGGTTTGCCATTGCAATTTTAATCCACCAACCCACAAACTAGATGTGGCCAGGCTCACGTCTTCAAACGCCATGACTCCCATCTTTAGCTTCAGCTTCATGCTCAGCCAGTTGCAGTCTCTCCTGCTGACACTTTTGGCAGAAGTGACTTTGTCTGACAGAGAAGTTCCTTGGAAGGGAACGAGGCAGCAGTGCCCATGAAGAAAGAGCCGCATCTTCCTCGTGGCATCCTTTCCAGGACTGGTGTATTACAGCAGAGGGGGGGGGGAAAGGTGTCTAGGGGGGGAAAGGTGCTACAATGGACAGTCTGGGAATACAGCTAATAGTGCCAGTGTGGCTTGGTAACTGAAACAGTCAAGGTAAGCAGCAGGAGAATTTCAGCTATGTCGTGGGAAATGGCCTTGGCTGCCTCTCTGATTAACGGTGGAGTGCAAATCTCTTGGGTCACTGCCAGGGTTCAGGAGAGCAAAGCACTGCTGGGATGTCAAATTGCTGCCATATTTCATTCACAGGAAGGAGAGAGAGAGAGAGAGAGAGAGAGAGAGAGAGAGAGAGTTGACTGTTTGATTAGAGCTTACTGATATTAGGGGCATGCTCCCGGTTACAGGGCTTTTAAAACTTTCACAGAAATTACTTGGGATTGTGAACATATGAATACCATTTCATTTGAGTGCAAGAAACAAATCGTTTTATTGTGGCAAATTGATATTTGGTATTTCTTGTCTTGGTTAACAACCGTAAATAAAGATTCAATTCAATAGCATTGCCCTTGCATTATTCAAGTATGGGTTTAATGCACTTTTGAAAAGGCCTGTAATAGTGGGAGGAAAGTGAAGAGAGCTTGGAAGAAATATGTTAGAAGTAATGATGTTACCTGTCACACATTACATCCAGGGACAATGAAAGAATAATAGTTGCAAGATAACATGGTGACTGGTAATGCCATTACTTTTTTCATGTAACAAGTAATGGTTATTTGTTTCTCCTAATCATTATTCTTTGAGGCTCTTTTGTGTTTTTTTGTCGTATCTGGCTATTATTATGTTGTAAACGTTGGGTTTTTTAAAATTAAGCTATATGTAATGTGTCAATAAAATGTAGCTATTTAAATAATAGGTAACATTAACTACTTAACCATCATGAACCCATATAAGGGTTCATTTTACCCCTTCCCCCAAACATGTTGTATTCCAAAACTGACACACAAACAAAACTTTTGAAGTACTGTATAACCACCTGAGGAGTTGTAAACAACAATGCCAAGTTTCAGCCACTTGCCCTGTACAGTTTTTTTGTTTACCTTTCAAAAATAGAATCTGGGAGAAAAATTGTCTTATCAAATTTATTATATTTTGCCATAGGGCACTTTTTGGTTGAGTGCAGTAGGACAAATTGCATTTTTAAGTGAGGAATCTGAAATCCCTATGCCTCTAATATCTTTTCCTTTGACTAGCAAAACTCATATATACACAAAGCAAACATTGGCAGGCTTGCGGATTGTTAAGATGGTCACAAGCGATTCATAGCCAAAAACAACAAAAACTACAACGATGATGATGATGATGAATGAATGAATGAATGAATGAATGAATGAATAGGTTTATTATGGTCAAAGACCAAAAACTCCAAACAATCCGCAATAAACACAATTTAAAATTGAAATAATTACAAAATTATACAGTCTTCCATTAAAATAATATTAAATAAACCCTTACTTACAGGTTCATAAATTACATACTCAACTAAACTGAGTCTTCCTCTTCCTCTTCCTCTTCTTCTTCTTCTTCTTCTTCTTCTTCATCATCATCATCATCATCATCATCATCATCATCATCATCATCATCATCAAATTATCCCACAGCAGTCAAGATAGCTATGCTGGATTTTGTATTACGAATCACTAGTCGAATGCTTCCCAAGTGTTTAGGACTCAGTGATGTATCGGCAAATTATGTGAGCAGATCCCAGTAAGGTGGCTCTCTGCAGCTGATTGATGGTGACTTTGTGTACTACAATTTCTTCTAAATAATTGCTTAGTTCTTAGGCACCATTCCCAGCATGCCTATTATTATTATTATTATTATTATTATTATTATTATTATTATTATTATTATTATTATTATTATTATTATTATTATTATTATTATTATTATTATTTATTAACCACACAGCTAACTACTCTGGATTTTGTAATACAAATAATTAGTCGAATGCTTCACAAGCGTTTAGGACTATGTGATGTATCAGCGAATTATGCGAGCAGATCCCAGTAAGGCGGTTTTCTGCAGCTGACTGATGGTGACTTTGTCAACTCCAATTTCTTCTAAATACTTGCTTAGCTCTTTAGGCACCGCACCCAGCGTGCCGATTACCACTGGGACCACCTGTCTATGCCAGTCTCTGAAGTTCAATTTTCAGATCCTGATATTGGGTAATTTTTTCCAAGTTGTTTCTCGGTGATTCTGCTATCACCTGGTATAGCAACATCAATGATCCACATGTTTTTTATTCTCCACAATCACAATATCTGGGATATTATGCTCCAAAACCCTGTCTGTCTGTATTCAGAAGTCCCAAAGTAATTTTGCATGCTCATTTTCAGTCACTTTTTCAGGCTTATGATCCCATCAGTTATTTGCTACAGACAGATGATAGTTCTGACACAAATTCCAGTGGACCATTTGAGCCACTACATCCTCCTACCCCACCTCCTCCTCCTCCTCCTCCTCCTCCTCCTCCTCATCATCATCATTAAGAAATACCAGGCATAGTCAATCAAAATTATATAACCATTGATTTGTATAATATAACAGATACTGGACTGTACAAGTTTTAACTAAAATCTGTTAAATATCAGCACAGTATGTATTCTGTTCGTAATATCATCATATTTTATAGCTCTGGTGGCATTATTTTTGAGATCTGCAACTGCTTTTAATACTGTGTGAAATTTCTTGATATTGTTCCCAAAGCCCTGATCACTATGGGAACCATTGAAGTGTGTTTCATCCACAAGCAAGATGTTTTGATTGCCAAGTCTCTGCATTTTGTTAGTTCTTCTGATTCTTTAGCTTCAACTCAGGCTTCCTCTGGAATTGAGGATCCAGACATTTCTTCATTCTGTTACTGGACTGTGCACTCCTGTGGGTTACATTAGTACCTGTCTTTCTAAGTACCCCTCCTGCTCGCTTTCTCTTGAGCAGATAGTTTTTTTTCTGAATTTTCCAGTGATGATCCTGAAGATTCCTTCATTATGAGAGAGAGAGAGAGAGAGAGAGAGAGAGAGAGAGAGATTTTGTCTGCTTCATGGCCATTTTATTTTCAGTTAGACCTCGTTCCTGGATTAGTCACATAAGCAATTTAAGCCAATCTGGAAGCACATTAATAATGCGAAGATATTTCTATGAAGCAAATCAGATCTTGTTATTGATAATATTCTTCAACCTAGATGAAGCCCAGTTAGAACGAGGTCCTTTTCCAAGCAGAATGGCGGGGTATAAATACTCTAAAATCAACCAATAAATAAATAAACAAGGACAGTGTTTTCTTAATCCATAACAAAAGCTGTGCTGAGGCATTTTCACAATCTGATAAAGGGGGGAGCACTTTCCGCAGAAGCATATATCAAATAAAACTGGTAAAATTCCCACAATTGTCTGTCTGTCTGTCTGTCTGTCTGTCTGTCTTTCTTTCTTTCTTTCTTTCTTTCTTTCTTTGCAATAGATTAAGATCGCTGTCTATGACTCACTTCCAGAAAAATGTTTTGATACATGGTATTCATGGCCTTACTCAGATGCTGTACTTGTAGTAAAGATAACACTAGATTTGGCTGTGTGGTAGTGTCCCTGGTTAAACTCAGGCAATCTAGCTCCAGAACAGTGCTTCCTAGAAACAACAATAGCTGAAAAGCAGCACTTTTTGTGAGTTTTTTTAAAAAAAAATAGTTTACTAGGCTGAGTCTCCTTGGTCTGTAATGTTTGAGAAGAATGATCTGAAAGCTCTACATTATGCACATTTACCTGCTGGAAACCATGGCCTTCTTTCACATCACTGTGATTTTCTACACCATTCTGTAAGCTTTGCTTCTTGCCGATGTTCCTTCTAGGACTACATCCTTGGTCTCTTTAAATATAGCACGTCGACTATTTCAGCAAAGTGTGAACATATAATGCTATACTCTCTGTTCCTCCATCCCGATATTCTCTGGGAACAGGTCACACAGATGCATTGCCCATGGAGAAATGAGCATGTTGAGCTTTTATTATACTTCTTTCTCTCAGTCATGATGATTATTCTTGGCCAGACATGGTTCCCTTTAAGAATATCAGTAGCAAGTGAAACAAGGAAGAAGTAGTTTGTGAAGACCGATTCACCCTAAATGTAGAATACATAGAACAATACAATACAAAGCACATTATTAAGCACCCCATGATCAGTTGCTGGCTGCTTGCTATAAAACTACTGTACCATACAATATTGTGTAGTATTTTGCTTTTGTCCAGATGTAACAAGACATGCCTTTATATTTTTAATGGTCTCTGTCTTTGAAGTATTAAAAAAACATTTCCATGTAGGAAAAAAAGCATTTAGACCATATGTGCACATTCATTTCATTTGAGTGTGCTCCACATTTCCTCATTTGGGCATGAGTGTTTTATCTCTGGGGAAGAAATTGTCATGTATAAAATGGGTTTTAGTTGACACGCAAGCCTGTATGAATGGGATACTGCAACCAGCATGTTGTTATTATAAAGGGTAAGTGTCTGTCTGCCTTTATTTGAATACTAAAAACCTCTTCTGTAATAATGGTGAGTTCGCTTTGTGCGCTGCAGCATATATTGTGAACAGGAAGACTGGACTTGGGTTGTTGCTCTGGCATTTTGACTTAAGTTTGAGGTCATTCTAAATATTGCATGGCTCAGCATGCAAAATAAGGATTTCTGTCCTGAAGGCATACTTAGAAACATAGGGACTTCTGGATTCCATTTGGTGATTTTTATATGCTCCATCTATATGGTGCATGTTAATGTAGGAAATAAATCACCCATATGACATTTTGCCACATTCATTTCACAATATTGAGGAGCATCTGACATATGTTTAAGCTGTAATGGAGGGGGAAACCCAACGTGCCTAAAATGCATTCCTTTCTGGAATGTTGCATGGGGTGAACTTTTTCCCAGAGTAACAATGCATGACATCCCAACTTAATGGGATTAAGTTCTTACATGGCTTTCTGTGCCTTTAGGTCTTGTCCTTCTATTTTTGTACTGTGAAGTGATGTCTCTGTGAAGCATTGTTTTATCAGTAGCCAAAGCCTGGGTAATTAAGCCCAGTGGGACTTTACGGTAAACTATTCTTACACTTGTTTCTGTCTGTTAGTGGATGGCCGAACCCATGTGGCTGGATTAGGGGAGTGAGTGGCCAAGTGTGTTTCCTATACATTTTTTCCTATTTGAAATCACACTGCTTTGGAAACAGACAGGAGTTTGTTTCCTCTCGTTTACACATTTGTAATTTTTAATTAAAATTTTATCAAAAGAAATTCATTTACCTTCAAAATGCATTTCTCAAACCGGTGAAGTTACCAGTACTTTTTTTCTAACATGTACAGTTTCAGTACTTTTTTCCTGAAATGCACAGTCATTGTGTGCCATTTCAGAGAACAGAATTCCAAATTCAGAAAAAAAGAAACTGAAGGATGATTGGTTTGGGAAGTATTAATACGTGAATTAAGCAAAGTTCTCCACAGATTTACAAAGACAAAGTGAAGGAACCTTAAACACATTAGTTTATAAGTCAAGAGTCAGCACTAGCAAGACTTATACTGAATCAGTTCAATGCAAGCATGTCCTTATTGAAACTGGAGTAGACACTATGACCAGCTAATTTTAATCTGACAGATTAAAAAAAATAATGAAGCAAAACTCAAAATAAATAATGTAGCAACAAAAAGAATAATCTACTGTTAATCAAAGCGTACTCATGTGGGCACTTAACCTACCTGATTTCCAATTGACTGATAATTTCAGATCCAATTAATTTAAAATAACAAAGCACTCTGAATGCTTTTGCTCTCCTAGGATTTTAATTGAGAAACATTTTTCTCATTAATCTATGAAAAATAAGATTCAAAGCATGTAGCAGACTGCTTTGACATGTTTTATTTTGATTTAGTAAATCACTGGTGTATACTTCAGTTTTGACCTTTAGATGTTTGGACAGAAAACATGCTCTTATTAACAAAATTGACAGGAAGAACATAACTGTGAAATTGACAACCATCAGAAATTGTCTTGAACATTAGTACTTTACTAATTACATGTTAATGACCACATGTCAAACTTTTATATAACATTGGGGAAATACAACAAAGCAACATGCATATTTTCACACAGTCAATCTAAAAATTTAATTCATAGTGAAAGGTCAAATGAGGTTAATCTTTACTTAGATGAGATTAAGGCATTAAAGCATTATGAGTCTCATTCTGAACAGAACTGTGGATATGAGGCTTCCTTTTGAAGAATCAGACAACAGACTGGAGTCATGAGCTTATCAGGAGTTTTTCCTCATGGTAAAGAAACTATTGAAGAAATGAAACTGACTGACACAATAAGTGTCCACCCTGAAACCAAAACTTGAAATATACTAATTTTAAGTGATATGATGTGCATTTTAGCAATATAGTTGGGTGCCTTGCAATAAAATATGTTTAGAAGGTATATAAAAGGTAATATTAAAATGAAAAGGAGTAGGGGTAGCACTGAATCATTTTCATACAGTGGTGGACTGCAATGGTGGACCATGGTGGACCATGATGGCTCTTCCATGAGAGTACCATTCCAGTATGATGGGAAACCTCAGGTACCGATGATGATGATGATGATGATGATGATGATGGTGTGTGTGTGTGTGTGTGTGTGTGTGTGTGTGTGTGTGTGTGTGTGTGTGTGTGTGTGTGTGTGTGTGTGTGTGTGTGTGTGTGTGTGTGGCTAGACTTTATAATCATGGGCTAGAGATCATGTGGCCTTTGAGATGAATCATAATTTTGGGTGACAGCTCCCATTCCACTAGTGAGGCTGGCTGTGGTTGATAGGATCTTGGAGTCCAACCAAAGTTGTGTTGCCATTGTGCTTGAAAAACACAGTGCTACAGGAGCAGGAATCAGATTGTACCAAGGGGCAGCATCAACACAGTTATGTCAAGCAGTTGACAGTGATTCTTCCTTTCATCTGACCACTACCATCGATGTGACTGAGTGATATCTGGAAGTGCAGACTGCAGCATTTGGATGGTTCTGCCCGCCTGATTAACCCCCCTAATAGGGTGTTTCACTTGGTACTAATGGGTGTGCCCTTTCTTGATTAACTGGCTTTCATTTTTCCAGGCAGGTATTAGATACTGCTTTGCACAAGCATTTAAATAGGTTATACTGTTGTTGCTACATTATTTGGGGAAATGTTTTAATGTGAATAGCTTACTGGCCCTGGATCCTGCCAAACAATAGATGATACTGCTTTAGAGAGAATTTTAAGAGAATATGCATGCAGTTTAATCCCTTTCTCTTAATTACTAAGTATGTGAATTAAAGGCGAGCCCACCAGAAAGCGAACCCATACAGCTATCAACTTGCTTTCAAGAGCCCAGAGCACCTATGTAATTCGGGTGCAGAACTTCAAAAGCAGTTCATGGATCATGAGTTAAGTAGTGCAAAGGCAGGAAAAATATGCACTCAGTTAATGTGAAGAGAGAAGTGGACAGCAGACATGTGGAGATGTACTGTATATACAGTACTTGATTATAAGTCTAGTTTTTTTCAGCTCTAATTTTGGGTTGAAAAAAGGGGCCCTCGACTTATATTTGGGTCAATACTTTTATCCATTGAAGCAAGTGCTTGGGTTGGTGGCTAAAAGTCATTTTAAACATTGTGCGGCGTGCACTGCTTCTTCTGACACACACACACCCGTGTTGCAGGGGAGCAGCGTGCAATGCTTAAAATGACTTTTAGCCACTGAGGCAAGTGCTTGGTTCAGTAGCTAAACGTCATTTTAAACATCACGCACCACTTCACCTGACCCACCTCTGCATCACAGAGGAGCAGCGTGCAATGTTTAAAATGACTTTTAGCCACCAAGGCAAGCCTTGGTGGCTAAAAGTCATTTTAAACATTACACACTGCTCCCCCTGCTCACAAAGGAGTAACTGCTGGGCCCTGCTGCATTTCCCACCCTAGACTTATAGTCAGGTTAATAAGTTTCCCCAGTTTTGGGGGGTTAAATTAGGGGCCTCGACTTATACTCGGGTCGACTTATACTCGAGTATATACGGTAGGTGTCCATAACCTTGTAAAAATGAGAGAGTGTAATGCTCTTTATGTGTTGCAGAAGTACTGGTCAAGTGGGGAAGACTGATTGCATGTGTCTCTTATAGAATTGTTTTTTCTGAGTGTTGACCGTAGGATGTAGCCATGGAGGGGTGTCAGATCTATAGTAGGAACAGGGACCGGCATCCCCACTAGTGGGCATGAAGGGCTTCAAATGTCACAGCAGCCCCATAAAATGAACACATAGAAAAGCATTGTGCACAAGGTTGTTGAACCTTTTCAGGGAAGCCAAGACAATTAAATCATGTGAAATATAGCACTCTGTGCTCAATTGTCTCTGTTCACAGAAAGATAGAGAAATATAGTTTCTTAAAATGTAGAGAACAAGGCTGCTACATGTTAGGGCCTGAAACAGCTTGTGGGTTGATTGGGGTAGATATTATTTGGTGCTGATGTACTTCTTCGTCTGAATGGCAATTGTGCTGTACAAATTATTTTGACATTTAAATGTTACAATAAGATTGCATAGCTTTCTTTCTCTAATGACAGCCTGGAAAGGCGCCTTTTCTGGTTATTCATCTGCTTTCTCTCTTGACAACCTGCCCTACAATTAATACATACTTCTGTGGCTGTTTTTCTCAGAAATGTATTTCGAGGTGTGGTGGGAGGGGGGGGGGGAGACAAGACAAACAACTGAAATGTTCCTGTTGTTATTATTTTTTGACCTTTTCTTAATTATTTTGATTAAGGTGCTTTTGGCATGGCTTCAATAAATTGTAATCCACTTGCATGTTGTTCTCCATAGCAACACATTTTCTATTGACACGCTTCTACAAGAGCTGCTGGTTCAATATACAGAAGTACCGACAAGTTTTGGGTTCTCACAGAGCACAGCAGGTCTCACTCTGAGTATCATCTTAAAGATAAAGTAAAGCTTGTATTTGAAGCTTAAGTGAGTTTCACCAACATCCACTGTAATATCTCAGCTATCAAAGTATACCTCACATTGTGTTGCCTTCTGTTTCTCTTTTTCCTACTCTAGAAAATGGGTTTTGGAGCAAGTGAAGCCATGCACATAACATATATTACCCAGTTGTTCATGTTTACTTAGATCCTGCACATGCCACCCAAGATCACATCAATTTACTCTAGGATTAGTAATCCTTCTTTCCCTACTTAGTATGTATTTTGTACAGTTGAGGATCTCATATATAATAATATAAGTTCTTTTAGATTGTATTTCTTATTCAAATTGTGCATGCAGTATTTTTAAAATCACCTCCTTATTTATTTATTCAAAAAAATTTAATCCCGCCTTTCTCCTTAAGAACGAACCAAGGTGGTTTACATCTAAACGATATTATATAAAGCTAAAAACAGTAAGTATATAAATATTAAAAATACCACATATAAAAAGGTAAATATAAGCAATACCGAAAGCACATTCAAAGCAGTAAGACACAGCAATCCTTTTAAACTCCCACTTAGGCACTAAGGGAAGTCTTAATTGAAGAGAAAGATCTTTGTTTGTGAAGGGACAAAGATGGGGCCAGCTTGCCCGCCCTATTGGAAGGAGTCTGGAATCAGTAACAGAGAAGGCCATCTCCTGTGTCTCCACCAAACACCTGTGAAGGTGGTGGGACCAAGAGAAAGGCTTCTACTGGTAATCTTAACTCCTGGGCTGGCTCATAAAAGGAGAAGTGGTTCTCGAAAGAGCTTGGAACCAAGCCATTTAGGGCTTTATAGGTTAGAGCCAGCACTTTGAATTGTGCCCAGAAAGAGATCGGCAGCCATCTTATGAGCTGTGGAAGCTCAGCGCCCATGTTCATAATTGTTATAAATCAAAATGAGTGGCATTTCGTTTATGTTAAAACAGTTTTATAATGTTCGTGCCATATTCATTATTTTTATTAATGCAGTATTTTCTAATTCAAATTTACCTGTATGATCTTTTAGCTCCTTTCTAATTAAGTTTTGAAAATAAATCAAGTCATGGGAAAAATACAGTAGTTGAAAAATATAATTGCATAGTCTATGCCTCTGAGATTCCCACCCTACCCTATCCCACCCCACCTCTCTCTCTCTCTCTCTCTCTCTCTCTCTCTCTCTCTCTCTCTCTCTCTCTCTCTCTCTCTCTCTCTCTCTCTCTCTCTCTTTCTATTGCCAATGTGTGGGTCTATGTGCCTGTATAAAAAGGCTAGTCCACTCCCTGATTTGGTTAGATACCATGGCATTCACCTTATTCAACTGTGTGGTGATTTTTAAATGAGTGCCTCTTATGCCAATATTTTTTCAAAAAAGCATAATGGTTTCTCAGAACATTAAGAAGTTTAGTAGCTGCCTTGATGTCAAATAAGTAGCTACACTGGGAAGGATAATGGTGTTTCTCCTTCTATACCACTGTTTTTGGATATGAGTGGATCTTGGAACTAAGCACCCTTGTGGTGTTCTTGTAGAGCTTGGATTAGAGTGTTTTTCTGAGTTCTTCTGAAATAATGTGTTAATCATGGGATTTCACACTTAATGAATGAGTAGTTCATAAAATGACTTAATTAGATTTGCATGTTTTCTAAACCTCAAGTATGATCTTTGATAGATATCTCAACTTAAATGTATATAATTATACAAACAAATAAAAGCAATTAATCATGTTATTATAATGTGATACACCACCAGGTGTTCTGTTGCTCTCTCTCTCTTCCCCCCCCTCTCCCTCCCACTCTCCCCCACCTCCATTCTTCAGTATGTCTCTCTCTCTCTCTCTGTGTATGAACACTAACCAAGCAATTCTTGAAGCTGAATTGCAGTCTGTTATTCTGAATTACCCATTTGGGGGAGATTGGCTGCCATGTGGAAAGAAAGCATCAGAAAATTCAGAGAAAATTCAGAATGACTTAACTGTACAAGGTAAGATAAAAAGGAAAGCACTCCTATACATTGTTGCAAACATTGAAAAAAAGAGCAAAGACAAGATACAGTCAATGTATATACAGTACAGTATTAACACAGAAGTATCAAGGGAAGATGAGCCACATTTATTAAACAAAATTAAGTCGGCCTAGGCTGTCTCTTTGGGTCGCCTAAATTATTAGTCCAGGAATTTCCTCAGCAGTACCAAAGCAGGAGTTCACTCTGGCACCAAAAGAGCAACAGGCACACAGTCACTACCCCTTCAGGTCCCTCTGACTCAGATTAAGGAGAGCTTCTTGTTTCATCTCATCCCAGGCCTCCTTAACTCTTGAGTTCCTCAAGATGGGGCCCACAGCTCATACTGGCAAGCATCAGGAATCGCTGATCATCAAAATTTTATAATCCCACTGGACATACGCAAGATGGACTATCGATATCCATCCATTCAGTGCTGAGTAGCTGAAAAGTCACTAAAGTCAACTTCTGATGTCAGGAGGACCCCAATTCCTACCCAACCCTAAGCAGCTGGGAAGCTCTGTACTGCCAAGGAGTGAGAGTGGAGCTCAGAACTGAATATAAGGGGATTTGTCATAGCATCAACTTTGTTTCAGCCCCCTCTTGCAACACCAACACCACCCCTTTGTGGTTCCCAGTAGAAGGGATGGATTTGCTAATGTTTCTCTTTCTGGGATATTTGCTTGGGAAGGTAAGACATTACTGGGGGACCAGGCTCAGGGGAGCTGCCTCTTCCTCTGAATCTATGTTTACAGTATACTCTAACTGTATTGGCATGCGAGGTAGCTGACCTCTAATTTACCATATGTGAAAGATTTCAGCACTTTTTGTTCCTGCATTTTTGTGGACCACAGCAAAACACATATTTGACTGCATGTTAAGAATACATGACCTAACTGAACCTTCATTTAGCTTGTCCTACTTGTGAGCTGGTTCTTATATCTGAAGTGGGCAGAGAAGTATGAGCTCACCATGGTCTCTCACTGCTTAACTTTTAATTCATTTAATTCATTGCAGTGTTTCAAAATAGGTCATGCAGGCTGAAGTTCTATATCTGCTTTTTTTCAGAATGGTCTTGTTATGTGCCATCAAGTTGTTCCAGCTTATGTCAGCTATATTAATTAGTGACCTCCAAAAGGTCCTATCAGTAGCAGCTCAAGTATTGAACTCACAGACATGCTTCCTTTAGTGAAACGATTCATTGCATATTTCTCTTTTCTTTTCTTTTTTCTTTTTTTTTTTCTTTTTTCTTTTCTTTTCTTTTCTTTTCTTTTCTTTCTTTCTTTCTTTCTTTCTTTCTTTCTTTCTTTCTTTCTTTCTTTCTTTCTTTCTTTCTTTTCCACTTGCAGCTTCCCAAGGAGTGTATCATCCAATTACAGTACTCAGTGGCGACACTTCTACCACACTTCTAAATACTGTAGGCCTCTTAGCTTCATGCATCTGGATATGGTACAGTTCCTGAGATACTTGCAAAACCATTGTAAAATGCTAGCTAGATTGGGCTGTGGCTTTCTTAAGGTTACGACTGAGAGAGGATATAACCTCCAGCAAGTTGATATGACATGTGTAGTAGCACTAATCTGTGTGATTGTTGTATAAAAATGCTGCGTTGGTTTTAGCTTCAGTAGCATAACATTATTTTGAACATGCAAAACAGTGGGGCACTATGCTTGGTTAATGAGCAAGATAAAAAAGGGCATTCAGATAAGAAAGTTGATGTTAGCTAACACACGAGATACAATTACACTAATATAGAGCAAAATTCCGCTGGCTTTTCATGTATTATCAGATTGATTGATTATCAAAATAGTTAGCCACATTCCTTTCTCTCTGTAAAGAGGGAACTTGTACAGATCCTATAAATATTAATGACTGCAAATTCCAGGTATGAAACATATGAAAAGTCAGTGAATAGAAAAGAAAGCTGCGTGAGCTTTGGATGTTATCTGTGTTGCTTCTGTTCCATCTGAAAGAGAGAGTTCCTGCTACTGATGGCTCCAAATAAAAACCTTTCCTTTTGTAACAAAAGGATTAGCGTGCGCTTACATGACCACAGCTCTTTGATGCTGTCTTTTGAGATAGTATTATATTAATTAGATTTTTCTGAAGCTGCTGGCTTCCGTTCCAGTAGGTATTTCACAATGGAGGAAAATAGTGTAAAACAATCTGCCTATGGAGGGACATGATTCCCATTTCGTAGGTGGTGTCCTTGCTATTTATCTATTGGTAGCATCAGGTGGAATCTTTTATTTATTTTGTAGCACTCAAGAGAACCCTATTTATATGGCTTCCTTTTTTTCTTTTCTTCTCCTTTTAATGCCATGATTGTTTTATCTATTTATTTTTTCTGTAATCTCTGATTGTGATGGCTTGTAGCCAAGACAATAAACTTTATATTGATTGTAGCACTGATATATGCATAAATAGTGAATGAAATAATATCTAGTGGAAATTAGAAGGATGAATTTCTCATCTTTAATAGCAAATTTAGCAGCTTGTGTGCAATTAGCTTGAGGAAAAGAAAGCACTGTCAATTAAACTTCTAGATGGGAGAAGCTCATGATGGAATGCCTGTCTTCATCTACAAATCTTGCTCAATACATAGCTGATTTAGCTCCCCAACTTCCTGCACTATGTACACGGACGAATTACAGCACTCCAGGTATTGATTCTGCTGAAGCACTCACAACTCCTAAAAGTGGAAATGACTTTCTTTTATTAACATCTTTACTCTGGCATCCCTCAATTTTTTCTAGTGAGCTCCTGGTGGCTCTTTTCTGCATGCTTTCTGCTCCCAATGACCTGGTGAGATAATGCAAACTGGCAGTTTGTGCCTTCCCCAAGCGAATTCCATGCCCAAGTGAGGATTTTTTCTATGCTCTCCTATCCTAATGCCCCACACCCGACACTACATGATACTATCTGTGCTCTTATACTTTCAGTCTAAAAATATCCATAACGGTATCGCTCTATCATAAGTCAGAGTAACACACTATATTATATACAGAAAGTAAGCTTTAGTAACATGTGTAGACCTAGTCACTATGGTAGTTCCTGACTGCATTCCTGATTCTAGATAGATAGATAGATAGATAGATAGATAGATAGATAGATAGATAGATAGATAGATAGATAGATAGAGAGAGAGAGAGAGAGAGAGAGAGAGAGAGAGAGAGAGAATCTTCAAGGACTGAAGACGCCACAAACTAGAGGCTAGTCACCTGCACTCATGCAATTAAGCATGCAATTAAGCATTTAAGCCCAGAGATAAGATGGTTAGGTTCTAGTAAATCTAGCCAAATTTTAATTTGATTTCCTGACACTGATTTCTCCTTTTAATTTTGCCTCTGTGTCCAAAATACTTAAGCACATACAGTAGCTGCAGGATCCATGGCAATAATTCATCAAGGACTGATTTTAGAAAAGTGGCTGCCACCTCAACTTCCTGTGGCTTTATTTCAAAAAACCAGCAACTCTACTTGGGATTAAAATTTCAAGCGTTCTTCCGCCTGGTATTTCACGGTCCACCTTGTGGATGCAGAAAGCCAAAAGTGGTCCTTTTGGCTTCCTCATAGGACGTAAACAGGGGAGATAATACAAGATGATTGTACATAATAATAGCAGAAAGCAACAGGATGTGTAGAAGGTATCATCTTGACTGTGTAAGGGCTGGCATTTGGAGGAGTGAAATTGCTCTTAGAAACAAACAAATCTACAATCTTCTCATACTTTGAACTTAAACATGGAAATCTGAATTTATAAATGACCTCTCTATGAAACCATGTGAGCTTGGTTTTCCACAGAGCGGCTTAGCTGAATTTTTCTTAAGGCATACTATTGGTAGCATGATTTTTCAATTTTTTTTCAATTTAATTTAGTATTTATATATATTAAAAATAATTAAAACACCATGATGTAATCAGCTGTTGTTTGTGTGTTTTAAGATAGTGGAAGGACTGAATGATAATATAGGTTTGATAGCTACTTCTCCTTTAACCAGGCATTAACAGATAGATAGATATAGACAAAGCTGCCTAGATGCCCTAAGTACATCCGATCTCGCCTGATTTCGGAAGTTAAGCAGGGTCGGCCCTGGTTGGTACTTGGATGGGAGACCACCAGGGAATACCAGGTGCTGTAGGCGCCTGGAGTAGGAACTGGCAACCCCCTCCAGTATTCCTGCCAAGAAAACTCCATGGACGTGGAGTCACGAAGGGTCGGTCACGACTGTAACGACACAACACACACACAGATATAGACAAACAAGGTTGGTGGGCATGTTTACATCATATTAAATCAGACTCCCTGAGTTTGTCCAGTTGTTTTCGGTCATTATGCTGGAGCAGCACCAGTCCAAATCACCCCAATTTTCCAGGCTTCACTAGACTTATGGAACGTGCACAAGTCAGATGGAAAATCACCCTAAAGTGACTTTCCTGTATGTAATTCCAACAGGAACTCTGAAGGCGCTTGGAATGTGTGCTAATAGAGTTTCAAATTAGAACTCAGGGAGGGAGAGGCTTCTCTCTAATGATTGATTAAAATGAAAACTGCTGTATTTGTGCCATTCTGTAGTGATGTCTTTTAAAAAGAAAAATCTAGTTTATTGAAAACATTTGACTCTCGCAGGAGCCTGGCTCAGCCCCAGCCAGGGGTGGAAATGCAAAATAGCTAGGCTCCATCTATTTGAGAAACTTGTTTCCAGCTTTAATTTCTTCACTTGATTGATTGGTATGGAAGGAATGTACCTGGTTAAAAAAAAATCCCTGCCTGCAAAGGCAGAGGAAGTCACGTTGTCAGATTGCCTTTTGCTTGGAGAAGGCAGGTAGCAGACGGCTTAATCGTCCTAAGAGTGTTGTTTTTGAATAGCAGCCCTGGCTTTTTAACTTGTACAAGTGGGCACAGCATCATTAAAGCCAGATGTATGTATAATGGTGTGTTTCAGAAATTCTTGGGATTAGATTGATAACCATCATCTTGCTTCTGTTTTGTATGGAGGAGCCAAGTTACCTTGATGCTTCTCCGTCTTGCATGAATAAGCATTTGTTTCCTTGGTTTCTTTTTTTTAAATTTAAAAAAAGAAGTACTCACTACAGATTCAAGGAACCTAATCAATAAACTGTACTCCATTGTTGGAGTACAAGGAACCTAATCAATAAACTGTACTCCGTTGTTCAATGATTTTTTTTTTTACATTGTAAGTAAAACATGAAATACCCAATCACAAATCTCTGGAGAGTGACTGGGGGCAGAAGAGGAACGATCTCAGTAAATTAAATTGTTGCACTAGGTTATTTAATTCTTTGGTTCTTGAACTTGGATGAAATGTTTTATTTATTTGGGAAAATATTTTATTTTCTTAGTTCCAACACAAGAATTTTACGTCTTCAGTGTAAGTATATAGGTACACTGATTTGACCATGAGCTGTATTTAAAAGTACATGTGTATACAACTCTTTACCAATGGAAAGCCTGAGGCATCCCAAAATACTCCTTGAGGCTTGTAGTGCCTTGTTTTAATTTCAGTGGTCAAAATAATGATAGTGGAAGGAACAACAAAATGGGCACTCTGAGTTTAGAATGCTAGATGATGGCTTGAACTTGCTGTTTTTGTAATTTTAAGCGTGTAATGCAATCTGAGCACAAAATTAGGCATCCATTTCATATTCTAGTTTTAAAATTCTCAGTCTACAGCTTGTAACTCTTTTTTAAATGTTTGCCTTGCTATGATGAAATACACCAAACCATGTTTGTAGAACAGAACCAGAGGAGTGATAGAACAGAAACTAGTAAACACCTTGCCTGGCACAGGATTTTGCCCATCTCTGTTATGGTTAGCTGTTGTGAGTTGAAAACCATTTATCTCCCAATGTTCTTCTGTAGTGCAAAAGATCACATAACATATTTGTAAAGCCTGGTAATTTTTAAGCCCATGTGCCAAACTATGTAGTGCTGACCATGTCTGAACAAAATATATGGTCATTATTGGGAGTCCCAGCTAGAGAAGACCTGTGGAATTAGTGGGATGGGCATAAGTGTTATCCCACCATTTAACATTTAATTGAATAGATCATTGTCGTCATCATAGTCAAGCAACATAGCTGTTACGAATCCTATGGTTCATCAAGTCCACGCCTTGTCAAGAAGGCACAGTGGCAAAACAAATGTCCACCCTCTGGCTTTGCAGCCAGATACCTAAACCATTGAGATGTCCAGCAGTTTTAGTTGAGATGAAAAATGTTGACTTCTTTTATGGAAATGACCTATCACTGTTGCTGATGGTTTCATTCTGCAGAACATATAAAGCAGTGGTTTTTCTACCCCCTATACCAAACATTCCTCAAATCTCTGAAGCAGATTCAGGGGTGATGCAAAGGAAAGGCAGAGTTCCTGAGGATTATGCCTTCCTCATTCCATTGACATAAGCCTTCTGTTGGAATTACACAATAAATGCAACAAGGCAAAATGTATCAACAGTTAATTTCAGACTTATTTATGTGTTGGAGACTACCGCCATCATTTTCTAGAAAATAATTGCATATAGACCTTGGAGATACAGTAATATTTTGGTTTACTATCATAATCAATTCTGGAAATATGCTTGTAAACCCAAACACTCTTACATCAGCACAGATTTCCCCATAAGAAATCATAGAAATGCAGATGATTTGTTCTGGGGTCCCACAGACCACATACTGTACAAACAAAATACCAAAACTCACAAAAGAAGTTGGCTAGAAGGCCACGTCAGCACCATGGTTTAGGTACCTGGCTGTAGGATCTACTCTGCTTGGGACTAACGACTGGATTTTACTGTTTTTAATGTGGCAATAATAAAGTAAAATTTGCAGCCATATAAACATTTGACTAACCCATTACTAGAAAGGATTTGAAAAATGAGAAAGAATGTTGAAAACAAATTAAATAAAAATATAGATATAAAGAAAAATAAAATCCTAACCTGCACTCTCCTTTGAAAACCTTTGTGGCTGGTGCAAGGGAGACCTCTATTCCTCTCTCCTCCCTTTGCTTTTGAGACTTGCCTGAGAGGGACCTTCTGTCACCCATAATCCAGCAGAGGGGGTGGAGAGAACGAGAGCTACAATTGGCTTACTTGTGATCATGTGAACTGCTGCTCCAGTGCTCATATTGCAAGACATTGCTTGTTGATCAAGGCAAAATTGATTGGAAATAGTTGCTCATCTTACAAATCATTTATAAACCAAGGCACTCATATGCCAAGGTGTTACAGTATGTGGTAGCATGTGCTTTCACTTTTGAGAACTATTAACCACTGTGAGGAGAGGAAGTCAATTCCTATAAAAGTTATTTGTTGAAGCCATTTATTGCCACTTTTTGAGAAACTCTTATTTTCAAAGAAAAATGCTATTTCTTATTATTTCTCTGAAGGAATTGTGTTTTAAGAAGACCACTAGAGTCCCTTGATGGTGATCCAGTATTTTGTTAGGCTTACCAAGAGCTGGCTGAATAGCCTAGTGCAATGGTTCCCAACCTGGGGGTGGGGACCCCTTTGAGGGGGTCAAATGACCCTTTCACAGTGGTCGCCATGAGCCAGTGAAGAAAAAGGCACAAAAGACTTGGGTCTGGAGGAGAGGGGGAGGAAGGGGGGAGAGTGATTTACAGCTTGATAGGTTGGAGGAGATGTCAGTCAATGGCACTGGAGGCTTCGATTGGCTGAGGGTGCCTGTAGAGCAGGGGTGTCCAAACTTTTTGCAAGGAGGGCCAGATTTGGTGAGGTGAAAATGTGTGGGGCCCGACCATTCAGCTGCATTTGGCCCCTGGGCCAGACTTTGGACACATCTCTCTAACATGTAAAGAGGCAGGGAGGATGCTGCAGCAATGGACCTGGGTAGGCTGGGCAGGTGGCTGGGGGGTGGGTGGACAGAGGCAGGGAGGGCAGCAAACCTGACATCTCCATCCAGTATGGGGAGGGGCCAGCTGGCGGGGATGCATGACAGGCTGAGCCGGTGGGGAAAAGAGGCTGCGGGCCACTCAGAATTTGAAAGCGGGCCACATTTGGCTCCCGGGCCTGACTTTGGACATGCCTGCTGTAGAGGAAAGTTCTCTAGGGCACCTGCATCAGTGGCCTGCCAAAGGGGGCTTGTGGCCTCTTCCGAGCAGGGCAAGGGGTCCCCACAATATGAGGAAATGTATTAAAGGGTCGCAGCATTAGGAAGGTTGAGAACCACTGGCTTAGTGGTTTAATTAGAGGTTGGGGGTTTATTTTCCCTCTGTGCCTTCTAAGGGAAGGCTCCACAGTCCCAGGGCACCCACAGAAGAAAATAATGGTAAACCACTTCTGAATATTCTCTACCTGAAAATAAAATCTGAAAAGGGTCATTATCAATCAAAATTAACTTGGTGGCACATTGATTGTTGTTGTTGACAGTTTTAATGCTCTCTTGGTTTGTGTGTCAGAAAATATTGCCTGCACTATTAACTCGAAAGGCAAATTGTGCGTTCACAATCTTCAGTTCTGAACTGTGGCCTCAGTTTGGTGTCTTCCTTGTGTAAAAGGCACCCCATAATCAGATGCCATTTATTGATGTTTTGTATCACGTCAAGCACAATGAGGAATATGTATGCATTTCAGTTTTGAACTGCAGTAGGTGGCTTCCAAATTTTGGCTGGCTGCGGCAGTTTTTCGTCTGTGAGCAGATAATAAGAGAACCTGATGATTTACGTTTGTTAACTACTGCTTATAGACATACAAATCCAATAAAAGTGAGATTCAAGAGGAAGTACGGTAAATAAAAACAACTGAAGGAGTAACTTTGGGAGTAAATCTTTTGTGGTAGAGAGGAAATTCAGGCAAGCAGCAACCACTCCGCTCTGGTATTTTAATAGTTGGGAAGGGGGAGGCAGAATTGAGCCTTTAGCACCTTATCTGTGCATTTACCTGTTCACACTGTGTTGAAACTTGCAGTGATTTTATTTTGTATCAGGTTGTTAAATTGGGTAACTGACATTAAGAATAATTACCTTATTACTAAAACATGTGCACACCACATGCTTTTCTGCCACCCCAACCAAAGAGCAAAAGAAAAGAAAAGAAAAGAAGGAACAACCATTTGACACCCCAGTCAAACATTTATGTCTACTATTCTGAGACATTTGCTGCAGGAAGTTTACTTTAACTTATTACAATGTATTAGAATATTTTAAGTTTCACATTCAATTTTATGAGAAGACATTATCAGCATTGGTTTTGAGATATCACATGCTTCCAGGAGACTTATTTTACTTAATTTTGTACACAGATGCTACATAAATATTAATTTTTCAAATTGTTTTGCTGTCACATGGTACTCCTTCTTCCTTAACACTTCATTATGCTGCTAATATTGCACAGGTTTTTAAAACAAACAAACAGAAGAATGTTGTCCATTCTGAACTCATATTATGTTTTGGTCTCATTGGCTAGATTCAGCTGTTTGCAATAAATTGTCTCTAGAAAGATTTATCTGTGTTTATTGCCCTCTTAATAAAAGCAAATCTTTTTTTTTTCATTTTCATTTTTTTATTTATGTTCTTATATACAAAGGGGACATAAGGGGTGGTTGAGTGGAAGCAATTGGGTTAAGTACAAGTTAATACATAAGTTGAAGCTTACCATCATCTCTTTATCTAACCCACCATTACAGTAATTCATCAGATTGTCCTTAGTTGTCCATAGAAATTAATAGCAGATCGCCTTTCAGGGCTTTTAAATATATCCTAGAAATCAAAGCCACAAATCAACAAATTATCATTTCCTTTTTTAAACACAAAATCTCATATTATGTTTTGGTCTCATTGGCTAGATTCAGCTGTTTGCAATAAATTGTCTCTAGAAAGATTTATCTGTGTTTATTGCCCTCTTAATAAAAGCAAATCTTGATGGATAAGAACTATGGTGGTTACTTGTTTATATGGGCTGTAAGTGCAAAGTACTTTACAATCTTTATCTTGTTTGCCCTTCAGATCACCCCCAGTTGCTGCTATTTCCATTTTGAATATATGAGCTAGAGCTGAGAAAGCATGATTTGCTGAAGACCACCAGTGGTGTCCATACTTTAGCTGATATTAATATCTAGGTCACTTTTTATATATACTTCAACAGTCACAGTATTCTGTTTTTAAACAGCTGTTGCATGTGTATGCACACTTACCCAGGAGTAAGCCTCACCACTGGGATCTGCTTCTAAATAGATAATTGGATTGTGTTGTAAACCTTGTTGTTGTTTTTCCAGAGTTCTTCAACATGTGTTAGTTAGTATCATAGTGTGTTTCAAGGTCTGTTCTTTGGGAATAGCTAAGGATTGAAATTTCCTGTCAGCACAACCATACTTGGAATCAGGGTGGATTTGATTTAAATCACTTTGATTTAAATCGTGATTTAAATCACGTTTTAAATCGCTAGTCAGTAAGGGTCGATTTAAATCATTATTTTCTATGTAAGTACTCATTTTTACTGGAGT
Source organism: Phrynocephalus guinanensis (assembly GCA_037367245.1). Classification (NCBI taxonomy): domain Eukaryota; kingdom Metazoa; phylum Chordata; class Lepidosauria; order Squamata; family Agamidae; genus Phrynocephalus; species Phrynocephalus guinanensis. The sequence goes on from CM074734.1 coordinate 89,755,799, forward strand.
TGTTTTAATCTTAATATTTACAACCAGATGGTTTCAATTTTTGGAATAATAACTTTTCAGATTAGTTTTTCAGTTTTATCAGAAAATTACTGATTTGGTGGTTATATGCCATTAGATATACATAGATAGATAACTATGAAATTATTGTAAGGTTTAATAGTTTAATAGTTTAATCATTCATATTTGGACAACTGTTCTGTTGTATTTTCTTGGAAGGAGAAAAATAATCATTACCTTAATAATAACAATTTAAATAGTTTTATTTAACCAAAACAATAACATTAGAGGTTTTTCTCCTCAAGGGAGAGAGTGTGAATGGATTAATACACCTTTATGCTACATAATTTAAAACTAATTTCATGATTAATTTCATGGACTATAATGGACTATAATGTATCTTAACTACATGATCTTTAGAGAGATTTTTCCTCAAAAAGCATTTAAGTTTTTTTAAAAAATCTGATTTAAATAAAAATTAATTTAAATTAAAAAAAATCAAATTTAAATAAAAAATCTAATTTTTATTTTAAAAAATGATTGATTTTTATCCACCCTGCTTGGAATACCCAGTGTGTGGCACCAGTGAAGAAGGCCAATTCCATGCTAGGAATCATCAAAAAGGGGGTGACAATAAAGCAGCCAACATTATAATGTCATTGTACAAAACGATAGTAAGGCCCACCTGGAGTACTGTGTACAATTCTGGTCACTGCATCTCAAAAAAAATCATAGAACTGGAAAGGGTTCAAATGATAGCGATTAAAATGATTACTCGGCTGGGGGGCCGTCCTTATGAGGAAAGACTAAAACATTTGGGGCTCTTTAGTCTGGAAAAAAGGTGCCTGAGGGGGATATGACTGAGACATACAAAATAATGCAGGGCATGAGTAAAGTGGATAGAGGGACACTCTTCCCCCTCTCACAGAATACCAGAACTAGGGGACATCCACTCAAATTGAGGGATGGGACAGTGAGAAATATGAATGATGGTATCTCATGGCACAGAGGTTAAACGGCAGTACTGCAGTCAAAATTCTGCTCACAACCTGGGTTCAATCCCAGGTAGCCAGCTCAAGGTTCACTCAGCCTTCCATCCCTCTGACGTTGAACTGAGTACCTAAAGTGCTGGTGGAAAGGGGGGCAATGTCTGTCTGTCTGTCTGTCTGTCTGTCTGTCTGTTGGATTTTTATACTCCCCATCTGGCAGCGAGGCCACCCTGGGCGGTTAGGCCACTCGACAGTTTGTCTCAGGAGCCTCATGGTGCAGTGGTTAAATGCCTGTACAGCAGTTAAAACTCTGCTCAGGACCTGGGGTTTAATCCCAGATAGCAGGCTCATTGCTGACTCAGCCTTCCATCCTTCTGAGGTCGGTAAAATGAGAACCTAGCTTGCTGGGGGTGGGGCAATATGTAGCCAGCATAATTAAATTGTAAACCGCCCAGAGAATGCTTGAAGCGCTGTGGGGCGGTATATATAAGCAGAGCCTTGTCTGGTTCTTGACAAAGCTCTTTAGAAAGGAGTGGCTATGCTCTTCCCCTTCATTGCTGCCTGAATTGGATATGTTTATGCCTCTGATTAAGGTCTCCATATAAGCAAGAGCTCCAGCTTTCCATGGATTTTGCTTTTGTGTAGCTGGTACACATAATTAGGACCCTCTGGAACGTCTCTCTCTCTCAGTGGAGGAAGCAATGGTGGAGAAGGGGCAATAATGCTGCATGTTGCAATGAACTGAGGGAAGTAACAGCTGAATGGTGCTAGGAAGACACCAAAAATGGGTAAAATTTAAACAAAGGATGGCATGCTAGAAAAACAATGACAGGACATAGAGCAAGGTGAGACATGCAGACAAAGATAGTAAGTAATTTAAAAGGGGGGGCAGCAAAATATGTCTTCAAACTTTAAAAAACAGACTGGGGTCGGTGAATCCTTGCAAGCTGTGCAACAGGATTGTGACCAGCATGTATTAGAAGAACAGAAGCTCCTTAACACTTTTCCTCCTGAGCCTTTTCTGTAAAAGGGAAATAATCAAGAAATGTCCTACCAGTCCAGCTCCGTTCAGCCAGCAAGGGGAAGTAATTTTACTGAGTTCTTTCTCCTGACTTTCGAAGAACACACTGTGTCTTTGTACTGCAAGTAAAGTGTCATAATCAAATTAATTATTGACTTTTATATGACCTTATGCTGGCCAGTTCAGTACCTCTGTGTGTCTCTGTTAACTATCACCCAATTTTCTGTTGACTACAGGACTGTTTGACAGAACATCCTCTTGTTGTGTCCTTGATTACATTCTTCTTACGACGTAAAGTAAGACTAAGAAAAGGTGCACTTGATGTGACAGAAGTTGAGTGGCTGAAGGCACCGCTGTGACTCATAGTTCAATGCAGTCCAACCATATGCATTCGCAATTCTGGGTTGTGGTAAAATTCCTAACTTATTCATCTTGCCATTTGCATCTGTATGAACCCACATAATGTCTGAATTAAAATAGCTGACAGGAAAAGAACAGATTGTCCTGAGGATTTCACTTTTCATACTATGGTGCAATCCTGTATTTAAGATACACCATCTGAGCAGACACAGATTTGGCGGGAGCTTGGCTACATTTGTCTATGTGTAAGATCTGTTTATCTCTCCTCCTGAAGACAAAAGTAAAATGTTGTTTTGTTTGTGACTTAAAAGGTTGAGCTTGTATCTCTGGGTACAGTCATCTTTTGTATTGTTCCTCAGTCAAGGCGACAGAGAGATTCACTGTAGCCTTTAAATAGGTCTTTGTCTCAGAAAATATAACTTTAAAATGTAACCTTAGTGCCTGTGTCTCAGCCGAAACTGCAAACACCACATTGGATGGATCATATAGCTACGTTTTGCCTGTCCTCCAACTTGTGCACCTTAATTGCATTTTCCCCTACATTGTTTGGTCAACAAACCTGGGAATGGCAAGGGACTATTTCTGGTTTGCTCAGGCTATAATTTCTAGAGTTCAACTGTTGTTCTAAGCTTCTACATACTTTGATGAATAACTAGATTTTTCACTTAAATATAGAATGAGGTTTTAAGACTTGGCTCATGGTATTATTCTCATGTCTAAACATCCAAAGTTAACATTGCTGTCTGGGTAGTGTTACTTTCTCATGGCCGTGGAATGGTGAAGTCCAAGCCACTGCCCTTTAAACTGTAGAAAATACTCTGCCTGTTTGGAATTTTGTTCCTGAATTAATTTTGCCAGCTGAAATGAAAATATGCATTATTATTATTGTGAATGAACACTGACCTCTGGTGAGATTAACAATTTCCTGGTCCTTTATGATTTCCAAAGGCTTGTAACCACATTACAGTTAATTTATGAGCCCATATGACCAATTAGTTACAAAGAAATGTTAAGCAATAATTAAATATCAGTTTATTTTCTACATCTGTAAACGATTTAAAATAGGATGGCAATGTTACTCTGTTAGTGCTGTATAGAATAAATACTTTGGGAAAAATGTACACTGTGGAATATCAAGCTTATCAAGATATCATTTAATTATTTGAAGGAACCAGTCATGCAGCAAAAACTAGCTGATCCAGAGCAGCTGGGTCAACAAAAGGAACAACACAAACCAACAAATTTAAATTTGAGAATGTGAATTGTATGGTGATTTGTCTTCTCAGTACTATTGTATGACATGGGATTGTGAATTTGAGCACAATTGCTGTGAAAGGCTCAGAAGCTTTTTCAGTGTAGATTTTATACAGACTGCTAAGAATGTCTTGAATCAAGAGGGTAATCAGCAAAGGGCTGAGACAAATGAGCAAAAATCATATAAGATGAATAATTGATAAAGGCCAAGAAATCATAAAATTATTAAATTATTATTAACATGCAAAGCACTGGAAGAACTTAATCACATAGTGAAAAATGAAAATTGTGGGTTCTTATAGTTGATCAGTTAAGGTAAAATAAATGAAAAAGAAACAAAGGAAGAATGAGAAGCTGAAGAACCTTAGAAATTGGTTTGAAGGCAACACTACACCATTGTTCAGAGTTGCTGCCACCAAATCCAGTCCTGCCGTGATGATGGCCATCCTTTGATACAAGACAGTATAGTAGCAGTGTCAGAGTTCAAGTGCTGTTGATATGGCTTAGATTCTGGGACTGCCATGCACTGTGCACTGATTTGGAAGTAAGATTAGTTTCTTTCAATTGAATTCTGTTCAGATTTTATAAACAAGTAATGGAAATTGTTACATAGTTCTCATAAGTGTGTCATTTGTTTCTCTTAATTATTCCTAATGCTTATAGTGCCTCGTGGCGCAGTGGTTAAATGCCTGTACTGCAGGTAAAACTGTGCTCACGACCTGGGTTCAATCCCTGGTAGCAGGCTCAAGGTTCACTCAGCCTTCCATCCTTCCGAGGTCGGTAAAATGAGTACCCAGCTTGCTGGGGGGCAATGTGTAGCCTGCATACTGTAATTAAAAATTGTAAACCGCCCAGAGACTACTTGTAGTGGTATGGGGCGGTATATAAGCAGAACACTTTGCTTTTTGCTTTGCTTTATTTCCAAATGTTCCTCATATGTTCCATGGAAGAGCAGATCTATGGGGAATACAAGAAGCTACAAAGGGAAGACAGAAATCCTCTCTTGTGCTATATATGTGTCTAGTTCCATTCATGGAAGTAAAGTATATACATTTATTTGCATTAGCCATAGCCTTAGCAAAAAGAGATAACATTTACATAGATATAAAATTGGCATACTAAAATCATATAATAAATACATATAATAATTACATATTACACACACACACACACACACACACACACACACACACACACACACACACACACACACACACACACATGCAATGTACCTATACCAAATGTAGGCAAGCAAATCCCTAAATGATTATTGTTTTAAAATCATATTTGATCACATTTTAATGCTGCTAAAAATTTAGCTATCTGGAAGTTAGGTTGCAACTCTTGGGTTTAGAGAAATGAAAAGCAAACATTTGTAAAATATGTGACGGTGAAATCTGATTCATACATTGATAGAGTAGGATATATACTGTGTGATGTATAGCTGTTATGACTGTGTTCATATTTCTAATTCCATCCAACTGCAATGAGACATCTGATCAATTGGGTGCAGGAGCAAGAAGAAATGTGTTGTTCTCCCTCACAAAAACTGCCTGGGTTGGTAGTGAATAATAAATTTTGGCAGTTTAGATGCATACAGGTACAGGAAAGGGTGATTTTTTTATTTTTATTTTTGCTTTCCTGTGCTTTCGCTTTTTTTCTGACAATATCGTGGCTATATCCAGCTTGTCATAGTAACTCACTTAGGTGAACATGAAGGCGGCATGTGGGAAGAGAACAGATGCTGTAGCAACATTACAGGAGAAATACAATATTTGTCTCATTGTTGGGTAGTACTTAGGTTACCCTGTTGTACTTTCCACGCTAAAGCTGAATTCATGTGAGCCCTCAAGAGCACGAACACTGCCATGCATTTTAGTGGGTGCTCCTTCCTCCCACTCTTTCTCTCACACCCACAGATTAATTAGTTTGTCCCCATCTTAGGTCAAGCCAAATTTTGCTGGATCCTTGAAACTGCAGGCCTTCCATGCTGTCGAATTCTTACTCGAAGGACTTGCACATTTCATCATTTGCTGGTTCAGAGTGGATCATTTGATGAAATGAGGTGGCAGTTGATCAACCCTTATGTGCAGAGGGAGGATGGGGCAGAGCTTTGAAGAATGTGGCTTGTTCCTTATCTGCCAACCATAATTTAGCATCTGGAAGTTGAGTCATGGCAACTGGACTTCTTTTCTTGAGGGATTGAAACGTTTCACTCACCCAAACCACTTAGTCAGCAGCAAAATGTTTCAATCTCTCAAGAAAAGAAGTCCAGTTGCCATGACTCAACTTCTAGATAAACTCACCTGGATGACTGAGAATCTTCACAGACATACTTTAGGATATGAATTCAGTCTAACTCAACAGTGTGGCTTAGACTCAAATCGACTTGCGACGTTTCTTTAACTAAGAAAAGGGAAGGATGTGTCCTTTTCCAAGGAGAAAGGCGGAGTAAAAATATTCAAAATAAAATGAATAAATAAATTAAATCTCAATACTATACATGTGTGTGATGAGTGTGCACATGCAACATCCTTTCCTGTCAGTTGCCTTTATTTCTAGTTTTTTTATCACTGCATATTTTATCAAACAAATGGTTAATTACCTCAGTGGACAAAATCCTATTTTGTAGTTACACAAAAGCCATAACCGTCAGGGGTGAATTCTTATTAAGATAACAAATCTCCATAGACATAAATCTCCATTGAAATCTCAGATGTTTGATAGTATGAACTGTGACCCTTTTAATCAGGGTGGCTGAAAATAAATGGTTTTTTAAATCAAATTGTATTGAGTCACCATTTAAATTTTTAAAAATCATTTTTATTTAAATTGTCAAAGAAATCTGATTTTAAAAACTTAAATAATGAATTAAATCAAATTCATTTGATTCAGATCAAACCTGCTTTTAAGGAAGGCTACCATTGATCCTATTTCACAGATTTAAAAAAAATGAATGTAGAGACAATGACTTGGCCAAATCCCATGCCAATATTATAATGTAAAAGTAATATGTCTCAATACTCTTGGCTGTTCAGGGACTCTAATCCTGATGCAAAAATTGAACAAGCAAATTAGTGTGGGTATACACTTGACCAGCAATCACACAGTTGACAGAATGATAGTTAAAATAGAAGTGTGGTTCTGTGGATTGGATGTTTGAGGGACTAAGGAGACATTGAACTGAAAGGTGAGCTGAACTACGAGTGGAACTCTTTGAGGACGGTTGTTGCTCTCTGTGTTCATGATGGGGAGGATATAAGAACACTAGCCAAGGCAACCATGTGGTTTCCAAATAATGCTGAAATAATTTATTATTTGTTAGCAGGGATCATGGTTAACCTCTGTGGAACGTCTTATAGTAACCACTTCCTTGTGGTATTCGCGTGCTGTTGAAGTCATCATTTATTTTTCATTCAGGGGCTATAACTGCAGTGCATATCATGGGGCATCTAAGCTCAGGTGGCAGAATGCTAAAGCATAATTATTTCTAGCAGACTACCAAAAATGTACAAATAGCTGGAATGGAAGTGGGCTTTCTAATTTATAGGGTAATTTGAGATTGTTCAGGGAGCTATTAGCTGTCAAAATTGTTTACTATTCTCAGATAAAGACTTCAGAAGTAGAGTTTTTTAGAAGGTTGTATTAGCCACCTGTGATGTTAATGGGGATGAGAAAAAAAATTAAGACATAAAGGATGACTTAACATGGTCTTGCTGAAGATAATATGAGCTGTCCATTCTACTGTGTAATGGACTTTTAAGATGGGTAGGAGTAGGTTAGAAGAGTATCTATTTCTTTGAACCCAGTACTGTTAATCACTGGACTATGAGGTAGCCCAGTAGCATGTAATTCTAAGAGAGAAAGGGGGAAAAACATACAAGAGAAACAGACTCTCCCTTGCTTACCCACATTGTTAAATTTGATGCTAGAATTAGTCATACAGTGCATCTTTTGGGAATGTGGAAAGACGTTTCTTCTGTATTGTAGATTGGCCAAGATTGTCAAGTCCGGTTGACTTGTTTCTTTCTTTTATTCATTTTTGTCTTTCTTTTATATTTCTTGCTTCTTCTGTGTACTGTACTTGTTACTAGTATACCCAACCCTTTTTAACTTAGGAGTACAGGGCGGCTTAAATAGTTCCATCTTTGGCCACTCCTTTTTGTGCTGACAAAACAATCCTGTGATTTAAATTAAAGTTGAAAAACAGTGAGGACTTAAACGTTTTCATTGGTAGATTTTTAGTGAAATTCAAGAAAAGTAATGTCAGACTTTGTTTCTATGGGCACTTCTAGTATTTTTGAAGTCCAGCTAGAAATTGTTTTGGCATTCTGCTGAAATGCTCCCAGGGTGCTCCTGCATCATTCTGGTGCTGTATATTCCTCAAAGGCTTTTGCCAAAATGTACAGTTCAACCCAAAGCAAAGAACCAAAGATTCCCCGAACGCTGAGTGTGTCTGTGTCTGTATGAGAGAGTGGGAAGATGCTTAGCTTTACGATTTCACAAAACGTGATTGGATGCCGTATCTCCTTCCCTCCAGGTGGTGGGTGAAGGGAGGTGTTTTATGAGCTTCATTCTGTCCTTTCATTCCACTCCAATCCACCCCATGGCTCTCAATGACTCTCGGTTCTTTGAAGCAGAGTTAATTCAGCATGGCCAATGACTTTTAAAAAGATTGTTCATTGGTCTTCATGGTTTGGGTTTGTCACCAAAAAGGATAATTTACTGGTAGCTGATGTATATTATCCAGATTATCTGTCTGAAATATGCATGGAGGTGAAGTGTGGTCATTTATCATACATGAGAGTTAAGTACTAATCCAGATCAGGAACAAATCCAAAAGCCTGTCTGGCTGTCCAGTTTCTCATCAGGCTGCAGTGGAATGAAGGAAGAATGTGGGGGGGGGATGGAGCGGGGGAAGAGGGGGCTGCATACTATTAAATCATTTGCTTAGAACTTAAAACTGTGTGCTCTAGTTCACTGTAAAAACATTAGAGGTGCCAAAAGAATTTATGACAGCTGGATTAGATAAGTAGGGTTGACATGAAGTAAAATTTATCTATTTTCATAGTGTCTGTGAAAGAGTCACACCATTTAGGTGGCTGGGAAGAGCTGTTTCCTTCCAACTCTTATCTATACAGTATTACTATTCACATTTTGTTCACTAATCCATAAGACTTTGAGGTGGTGAGCAGGTATAAACTCTACAAGTTGGGTATGGGGTTGTTTGGGCCCAAGGTTTGCAGCAATGAACAAAAAAGCTATTTTTGTTCATTGCCTCAATACTGTGATCCTTGCCTCAATACTGTGATCTTATGGAAAATGATAACAGCAACAACAGTAAGGCTCGGGGGGGGGGGCAAAACCCACCTCCAGCCAATGTACCAGAATGATATTGTGAGGGTGTGATTAATTTTGCGTGTCTGTTACTGAATGGGCTCTGGGCAAAAAGGCTGGACCTGATTCTCACAGCTGAGTGGCCACAACTACTTACGGAATGTAAACCCACCCTCAACATGCTTCCCTGGAACTAATCAATTCCTTTAAAAACTCAACACCCATTCATTCCCCAGATTAACAAAGGTTCTGTGCCTGTTTGGACGAAATCTGGTGTACCCCCTCCCCGCTCAAAAAGGTGCTGTATTATGCTTTATATTATTGAAACAGACTTAGACATTTTTAAAAAATGGCTAGGATTTAAATGTCACAAACTGGCTTTATCTCGTACAGAGGCTGGCTGGCTGGATAGCCTGGAGTGGCAGCCTGGATCTCAAAAAAATCTTATTTTACACTCCTGTGTCCAGACAGAATGCAATGAATAAAAGATAATATGATTCTTCCTTTTACCTGATTCAAACCTTATAACCTTCTTAACTGAACAAACTAGTGAATGTAAAATGTCTGATAGTTCCTGCATTTGCCAACTGGACCCAACGGTGAAATAAAGGAGTCCCAACATTAACATGGGATTCCTCCCTTTTAAATACATTTTCAACAACAACAACAACAACAACAACAACAACAACAACAACAACAACAACTTTATTTTTATGCCGCCTTTCTCCCCAAAGGGACCCAAAAACTTGATGCTTGAGGGTTTTTGATACCTACATGGAAATAACCTGATGACTGCATATTGCTGATAGATCATGCATCTTTCTAAAGCCACAGATCTGATGAACTGTTCCTTAGAAACATAAAATATTAACCTTTCTTTCTCGCTTTCTTCTCTTCCAATATGCAGAATGCATTTCATATAAACAAAGATAGGAAAAGCACATAACAGACCAGCAGATGTTTGAAAGAAAGTCAGATTGAATTAATAGGTTATGTCAGAGAAGAAAATCCCTTCTCAGAGAGCTTCAGTATGGCAAGCACATAGTGATTGGTGGTTCTGGCACAGTGAGTGGAGAGTCGTAAGCTATGGTTCAAGGTTTTGGAGCTAGCTGTACTGTAAAATCATGTGTTCCATCTTTGTCTTTTGCTTGGGGTCCGATCTTTTGTCCGCTGGTTTTGCCTTTCCATAGTTTGCAGCAGTATGAATTGGGTCAATCATATTAGCTACTGCCTCCAAACATCTATTTGGACAGTATTCTCCAGACTCATCTCTCTGAAATAGGAATTGGGGGCACTGCATTAAAGTGGCTCTGGTCCTTCCTGCAGGAAAGAATGCAGAAAGTGGTGTTAGGTTATTCATGTTCAACACCATGGCTGCTGACCTGTAGAGTCCCCCAGGGTTCTGTTCTGTCTCCTATGTTATTTAGCATCTATATGAAACCTCTGGAGGAGATTATCAGGAGTTTTGGGGTTAAGTGCCACCAGTATGCTGATGACACCCAACTGTACATCTCATCGCCTCCGGATTCTAAGGGAGCTACTATTTTGACTTTACATGAGTGTTCAGCTTCAATAATGAACTGGATGAGGACGAACAAATTGAAACTAAACCCAGGCAAGACAGAGGTACTTCTGTTCAGTCAAAAGGAAGAACAGGGGATAGGGATGCAGCCTATACTGGATGGGATCACCCTCCAACTGAAAAAAGAGGTGTGCAGCTTGGGGGTGCTCCTGGACTCATCCTTGAGCCTGGATGCCCAGGTCACATCTGTGGCCAGGAGCGCATTTGCACAATTAAAGATTGTGTCATACTTGTAATGGACTGTACAGGCTCTCCTTAAAATAAGCCACCTTGGATTCTTTTCCAAGGAGGATAGGGTAAAAATGCTCAAAATCAATAATCAATCAATCAATCAATAATCAATCAATCAATCAATATTTGAGGCTACAGATTGAAATGGAGTAGAAACAATGTTCTTATCTAGTACTGCCTCAGCTGTACCTGATTCAGATATGGCAAAAGACAGTTAACGTAGGGAAAGAGACAAGGGATAATCAGTGTATGAGAATGGAGAAGAGAAGCTAAGAGAAAACCATTGTTTCAAGCTTGGTCCATATTTTGGTATCCCTATGGCCATGAGCAGAAATGGGGAGCATTGGCCCTCCAGATGTTTGGGGATAATGGACCCAGAGTCCCTTTCAAAGAGCCAACCTGCCTAGGACTTTTGGAACTGCGGGCCACATATGGACCTTGGGAAAAAAAGAAAGATGTAGTGTTCTGCTTATATACCTCCCCACAGCGCTAAAAGCACTCTCTGGGTGGTATGGAAGTAATTATGCAGGTTACATGTTGCCCCCTTCAGTTATCTGGGTACTCATTTTACCAACCTCAGAAGGATAGAATGCGGAGTGAACCTTGATCCTGGTACCTGGGATAGAATCCCAATGTTACAAGGTTGTGAGCAGTGTTTTGGCTGCAGTATAGCAGTTTAACCACTGTGCCATGAGTTTCTTTGTGGCACGGTGTTAATTTAATTTGTTGGTTTTAAAAAAACTGATTACATATTAAGCAGGATAAATACACTCAGTCTGAGGAAAGTGATGGATTCATGTTGGCTCATATAATGTTGCTATATATATTATTTTTGTTTCATTTTACATTTATTGTTGTAACCCACCCAGAGTAGCCTTGCAACTAGATAGGCAGTATAAAAATCCAATAAATGAATAAATAAATAAATTAACATTTTCACCATCACTGTTGAGATGTTGATTGGCCTGTCTTCCTGTTTAGCAAAAAAAAAAAGTAGCTATGTTAACATTAACACGTTAAATCAGTACGTTATTTCCACCCTCAGGGCACACAATGTGCACTGTTGATTTGAGGACTGGAATATGATATTGTAACTTTAATTACTGATAAGAAATGCTAGGAAAGTAGCATGGTTTTGATATTGCTGGACAGGGAGTTTAACTAGGTATTTGTTGAATATACATGATGATCTATGTTTTGAGTGCTACAAGTTTAAGATTAAATAATAACTGTGATCTGACCCCTGTGACCTTTGGTTTTACAGCAGAAATTATGGGGGAAGAAGAGGAACATATCTTTTTGGACATAGGAACAGGCTACAAAGTAGCCCTTTCATTCTTATCAGCTAGTTTTTACGAGTCAGGATCAAACACATCACTGAGCTGTACGATAGTTCTTATACCTGTGTTATAAGCAGTACAGATTGTGACAAACTTTGCCACTGAAAAACATTGTAAGAGCATTCCAGAAACAGACCAGCATCTTGTTTGTGATTGTGGCCAGCCAGATGCTTCTAGAGTTCCTGTAAAACAGACTTTGGCCTACCCGCCCCCCTCACACCACTTGTATTCACAGGCATAACATCTCTTACTACACACAGGCACATTTCTTTGTAACAATAAGCCTGGTTTCCTAGTTTATCTAGGCTTACTGTAGGAAACTGTTTACTAGTGAACGTAGCCTTTCTTTTCTTTTCCATGCACATGGGCAAGCAGGCTGTCGGCTGTTCCTGGATTGTCTGGGAGAAAGTCTAAAATGGCATATTTTCAGCTATTACTGTATGTTGTTGGAATTCTATATATACCTGCTCTACACCCTCCAAATATCAGTGACTGGCAACCAGCAAATTATGACCTTTTAAATACAATACAGGTTGGTTATAAAGAACAACTGTATACTTAATATTGCACCTATAAGTGCAATATTTAATTGCACATATTGGTGAAATACTAGATAGTGGATAAGTGTTGGAAACCCATTATAAATATAATATATATAAATATAAAATATAAATATCTTTTCTCTTTAATGGGAATCTGGTATTTTCAACACAGCCAAGGTGGCTTGCAACATTGAAAGACAACATTTAAAGCTAAAAACAGTAAGTATACAAATCATAAAAAGGATCAAACCAATACCATATAAAAGAAAATAAACAAAAACAACACTAAAAACACATTGAAAGCAGTGACACACAACCATCCATTTAAATATGCCACTCAGGCAGCCAGTCACTGAGGGAAAGCATGCTTTAAAGAGACAGGTCTTTTCCTGATTGTGGAAGGATAGCAAAGATGGCCCCAGCCTGGCCTTCTCTCTCTCTCTCTCTCTCTCTCTCTCTCTCTCTCTCTCTCTCTCTCTCTCTCTCTCTCTCTCTCTGTATGTGTGTTTGCGTGAGGGGGGGGAGTTCCATAGACCAAGAGCAGTAAGGAACCGAGAAGTCTATATAGCTGCAAGTGCTTTTACCTTACTTGGAAAGATATTCACTATGTTTGCATTTTTATTGTTGAACATTTCGAACAAGCACAAGTCCTGAAATCTTTTGTCCCTTAATGCGGCAAATGGCAGTAGTGTTCAGCCCGCCTGAAAAATGTGTAGGATCCCTGGGGTTTGAATGAGAGGTGCTGCTGCTTGCGCTTCATGCTTTTTTAGCTTACAGGCACTGCATCTTTTCCATTTGCTCCATGAATGCATTGGTTATAAAAGCCAAGAGTGCCATCTGGTTTGGTACGATCAAAATTTCTCTCTGGAAGGGAGTGAGTGGGAATGGTGAAGAAGATAAGATAGGGACAAGACCGGCTCCACCCATAGGCACCAGTCATGATAACTCATTTAGTGAGTGGTTAGACTCCCTCTTTTCTTTAAACAGCCAAGGAAGAAATATGTTCCTCTTCAAAGCAATTTGCCAATCTTTGACAGATTCCCCAGATGTTTTCAGTGCAGATGATGCAGACCAGGTGTACTTTAGACATGAGTCATGTTCTCACTGACCCATCATAAAGCCAGCTTGCAGTGCTGTCATGTTGTCAGGTGGGCTGAAACTCCTCTCCCTAATGGGCCTCCACTGCTATTAGCTTTTCATAGGTGGGTCACTGGCACCAAGGACAATGCAGTGGAGAATGGTAGAGGGGAGAGAGAGAGAGAGAGAGAGAGAGAGAGAGAGAGAGAGAGAGAGAGAGAGAGAGAGAGAGAGAGAGAGAGAGAGAGAGAGAGAGAGAAAGAAAGAAGTGGAAGAGGAAGAATGTGGGCACTCGCAAGAGTTCTGAGTTCTGTTCCCCTCCAGGTTCATTCATCCGAATCTGTCCCACCCTAGACTTCAGTTTATATCCAAGACAAAACACTGGGAATATCTTGGTCACTTCAACAAACTACTTCCATAGAAGATTATTTGGCTTCCTGATACAAGAGCTTCACCATAAATGAATTTCCTGTCAATCAGTTCCTGGCTACACCAGTTGGAGGGCATTTTGCTGCACAGAAAGACTATCAGAGAGACTGGGGCAGAATTATAATTGTGCATCACTACCTCACAAAAAAATCTTACCATACCAAATCACACAACTTGATGACTGGGCCATAGAGGTAGTGGAGAATTAATTTAAAGGATAAGGAACACTAGAATAAAACTGCTGGTTGAGATAAGTGTGGGAAATGCAGGACCCATGGCTTGATCCTAGCAAGAACACCTCTTTAATGGTAGGCCAGAAAGGGTCAGAAATAGTCCCTGGAGCATTCTTCCTATGCCTGTAAAAGTTGCATGTCAAGTTTGTTCTGTATGTGCACCACTAAGAGGCTTTTCCCTTCTTTTGTATGGACACTTCACCTCATCCTGCTCTCCCCTTGAAACAGTTGGCTAGCAGCATTATTATTAGCTTAATTTTTGGCCAAGATGATTTTAGAGAAGTCAGAGCAAAAATGAAGGTTGACTGACCTAGTGCCACCTTCAGTTAGAATATAGAACAATAGTTGACAATTCCTGTTGCAGTTTTCCAAAATAACTGATTGTCAAGAATTTTTTTAACAAAAAATGATTAACCTTCCTGTGGAGAATTATACTCCAGGCTTTGTGACTTCAGTCTGTTACAGCAGTCTTATTTGTACAAAATCTTGTTTCAGTGCACATTTACTGTACATTTCTTGAAGTTTTACAGATTTCTGAATAGGTGCCATTAGTCTACTATACTTGCTTCAGCAAAGACAAAGGCTGTTGTGTTTTTGTTCAGATATTTTATCTTAAGTGTAAATAATGTTAAGTGGAATGTTGAACAAGAACAATATTAGTGTTTAGTCACTTGGGAAACCGATTTAACCTAAACAAAGCAAATTGAAGATGTTAACCAAATATGCCATATAATCCATGTATATTAAGGCAGCAAGCAATGATGAGTATGCAGATAGAATCCTTGTATTACATTGCTTGTTCTTAATATAGAATAGACATCAGTCTGTTGTAATCCTAATAACATATTATCTAATCACACATTATAGAATTTGGCTGAATGATGCATTGGTATATCAACTAGATCAATTTTCAAGAAACAGCACAGATGAATTTAGATTAAAAGGGTCAAATTCAGTTGTTGATTACAACTAGAATAGATATATTAAATTAGTAAGATATAACTAAGTGTTGGTCGAGCATGCCCTGTTTATTCAATAGGTCTAGCAATCTCCAAAATAACAGTGGGACTTTAAACATATTCTGAAGTAATGTATATTTAAGTGACCTGTCCTTATTTCTCCAGAGAATAGGTCAGTTGTCCTCCTGCCTGCTGCAACGAAAAGCTGTTTCATTAGTTTCAGCCCTAATAATTCATAGGAAGAACATGGGAGAAAACTGGTTCAGGAACTCTTTCCTGTGATTTGGGTTTCTAGAATGTCTTGCTTATCCTGCTGTTCTGCAAAACTGCAAATGAAAAAGAAACAAGGAACCCTCATAGAGAAATTGTGGAAAGGGAGGGCCTATTTATTTATTTATTTATTTATTTATTTATTTATTTATTTATTTATTTATTTATTATTATTATTATTATTATTATTATTATTATTATTATTATTATTATTATTATTATTATTATTATTATTATTATTATTATTATTTGGAGTGGTACTGATGCAGTGAAGACCCAAGTTGTAGGACTGACAAACTAACCCTGCCTACCTCATGTAAAGAAAGAGATGATGAGTGTCTCTCTCTTCCATTTGAACTTTTGTGGAAGGTAGGGACAGAGCAATGGCAATGCAAGGCCCCCTACTACCCTTGGGTTCACTACCCATGCAATAAAAGGGTAATGAGTTTGGTTGGCAGGGCAATTCAAAATGTACTGACTGCCGGTTCTCAGGTAAAAATTATCAGAATCCTGTTGATGTTTGCACTTGCTGCTAGCTGCAGATAACTCATAAGGTGCTGGGACAAGTCTTGGTTGTGTGTTTGTTCCCGAAACTGCTTGTATAAGTGAGATGTGTCCTGGTGCCCCAGATGTTAGCTACAATTACCCAATTACACAATTGCCTTGTGTGGACATTAGAAGAATTCCAGCCACATGCTTTGAAGCTTCAAAATAGGGTGGTCTATGAGTAAACTGTTCCCTGAACAAGTTCTTGTGTTTGTTTGTAAAATACTACTATAGTATTTTAGATGTACCAATGCCTCTTTAGGATAACTTGATTGCTTGCATGGAGCTGAAGCTTCATTAAACAAGACTTTTGACTTTGACTACGTCATCATGTAATAGTTGCTGCAAGGATACTGTATGTGAAATTTTGGAAACAACCAGAAGTGCCAACAGAGAGAAACTTCCACGAAAAGATAAGAGAAGGTATTGAAATCGACAGACTCTCCGGTTTTCTAAAGGGAGACTACGACGAGATTTCCCGGAAAAGATGGCAAGAAGTAACAAACTTATTAGTATTGTGATATTATATGGTGATTTGTTAATATGTTAAACCATTATTTTTGGCTTGATATACTTAATGAAATTTTTATAGTGTATTCCCTCCCCCTCCCCCACACCCTCCCTCCTTCGTCCCCCCCCAAAACAACCCAATAAAATTACTTAAATTTAAAAAAAGACTTTTGACACCATCAAAAGTAACTTCAATTAATTGTATTTCAGTGTAAAAAGAGTCAAAGGCTACAGTCTGGTTGTTGTTGTGTCGTTACAGTTGTGACCAACTCTTCGTGACCCTTGTCCATAGAGTTTTCTTGGCAGGAATACTGGAGTGGCTTGCCAGTTCCTACTCCAGGCACCTACAGCACCTGGTATTCCCTGGTGGTCACCTATCCAAGTACTAGCCAGGCCTGACCCTGCTTAGCTTCTGAAATCAGGCGACATCGGATGTGCTTAGGGCACCTAGGCAGTAGTAAGTACCAATTAGAGTAGGCCCACTGATGGGGATTTGATGAGTCAATCCATATGGATGTTCCATTGATACAAAGGGGCCTACCCTGGTTGCAACCTACTGCCAGATTTCAGCCAATATATTGTGCATGCAAATTGTTTTTTTCTCTAGTTGGACCACTGATATTTGCCTAGTGAAAAATGACCTGGAAGCGAAAAAATGAAACTCAACATTGCTACCCTTTACACACCAATAGGGGCAGACAGGGAAGGATAGGTTAGTAGTGTTCTTTGGCCTTCCTGGTGACAAAAATGACTTCTGTTATGAATGGACATCTGTTACCCCCCTAAAATGGTAGCAGTTCTTTTCACAGGACAATGGAACAGGGTGTTTAAAGTCCAAACCTGTCTTTTTCTGGGCAAGGGTGTCATTATTTAGTAGTGTACATTTTAAAAATTGATGTTTGAGACAGAGAAACAGAGGAGGTAGTTAATGTTTCTTGCACAACGTTCTAGTTGTTTAAGATGCCTTAGAGAACAAATGAGGGTGTTTGGTGAGCAGAGGTTGTCTCTGCCTTGGAAAGGCCAATTATCTGTGGTATGCTTCAGGAATGCCAGCCCTGCCAATAAAGGTTGGAAGTTGTAAGGACTGGCTTTGTGTTTTCCAATAGAGTATGATCTATTAGAGGGGCTCTGACAGTGTTTGGTCTTCCCTGCTGTGCACAGATTGAGTCCATATAGATGGCTAATTAAACTCTGAGTCAGTAAATAGATATGAGAAGTCACCCCTTTGAAGACAGGAAGATCAGAAGAACAATATCCTGTTCTTTGATTAGTGTTAGGATGCCAGCTCCTCAGCTGCAAGTCCTGTTAATTGAATCCCTCCTCTGACATTGGATGCAGCAATTAAGGTCTTATGATTAAATCATATGAACAAGGGGCTATGATTTCCTATTAGCTTGTATTTCCAAATGAGAGGTGTTTGATGATACACGGTGGAATTTATTTAAGAATGTGAAATTTGTTGTGACACAATACCCAAAAATCTGGTTTGCATTTTTGAATGGATATTAGCTGAATCTAATTCCTTCTTGTTGCTATGTGTGTGCAAGTTGCTTCTGATTTAATTTGACCCAATGAATTACAAGGATACCCTTTGAAAGGCCATTATCATTAACAGCACAGCTGAAGTCCTATAAGCTAAAGAATGTGGCTTCTTTGCTTGAGCCAATCAGCCCCAGTTAGGTTTTCTTCTTTTCCTACTTCCTTCTCATTTTCCAAGTACAGTATTCATTGCCTTTGGCTGCAAGTCATGTCTTCTCATGATAATACAACAAACAGATGTGATGCAGTGGTTAAACTGCAGTACTGCTGCCAAGACTCTGCTCATGATCTGAGTTCTATCTAGAGATGGGCACTTCGTTTCAGAAGGAGACTAGTTCGAAAATGAAACATACCAGCACAGCTGGTGCTCAGAACCCAGTTCCACCCTATGTAACAAAATCAACCAATGTCTTACCTTGCTGCAGTTCATGCTGGGTGAAATTCCAACCAGGAAGCAGCCTCTGATGCATTATCTTTCCCTCTCCCTGGCACTGGCTAATCAGATAGGGAGGCGGGATGATACATATTCTTGCACAGCTCGTTATTTTCTTTTCCTACTACAGTAGGACCCCCTTATCCGTGGGTGATTGGTTCCTGCCCCCCCCACAGATAATTAAATCTGCGGAAAAGAGCAAATGCTCTTATCCGAGGGTTGTAGGGTAAAAACCAGCAGGAGAGCCCACCAGCACCCTGGGGAACCCCACCATGGCTCTGTGCCACTTCCAGGACCTCTGCTGACGTTGTGGGCGGGCAGGCTGTCCCAGGCTGTCCCAGGCCCACAGCTGCCTCCTCCTCCATTGCCACCGCCGAACTTGCAGGTGGTCAAGCAATCTTCTTGGCCGCGCGACTGCCTACTCCACTGCCACCCGCACCTCTCCTGGAGACGGGCGAGTCGGGTCTTCTGGGCTGCGCGGCTGCTTCCTCTGCCACCACCTGCACCTCTCTTGCAGGCAGGCGGGCGGGCGAGCGGGGTCTTCTCAGCTGTGTAGCTGCTTCCTCTGGCGTCACCCGCACCTCTCCCACAGGCGGGCAGGCTGTTTCGGGCCATGTGGCAGCTTTCTCCACTGCTGCTGCCACTGATGCCACTTTCTTCATTGCTGCTTATGTCCCAGGTGAGTGGTGCCTGGGACCTGGACCACCACTGGCCCAGCCCCTTGCACTACTGCTCGCCATCCACGGATAACTGAATCAGCGGATACTGGGGTGCTACTGTATTAGCTTTTTCCAATGTCCAGCTTTTACATCAATTGGAATATCATTGTAGGAATGGTTTTGGCCTTTGTCTCCAGGAATAAATCTCTACACTTAAGGATCTTTTTAGTTACTTCATTACTACCCTTTCATGTCTCCGTCGTCTTCTGATTTCCTGATTTCCTGAAATCTTTATTTTGTCATTTAACCAATTTAGAGTACACCTTTATTTTTTTAATCTCAACTTTAAAATTACATAATTCTTTTATGGCCTTGATTATTGTCATCTTAATGTATACCTGCAATCTTGCTTTGGAACATTCTTCTCTTGCCCTTATTTCAGATGTTTGCTAATATGATGTGATAATGCTTGTCTCAAGCTATTATTGTTTCTTCACTAATTTTTACTCTTTCCTCATTGGAATTGAATTCACCTTTTCATATAAAACATTTTGCGTATGTATTCAACATTTGGAGACAAAGCCAACCTTTGTCCGACACTACTTTGACATGGTGAGAGGAGTATGTCAGGAAAACTGGAAGCAATACTAGAGATGTAAAATTTCTGGAAATTTTGAAGCTTGGGGGGGAAATGTTTTTTCCCCTTTCTCCCCCGGGAAAAAAATGGAAATTTTTGGAAAAATTGAAAACAAATGCTACATTAGCACTCCCCACCCCCTTTTACAGTTTGAAAGTCATTATTTTACTTTAGGAACATAAAATATGACTATGGACAATTTTACTTGGTATAAAATTATCACAACTAGCATATTAAAGTATAGTGTATCCAAACCATTATTGCAAATAGAATTTACTTTTTAAATCATATTTATTTGTAATTGTAAGTAATAAATGGAGTAACAGCCTCCTGAACTGTTTACTAGTTTATGTGGAACAAAAAAACTCAACAAAACAATGTTTAAAAATCCAGAATTAACAATTCATATTCCCTCTCCACGGTATTAAATACAAATAAAATAAAAACCTTATTCTCATACAAAGAATTGAAAAGGGGGGAGTGTATAGAAGGAAGTGAGACTAAGTTTCAATGAATAGGCATGAAATTTAATCAGAATCATTTTTGTTGCTCTGTATCTTCTTCTAGTGCTTTGAGGCCTAGTGAAGAGGACAGAACAGAACCAAACATACCCACCCATATGCAAAAACAAAAGTGAAACCTTTTTCTTTTTCTTGTGAGTCGTGACAATAGTAGCACCTCCTAAAAGGGAAGAAGTGCATCTTGTTCTTGCATTGGAGAGTTCAGTTTGTAACCTAGGATTTGTAACCTAGGAAATTAGAATAATCTGATACTATGCATATTTTTAGAAATTATTTGGAAAATATTAGAACACCCTGTCTTAAAATATTTTATTCATCACATTAAAATAAGACATTCCACAACAATTATTTATTTTATCAATTTTTGCAGTTTTTCAGAAAAAAATCGAAAGGTTTTAGGAAAAAACCCCACAGAAAAACTGTGTGGTTTCCCCCCCCTGAATTTTCCTGCCCCCCCTGGGCCTCCACATCTCTAGGCAATACTCTTAGAAGATAAACTCTAATACAAATTTAAAATCTTAGAGGGGTCACCCGAAGGGGAATGGTCAGAGCTGAGTCACCAAACTAAGATGCATCTGCCTTGTTCTTGAATTAACTGAGGCTTCAGCAGAAGAGAATTTTTAGTTCCAGAGGTAATGGGGTGTGTGAATAAAGACATTAAGAGCAGCTACCAGGCAGCAGCAGTAACAGAATGTGACCCTGATGGGGAATTTTACATAGGCTGTGGCAGAGAGACTAAGCTAACTCTGCTAACTGCTGTGCAGAAGGCGGCAATGGTAAACCATCTCTGCATATTTTAACATCATAAACCCAATGATGAGACAATTCAGTCCCTTCTCTACTGTTGAACCCATCATATTTAAAATAATTATTTGTTTTTAAAGAATTTTTTAACAACAGTCTGCTTTTGGGATAATTTAATTGGCATTTATTCTTCCCTAAAATAGCATGAAGATGCACAAGGGTTTATTTTAACGGTTTCAGATAGTGTGTTTATCCTCAAAATGAATGTATAAAATTGTTCACAGGAGTTTGCTCAGAGCTGCAATTCAGAGATTCATTTTAAATCAAAGACCATTTCAGACAATATTTTGAAATGGAGAACTGGGGAGAAAGGGGGAAGCAAAAGCTTTCTGCTTGGTTATACCCATGTTGAACAGCCAAAAAGATTTAGATTAATCAACAGCAGAGGTTAGAAGTCATTTAATTACAAGGGTTACAGCTATCTTAACTAGTATCTGTTAATAGGTAACATAAGTTATATGTTACAAAGGTACTTTTTATGGGTAATGAATGTGCTAGGTGTAACAATCAGCACTCCCTTAGTTTACAAATATTTTTTAAAGGATATTCCAAGTCATTTTTAGAGACACTTGTACAAGAATCATTTAGGTTTGTATCATTCTGTTATCAGCCCTGTGTGGCAAAGGACACACTTCGTGGTTGTCTTTGTCTTTTGATAAATATTTCCAATGTTCATTATCAGAATCTGGAACAAGAGGGAACTGAAGAGGGTTTCTGTTTCATATGTTCTGCTGTTGGCAACAGCAGTGCAACAGATGAACACAATGTAGTTCAAGGAGATTGGCATAACAATGACAGTGGACTGGCTGTCAAAAAGTAAAGAGGAATGCAACTAATTTCATTTAAAGTTCAATATTTTGAGCTATGGCCGGTAGGATTGTAATTGTTTCTGAAAATCCTTCTGGTTCCACACAACAGTCTCTGAAATATTTTTTTCTGTAAGTTACACCTTGTAGGGCTGATGATGCCATCAACTGCAGCAATTTTTCTTAAATTAAAAACATTTGAGTGTTTTGACAGTCTCAAGACTTCCATAAAATTCCCTTTGTTGTAGGGCAGTGGTGGTGAACGTTTGGCACTTCAGATGTTTTGGATCGCAACTCACACAGTCCTTTGTCATTGGCAGTACAGGCTCGGATTTCTGGGAGTTGCGGTCCAAAACATCTGGAGTGCCAAAGGTTTGCCACTACTGTTGTAGGGGAAAAATGGGGGATGGGGGGGATGCATCATGAATTTCTCTGCTGCCAGTAAAACTCTCCACCTATAAAGAGTGGGGATATGAAAAAGGGAGCCCCCCGTCACCCATGGAAGCTGCCTGTGAGATGTAATTCCTTTGCCTGCCTTGTGTATAGTATTTATTTTACTTAAGTAGCATAATTCCTGCTTTGGACTAAAAGCACCCATGTATTCCAGAAACCATAAACATTCCCAAAGCTGTTAGACTTAATTATCAAGAAAATGATGTTCCATTCTAATAGTTATGTCTGATAGGTAAATGCAAGTCTTTGGCAAAAATTAATCCCAGTATCAGTGGCCAATACATGTTCTAGCAACATGAGATGAGTGTGTGTGTGTTGTGTTGTTATAGTCGTGACCGACATGAGATAGAACATCCTAATTATATAGGTACTATTTTTAGGGTATAAGATCTTCTATTTCAGAACTGTGCATGCAGTATCAGAACCAAAGTTTAGATTCGTTCAGCATTCTTAAATCTCAATATGTTGTGGTGGTAGCCTTGAACAAGACTGGATTCCTGGCCAAGTTAACAAAAAAAAAAAGCCAGTGAAGACTGGGCTGTGTTTTTATAAAATATTTGAAGAAAGAGGGAAAAGGCAATGGCAGGAGTAGAAAATTGCTTTCTTCTGAGTGACACTCAGTTGACCTTCATTTAGTTGGACTTAGCCTCAACATTCTTTATGGTTTCATTGTGGTCTATGGTTGCTTTTACCTTGGAACAATTAACAAGTCAATAGACCAGGCTTACAGATACTTTTTCAAACAGGGAATAGGTTGGGGTTTCTCTCCCCCCCCCTTTCTTCTAAGTATTGAGACAGTGTCCCTCATTTTTGCCACTGGCAACCAGCAAAAGGCAAACATGGAGCCAGCCACTGTGTAAAGACAAAGAATATCTTCATCAGCATGAGTAAAATATGGTGAAGGATTGTCACTTTGAGCGTTACAAGGTCTACTTAGTATTTGTAATGAGGAGTATTTTTTTCTTGAGGCTTTCAAGATTTTGTCAGTTCACAGGGTTGAAAAGAGCAGGTCCTGCTGGAATAGTCAGTGATTTCCTTCAATTTCAAAAATGAACTAAAGTGAAAGGTTAATTGCCAATTACACATCAAATAATCCATCAGTGGTAATTTGGTATACAGTAATTAACACAAGGCTCTTTACCTCTTGCGACCTCTTTGATGTGTTCTCAGTGCTTTACTATTGATTTTAGGGAAATATGAACACCTGAATTTACAGCATTGTTTCCATAGAAGGAAATGGCAAGTGGTTGCATCCACGTGTTTGTGTCTATGCCTGTCTCTATATTTCATTACAGCATAGTCAACAGTATCTGGATTTATGATCTAGGTCAGTGATGGCGAACCTTTTAGAGAACGAGTGCCCAAATTGCAATTCAAAACCCACTAATTTTTTTGCAAAGTGCCAATACAGTAATTTAACCTGTATACAGGTGGTTATGAAGGGGCGATGTCGGGTGCCCACAGAAAGCGTTCTGAGTGCCACCTTTGGCACCCATGCCATAGGTTCGCCAATCGCCATCACTGATCTAGGTCAAAGAACAAGATATAGCACTGGAAATCCATCTGAGAGGATGCTCTCCCTACAAGTAATTAAATTAATAAATGGAAAACATATTTCATTATATGAGCAATTCACAGCTAAAGTCACAAGTTCACAAGTCACAAAACCTTTGGGTTTGTTTCAAGAATTTTTAAGGGCAAGTTTCAGCACACTGTCAAAGCTTGTCCTACTGGACTGCTAGCTTCCCATTCCCATCCTACCCTGCAAACAGTGTCTGGTACATGATGGGGAACATCTCACTGCAATTAGAAATGTGAGGTGCAAATCTGTTGTTTCACCTATCATTCCAGAAAAAGTTGGGTTAAAGATCTCAGTGTCATATATGTGTAGAATCAATATGATGTCATAAAGCAGAGTTCCTTTACAGACAGGCTTTTGGATTACCACTCGGATGTCAGCCCTAAGTTCTGGTGGAAGCATCTGTAGGCACCTGAATGCAAGTAAATGAGAGACATAATGACCGATCACATACTATACATCCAAAGAATTGCTTGCTGTCTGCCATGTCTAGGCAGCAATTCAGATGAGGACAGAAGCTTTAAAAATCAGCTACTGGACTAATATGACTTACTTTTTGTACTGTGTTTCTCCACATGTTGTGGAATATATTATTTCTTCTTCAACTCCTGTGCTCTTAAATATCTTCTTCCTTACATTCTGTGTAGTGTTTTACAACATTTTGCAAAATATAGAATAAAATACTGTTTTTTGTTTAAAGCACAGCTGTTTGTTTCATCAGCAAAATCCTAAATCAGTATTGGGCAGTAAGAACATTCATTCATCCACTAAACAGTTGACGTTTTTAGCTTATGAGAATCATTATCAGATTGAGCGGTTGAGAACTTGGGTTAACAGAAACCAGTATGGATGAGGCATCCTGCAGTTCCCCTTTATCTTTGAACAGTTGCACAAGTGAAAGCAAAAGAGAACATTAACTACATTTTGAACAATTAGCCGTGTGCAGCTACATTGATCCTAATATGGGCAAAATAACTGCAGGCATATGGAAGGTTTATCAGCTTTAAAAGCCAGTCTTGCATGGGATGTATACTGTAAATTCTGCACCATTATTGAAATTCCTCAAGCCCACACAGCATCGGAATTATTATGATCTTTCTTCAAAGCTGTGCTTTGAAAATTTCCAGGGCTACATATTTCCGCCTTCTTTCCCACCCTCTGCTCACTTCTCCTCAGCACTTTATAGTTGTAAGCAAGCCAGGACTGCATGCCAAGATGGGGCTCAAAGGAGGGGTTCGTAAAGGAAGAACCCTCCCAAATGGAAACATAAATGGCATTTCATTTTAGCAGTTGCGATGTTTCTTCTGTTTTAAGCTTAATTCTTCCTCCTTGTATGCTAGAGCTTTATAAGAATACACAGAGCTTGAAAAGTGGCAGCCTTTAAACTCCTGACTCTTGTATAAAAGAACACACGAAGACTGGTTTTAAAGCAGTCTCCTTATTACTCAGTCATGGAGCATGTGAGTCTGTTCCAACCCAACAAATCCAGTCAAATATATTTTATCCAAGCATGTATGATTTTGTTTCTTGAATGCACAGGGAGCTTCTTTTATTTAATGCCTGCGGGCCTGTGGAATTATTGTGTCCAGTGATCTACACATCTGCCACATGCCACTGTATTTTACTTGGATGCTATTTTGTTGGCTCAAAAAATACAAAAGAATGTGGTTGCCTCTAGATACCTTATTTGCAGTCGTTATGAACCCAAGGACAGTCTGAAGGAGATATTCCATAAAATATCAAAAGATATGCCTTTTATTTATTAAAACAAAACATTGATTCAGTGATATTTTTCAGGTGGCATGTTACTGAGATGCAGTTGTGCTTAAAGCTAAGTATTTGGCACTAAATAGACTTTACAGTGCAGTCAAGGGCAAAATAATAGTGCATAATAAAATGCATAAGAAAGCAACAGAACTAAAATTCTTAAACTTGAAAATGAAGAATGAAAAAGCGAATGTCACCGATTTGTCTATGCTTTAGTTCATACTCATGTTCTTTTATATAGTTTGCAAACAGCTAGGATCTTCTATTATTCCAAATGCCACTATTGGTGTAAAGCTGTACTTCTAATGGTGGTTCTGGGAAGACTTGTATCATCAACTGCTGCTGTGTCAGAGTCACTCTGTATTAAACTGCTACCTTTAGTGAAGTGGTTTGATATGTTCTCTCTGTGAAATACAGCTATCCATGTTGATAAACAGCTCAAAATGTACTTTTAGAAGAGAAGCCATGTAAGTCTATGCTAGCATGTCAGAGCCCCCCCCCCCAAAAGAAAAAGAAAAAGAAAAAGAAAAATGAGTGTTGTGGTACCTTAAAGACTCCTTTTTGTTAGGGTCCACTATTCTTGTTTTGGCCTTCCACTTGGCACAGTCATGGGCTAGGTCCAGGTGAACCTAGGACAACTTCATGTCGTTCTCAAGGGTGTTCATCCAGCACTGTCTTGGTTGTCTCCTCAGGATCTGCTGACCTTCAAGGTGAGATCTTTTTTGGCCAGAGTTTCCTCAATGACACACAGGACATGTCCAAACCAATGCACTCGGTCTTCACGCATCTTGTCAATGACTTGTGCAATGCCATGTTTTAGTCAGATGTAATCACTGTGTGCATGATCCTTTCATGTGAGGCCGGAGGTTCATTGCAGCATCTTTGTCTCCATGATACCAAGGCGAGGTTCAGTTTCTTTAGTCACCGCTCAGCATTCTGCACCATAGAGCGCAACACGATTGTACAGCCGTGGGGTAGTTCTTTGATTTTAAATGTGCGTTGATCTTTTTGTCACACATGATGCTTGATGCTGTACGACATTTTAGCCAGGCACTGATGATCATGTGACCTCGTAATTCTGACTCCCATTGGCTGTGATCATGGAACCAAGGAATTTGAACTCCTCAGTTGTTGGTAGGTTAATACAATTGATTTACATCTTGGTACCTTAAAGACTGTTACATTTAATATGAGGTTCATGGACAAGCCCACTTCTTCATTTAAGTCGTCTTTGTTTTTTATTCTTGTTTTGGTTTTCCTAGCATGCCAGTACATAATGTTTTTGCCTTGTGGATAAACAACAGAACTAAAATTAAGAAAAGAGAAGAGGGAAAGAGGTGGTAGGCAGCTGGAATCCTCCTGTCTCTTCCTGTCAGATGTGAACAGGATATTGTCTGCTGAAACAGGTGAATCTCTAGCACAGTCGGTAATTGCTGACTTTTGAAATGTAATTGTGACCACCCAGCTGAAAGGACATTTCTGTTAAACAAGTGATTTAAAATGCCTATTAGCAGGCTGGATAGCTTAGCGAGTTAGGTACCTGGCTCAAGAGGCAGGGGCTGGGAGATCGGTTCCCCATTATACCTCCCTGGAGCAGAACCAGTTGGTGTGTCCTTGGGCAAGGTGCATAATCCCAGGATGCCCCCAGGAGAAGGGAGTGTTAAACCACTTCTGAGTACTCTCTACCTAGAAAATCCTGAAAAGGGTCACCATAATTCAGAGTTGACTTGATGGTGCATGATTATTGTATTATTATAATACAACAGTTGGAAGCATACTGGTCTGGAGATGTTCAAAACTGTTCACCCTCTCCCCTGTTTAATAAATATTGGGATCAAGCATTTTGCAGGCCATTTTTAGCAAATCAACTTCCACCTGCCTTCTAGGAAACTGCAGTTTTTCTTTCAAGGCAGAAGGATTACCACCCATGACGGCAAACATGATTTCAAATGCAGGAAACCCCTGTTTCTCCTACACAGAGGAGGGCATTAATAGGGAAATGTTAAATGTCCTACAAGGACATTTTTGTGGCACACTTTCTGCCATTTTAGGAAGGCAGAAATAAGAAATGTGAACCAGCAGAAATATCCTACTTACATCTGGTGGACAGGTTCCAACTGGAGGAACATAGCAGTGTTTTTTATCTGCAAAATCCATGAGATGTGACGACTAGGTAATAAGGAAACCTGACTGGTGTTCTATATATAGTTAGTTATGTTTCAGCAAGTCAGAGTCAATAGTTCTACTAATAAGATTTTCAATATATTCAAGTTGTTTAGGGAGTGATTTTTGCCATTCCCATTAAGTTCTGATGTCCAAATGGGGATTTGAACTCTGGTCTCAAAACTCCTAGTGTGTCAGGGCATTCACAACACCACATTGAACACTACTGTACCATTTATAGTAAGTAGAGCTTTTCCAGTTGCATGACTCAGCTTCCAGGTAAAACCACCTGGATGACAGACTCTTCACAGACATATTGCTGTCTCAATGCTTTCACTGAGAGACTGGTAATTAGAAAGGATAAAATGTTTCCATTTACTTTTATAGCTTCTGTTTATAGTTATTTTTTAAATAAAAACAAGCATATTTTATAAAATTTATTAGCTGGTTACATCACTGATCTTACTGGTTAACTAGTTTCATTATAGGCAAACTGACTGGTCACATAGCTGAAAGAACACTACCTGATCACTTCTGAAAGATTCTATTCCTAAAAGTGACTCTAAATGAACCCAGACTGTGGGGGAAAGGGTGGGGAAAAGAATCTGAGGTAAAGAGGGAAAATTCTACCCTAGTCAGAAAGCTCCATCCCAGGAAAAAGAAAATTCTCTCAAAGGCATCATAAGTGGTTTGTTATATATTCAGTGGTACCTTGTATAAAGGAATTAATTCATTCCAAATGAAATTATGTTAAGCAAATTTTCCTTTATACAAATTCCCATAGGAATGCATTGAAAACGGAGTGATCCCATTTTTATGTTGTACGGATTTTCCCCATAGGCGATTATGTTAAGCAAATTTCCCCTATCTCCGGAATTTTTTATGTTTTACAAATTTTATGTTATACAAGCTGTTTGTTATACAAGGGTCCACTGCATGTGTGTGTGTGTGTGTGTGTGTGTATGTATATATAAACAAACAGTTTTTTGTTCTCCCCTTCCAATGGATTTTAAGGTTCTGTGCTACCGTGGAAAATGTTAACAAAGCCAATGGTGTCAGCAGCATCACCATCATTTTTTACTTGCTCCAAAAGGGCTCTGCTTTCCTCCAGAGGCTTCCTCAGAACACCTCTGGGAACCAGTAAAAAATCTTAACAGGCTGTATGTTTTAAGACACACCAGCCAAAACCTTTTTAACATTGTGAGATTGAGACTTTTCTAGAGTAGCCACATAATCAGCATATTGCAGATCAATTCCAATCAAGAACTGAATTGTTTGCTTGGGGTTATGAACTAAAACAAGTTCCCCCTCAAAGTTCTTATACTTCACATGAATTTTTGCCATAGGTGCTAAATGGGTACGAGAAACTCTGGAGTGGTAGGGGTGCACAGGGAAAAGTTTGCCCTCCAACATTTGCTTCATCCACCATCTGGGGCAGTGGTGCATGTCCTTGTTCCTGAACTACAAATCATGGCTTACTTAGCTAGCAGTAAAGGCTTTTGGAACTTTGAGTCCAAGAACACCTGGGGACCCGGGATTGGGAACCGCTGTTGAGAGTGCTGTAATGGTGACATCCAGGAGGGAATCACTCAAAAACTTTGCAAAAAGGCCTTTTGTGTCCGACTGTAAGATGATCTAAGTTGTAAAAACCTCAGAATGTTTTTATGAATAATTTCTTCTGTGAAATTTTGGCTAGTAATAGCTGGATGATCTTTCCCAAATCTTCTATTTTGGATTCTGGAGGGGTCATGCACATCTTTTTAAGATTTAAGCTTGAATACCCTTAGAGCTCAATGGCATGTCTGGGTGGAAGAGATGTGCACATATCTCCTTCCCCTGGATCCTCATCCCTGCTACATTGAAGACATTCATACTTTCATGTGTTTAACATGAAATTCTGCAGCAAATGATGTATAGGCATTCAGAGTTTACTCCCTTAAAAGCATTTGTCTGATCAGCAGCTTTGGCTTATCAGGGCTGTCAGTGAATTCAGCTGTGTGTGTTTAGAGTCTTCCTTGCAGACATTGCCTCTGAACACATGTAAGTTTGAGAAACGTCCAGCGTGGAAGGAGACATCGCAGAAGGGCCTAAACATGAATCCCTGTGTCCCCACCACCCATAAAGCCCCACATAGATTTCGGCCTAATATCTGAATAGGGCCTTTGTCACAGCTGTAGAAGTTACTTATAATACATCTCTTGGCCTGGAGCAGAGACAAGGGAACGTAGTGTTGTTTTCAATGTCCAGGAAAAAAGATAAAGCTAATCCTCTGCTATACCTGTAGTTTGTGCTCCAATTTCCAAACAGAAGCTTTGAATTTCTGCCTCATTCTCATGTCTGTTTGTAATTTCTTTTGATGAACTAAAGTTACCACGATTTTGCAGGCTGGTCAAGGATGCTATATTAATCATTGTCTCTCTGTGTTTTCCTGTTAGACTTCTCTTCATTGTTCTGCAGGCTACCTAAACTATGTGATCTGTGATAAAAAAATTTTTTTGAACAAAAGTTGTCTCTATAATTAAGTTTTAATTTTAGTTTTCAGAAAGACCAAATGAACCGTTTAGCTTAGCCTCATTCATATGCTGCCACTAGATAATCTTAAGTTTTCTCCTGAGCCCATGTGAACTGAATTGGGTAAATAGCTTGGAACACTGTCCTGATGTAGTACGCAAGAAGGTTTTAATTGTTTTCAGCTTAACCTATTTGCTTTAATTGTCATGACTCATGGTTACTCTTCGGGAAAATGAACATTTGTTGAAAGGTCTTGCAAAGGTCCAAATACCCATGATTGCCCAACAATTAGTCACTCAGAGTTGGTCAGAAATGTGGAATGTGTCAAGCAGCTTGCTATGGAAGATTGATGAGAGAACATTTTAAACAGCAGAGCTTTCCTATTTTCCTACTTTATATAAAGCACAGTTTTAAAATATGTGCGGGGATGGTGGTGTTTTTTCTTTCTTTTTCTTTTTGGTAAAGACAAGTTCTGGACATTGTATCGCCAAGGAGGCAAAGCAAGAGTGCTGTAGCTTGCATTGGTCAACAGTGGAGCTGTTCTTCTATTGTCTGTTGAATTAGTGTGAACTTTGCCTTGACTATATTACTGTGTTTCTCAGGAAACGTAGTCTGACTTTGTTAGATTACTGTACTAAAAATATTTCAGAATTGTGGATTCTCATCCTGGTGATCTTTTCCCCTCACTTGCCCTCAGGTGCCATACAGATAGGCATAGGGTGATTGCACATATTTATAGCATCTGAGAGCAAGTGAGAGGGTATGTAGTTTAATTTGCACTACTCAGTTGACAGAACAACTGAAGAACTTTTGACTTTGTGGTGCTGGCCATGTGGCATTCAGTTCGTCATTTTGCTTTCTTACTCTTTTCATTCCAATAAAGAGTTGGAATGAAACAAACCTAGTGATGAGCAGCCCTCTACCTCATAATTGTGCTTAGCAAATTGAACAATTTATGTAAACATTTATGTGCCGACTGGGCACATTATGTGCTGACTGGGCCAGGTTTAAAGGGGTCCAGCCATTGACAGCTTGGCAGGTTCATTTCAATGGAAAAACGACCATTTTGATTTGTCTATAACGAAAGGCTGCTTCCTCATTTTGTTTTGTTTTGTTTCATCATGTAACAAAATGATGAAACAACATTTCATTTTTGTTTCCTGCCCATCCCTAGTGTACAAATATAAAAAAAAAGAATTACATGATTATTATATTGAAAACAGTAAATACAAACAATTCTAAAAATACATTTGGCAACAAGGCACAAAAATCCATTTAAAAAACAGCCAGTCACTAAGGGAAATTTTACTTGAAGGTAAAAGTTCTCATCTGCTTGCAAAATGATAGCCAACCTGGTCTCCCATGGGAAGGAGTTGTAGAGTCTGGGAGCAGTGACAGAGACAACCCTGTCCCGTGTCCCCACGAAGGGTACCCTTGAGGATGGGTGGGACTGAGAAAAATGCCTTTCCTGATTATCTTAGCATCTGGGCAGTCTCTCAAAAAGATTTTTTTTGGAGATAGACTGGACCTGAGCTGTTTAGGACTTAACAGGTTAAAACCAACACTTTGAATTTTGTCAGGAAGTGAATCAGCAGCCATTTCCAGTGCATCAGAAGAAAGTGGTGAGCCATATGGTGCAGACAGTCTGGTCCTCTGTCAACATAATGCTACTTCCTCTCATTCCCATTCTCTTTGGCATTGGTTGCTAGAGATAGCTGCTTCATAGAGCCAGTCTTGGTCAGAGCAGCATTTCAACTGCTGAGAGAGAGAGAGAGAGAGAGAGAGAGAGAGAGAATACAGTGAAGTTCATGAGCTAAGGTATAGTGAAATTCAGTGACATCATTAATCATAGAATCATCAAATAATGGAGTTGGAAGGGGCCTTTGAGGCTGCTGAGTCCAATCCACTGCTTAATGGCAGGAATCCAAATCAAAGCTTATCTCACAAGATCATTTTCTCTACAGTGCCTCCAGCGTTGGAGCATTCACCACTTCCCAAGATAATTAATTATACTGTTGTATTGTTATATTGTTGTACTGCTCTTAGGAGGTTCTCCCTGAAGCCAAAATTTGGCTCCCTATAACTAGAGCCCATTATTACATGTTCTGCACTCTGGGATGATTCAGAACAGGTCCTGCTCCTCCCTGCATGGCAATATTTCAAGTTTTCAAAAAATATATATATGCATTTGCCCCTCAGGCTTCTTTTCTCAAGACTAAACATGCCCAGTTCTTCAAGTCTTTCCTCATAGGGCTTGGTTTTCCATCCCTGATCATCCGTGTTACTTTCCTCTGAACTTGTCCTGGCAACCTTCTAAAAGTGTCCAGAACTTAAATTGAGGCCTAACTAACTAATGGTAGGGACCTAACTGAAGCAGAAGAGATCAAGAAGAGATGGCAAGAATATACAGAAGAATTATATCAGAAAGATCTGGATGTCCCTGATAACCAAGATAGTGTAGTTGCTGACCTGGAGCCAGACATCCTGGAAAGTGAAGTCAAGTGGGCCTTAGAAAGCATTGCAAACAACAAGGCCAGTGGAGGTGACGGCATTCCAATTGAACTCTTTAAAATCTTAAAAGAGGATGCTGTAAAGGTGCTGCACATGATATGCCAGCAAATTTGGAAAACCCAGCAGTGGCCAGAGGACTAGAAAGGATCAGTCTACATCCCAATCCCAAAGAAAGGCAACACCAAAGAATGCTCCAACTATCGCACAGTTGCACTCATTTCACACTCTAGCAATGATATGCTCAAAATTCTACAAGGCAGGCTGCAGCAGTATGTGGAAAGAGAACTTCCAGAAGTGCAAGCTGGATTTCGAAGGGGCAGAGGAACTAGAGATCAAATCGCCAACATGCGCTGGATTATGGAGAAAGCCAGAGAGTTCCAGAAAAATATTTACTTCTGCTTCATTGACTATGCCAAAGCCTTTGATTGTGTGGACCACAACAAACTATGGCAAGTCCTTAAAGGTATGGGAGTGCCTGACCACCTTATCTTTCTCCTTAGAAATCTATATGTGGGACAAGCAGCAACCGTCAGAACTGGATATGGAACAACTGACTGGTTTAAAATTGGGAAAGGAGTACGACAAGGCTGTATACTGTCATCTTGCCTATTTAACTTATATGCAGAGTACATCATGCGAAAGGCAGGTCTGGATGAATCACAAGCCGGAATTACGATTGCCAGAAGAAATATCAACAACCTCAGATACGCAGATGAAACTACTCTGATAGCAGAAAGTGAGGAGGAATTAAAGAACCTCTTAATGAGGGTGAAAGAGGAGAGTGAAAAATGGGCTGAAGCTCAACATCAAAAACACTAAGATCATGGCCATCGGTCCCATCATCTCCTGGCAAATAGAAGGGGAAGAATTGGAGGCAATGACAGAGTTTATTTTCTTGGGCTCCTTGATCACTGCAGATGGCGACTGCAGCAACGTAATAAAAAGACACCTGCTTCTTGGGAGGAAAGCAATGGCAAACCTAGATAGCATCCTAAAGAGCAGAGACATCAGTTTGCCAACTAAGGTCAAGATAGTCAAAGCTATGGTTTTTCCAGTAGTGATGTATGGAAGTGAAAGCTGGACTATAAAGAAGGCTGATTGCCGCAGAATTGATGCTTTTGAGCTGTGGTGCTGGAGGAGAGTCTTGAGAGTCCCCTGGACTGCAAGGAGATCAAACCTATCCATTCTGAAAGAAATCAACCCCGGATGTTCACTGGAAGGACAGATTTTGAAGCTGAGGCTCCAGTACTTTGGCCACCTCATGAGGAGAGAGGACTCCTTGGAAAAGTCCCTGATGTTGGGAAAGATTGAAGGCAAAAGGAAAAGAGGATGGCAGAGGATGAGATGGTTGGACGGTTTCATCGATGCAACCAATATGGATTTGACCAAACTCCGGGAGACAGTGGAAGATAGGAAGGCCTGGCGAGCTCTGGTCCATGGGCAGGGCTGGAGCGTCCATTAAGGTGAACTAGGCAGTTGCCTAGGGCGCCAAAATGGAGAGGGGGCGCCAAAATGGAGAGGGGGCGCCAAAATGGAGAGGGGGCACCGCTCCCCCCACCGCTACCGCTGGCCAGCCTGCTGCCCCCCCTGCCGCTGGCCACCACCGTCCATCCCCCCGCCGCCCATCGCCACCCGCCCATCGCCCGTCCACCTGCGGCCCTCCCCCCGCTGCCGCCACCGCCCCCCGCCGCCGCCTAGGGCGCAAAAAAACCTAGCACCGGCCCTGTCCATGTGGTCATGAAGAGTCGGACACGACTGAATGACTGAACAAAGTGTTGAGTAGGTGGGAACTACTAATTCATGGTATTTGGAGACTGTACTTCTGTACAGTCACATTTGTCTTTTTTGCATCCACATTACTGCTGACTCATGTGCAGCTTGTCATTCCAAGATCCTTCATACTTGTAGTGTTTCTAAGCAAAGTATCCTATCTTGTAACTGTGTTTGGGCTCTCCCCCTGTCCCTGGGTGTAGAACTTTGCACTTCCATCTCATTACATTTTATTTTGTTTTAAGTTCAAGATTTTTTTCCAATTTTGTTTCTGTCATCCAACCTATGGTATCTCATTTTGTCTCATCTGCAGATTTAATAAGCATTTCTGCATCTAAGCATTAATAAAAATGTTAAAGAGCACTTGGGACTGCACCCTTTGGTACACCACGTTACCTCTTCCCACATTCCTTTTGTTAAGTATAATATATAGTATGATATATACAGTATTATTGCTGAAGATAAAGACTTCAAGTTGGTGCGCATATACAGGACATCAGTTTTTAGAGACTTCAAGAAATACAAGTACTACACAAGTAATATGTTTCTTGACTTTTGACAGATATTTGGGATGATAATCCATATGAGCTGGAAACCCATTTGCAAGAGTATTGACAACAAGGTTCCTGTTAGAAACAATAACCCAGTCTTGCACTAGAAGGATGTTTTAAAATTTGGGGGGAAATTCAGTCAAATCCAACTGAGGAATATGGTGATATTTGTCACCAGCTGAAATACCATTTGTAAAATGATCTGTGCAAGTTAAACTCTCTCAATAATTTTCAGCAAGTAAAAAAGCAGAGGGCTTTTTAACTCTTTAAATTGTTTTTTCTAGCTACATATATTTAAAGTGGAGAAGACATTGAACATTTGGGTAACTTGATAATCATTTCATTTTTCTGTCTAATCCCTTATTCATGCACAACCCAAAATGTCTGTGGTTTTGGCTAATGATCCCCCTGGTAAACTCATACTTTGCCCCCTTCAGCTCTTCGTGATATTTCTGGAATCAAATTTATTTCAGCATTAGTCCCCTGGGCCTTTGAATGAGGCACTTCCAGATGGCCCTTGATCATGAAAGGAAATGTGCCTCTCCAGCAAAAATGGAGGGTACATAGAGTATGACCCCCCATACTTAGGTTTTCATCATATAGAGGTCTACAGGAATTAGATCTGGTCTCTAGAATGAGAGGTATTTACCAGAATTCCAGCAGCTTATAACTTTTAAAGGGGAGCTGAGGTTTGCCAAAATTGTAAAACCATGTTTAGCTAGTCATATCACTGCCATGGAAGACCATAAGCAAACTTGTGCTACAAAACGAATCCAGCATCCTGTCACTATGCATATTCATTCACACATGCATACAATCTTGCAACTTTGGTCTTGGGTGACAAAGAAATACAGCATTACGAACCTTTTGAGAGTGATCTCTCTCTCTCTCTCTCTCTCTCTCTCTCTCTCACACACACACACACACACACACACACACACACACACACAATTGTGTACTGTATCAACCTACTAAACCTAAGAGAATGAGGGACAGAGGTTGACTGCTGCCCCTTGTTCTAGTTTTGCAACCAGCTGCCAGATATGAAGAACCATCCCAGTTGGTGTTCCACTGCTGCTGTTAAATGTCAAGTCTTTCTTTCATAAAGCCCACCTCATTCACAATCTGATATTGGCTTGAGTTACAGAAACCTGGGTGGGCACCGTGAGGACAGGGGGTACAATTCTCTAATATACCCACATGGATATTCCATCCAGCACCAGGGCAGATTAGAGGAACAAGAATGAGGAATGTTCACTTTTTATTTAAAAACACATTTGAGGCTGTCAGGCTCTTGACGTTGGCATTTCCTGCACTTGAGGCCTTCCTCATGTCATCTGGGGCCAGGGAAGGTTTTGAGATTGTGCTGGTGTACCATGCTCCCCACAAAAAGTTTCAGTGCAATCAGGGGTAGCAACAATCCTTCTGTGTAGTTTATGGGTGTTGTTAGCTGTTCTATTGTGTAAACTGAGATTACTGTTGCTTGTGGCTGGGTGGGAATCATTGAGCTTTGACCTTTTGCACGCTGCAGCTTTTAGTACTGGAAGCCAGGCTTTGTTGATTTTTAGACTTTCTTTTTGTTGTTGTTGAAACTGTGCTTATATATCTGTGGATTTCAATGGCTTCCCTGTCTAGTCTGACATAGTGATTGGTAGTGTTGTACAGCGGTGTTCCCCAACCCCCGGGCCGCGGACTGGTGCCGGTCCGTGGATCAATCGGCACCGGGCCGCCCGAGGAAACCAGGACAGAGCAAGAGGAGCTGACTCCCTTCGGAGGGGGATCCTGAGAAATCCGGGCTGGAAGTTTGCCCCATGTTTTCGTGGGATAAGAGACTGAGGGGGGAGAGGGAGGGGGAGGTCTGGAGATGCCTGTGCCCCCTCCCTTCCCCTCCCCCCCGGACCGGCTCCCAGGCGCTCGCGGTGCCGCCGCCTCCGCCTCCGGAGCTGGCGGCCGCTCGGGAGCAGGTTTCTTTGTTGGCCGGGAGGAGCGATGGCTCCCCGCGGATCTCCCGTGCTGGCCCTCCTGGCCGAGGGCTCCACTTCCTGTGGTGGCAGATTTCTCCGTCTCTTCCCCTCTCCCTCACTCTCGCCCGCCCGCCCCAGCTTCTCCTGAAGAGAAAACGAGGCGGGGGGAGAGAGAGAGAGAGAGAGAGAGAGAGAGGAAACACTCGCACACACAGAGGGGGGCGGGCGGGTGAACGAGTGTGGCGGCGGTGGGTGGGGTGTGTGTGTGAGGAGGAGGAGGAGGAGGAGGAGGAGGCGAACAAGAGGATGGACTGGCCGAGGAGGGAAGAGTGCGAGCAGCCCGGGAGGCGTCCAGCGAGCGAGCAAGCAAGCGAGCAAGAGCTGGGACCGGTGCTGGCACAAGCCCTTTCTTGCGGGCTCACCCGAGTGAGCGAGCAGGCGAGCGAGTGAGCGAGCGAGGGTGGGCTTGAGTGGGGCGCCGCCTTGCCTTGCCCAGGAAAGAGAAGGGCCAGCCCTGCCCGACTGAGCTTGCTTCTCTTCGGCAGGAGCTGCCCCCCCTCAACGCCTCGCCTCAGCCCACCCACCCCCACTCCATCTCCTCCAAAAAAGCGCGCTCTGGCAAGCGAGGGAGAGGCGGGTGGGCTCCTGCCGGCGCCGGACGCTGGGCTGGGCCGAACCATAAGGTCCCCTCTGCGCGGAGGGAAGGCGGCCGGCCGGCCGGCTGGTCGGTGAAGGTTGGCGAGAGAGCGAGGAGGAGCGCTCAGGTCCCGCCACGCCTTCGGGCTTCCTTTGACGGCGCGGGGGCTGCCTTTGAAGTCCACTTGGCTTCCGGGTTTGGACTCGTTTCAGCCCTTAGGCCCCTCTCCCGGGTGCGTGCGTGTGTGTGTGGGGGGGAGTTATTCCGTCGAAAATGTGTGGAGGCCACTTGGAGATGGGGCGGGAAGGGGCCCAAGCCTCGCCGCCGCTGTGGGGAGAGTGACAATTAAATTAAAATTATTAAATTTAAAAGTAAAAAAAATATTAAATCAAAACAAGTGGGCCACGGAAAAATTATCAAACATTTACCGGTCCGCGGCGATAAAAAGGTTGGTGAGCACTGTTGTACAGTACCTCTGTGTCCTGGAAGAGGATTTCATGTCCAGTTTATTTCAGGGTGTGTTCAGCTACTGCTAATTTTTCAGGTTGTTTTAGTCTGCAGTGTCTTTCATGTTCATTGATTTTGGTCTGGATGCTGCGCATTGTGGTCCCATTATATACCTGGCCACAACTATAAGGCATCTGGTATACTCCCGCAGTGGTGAGTGGGTTACTTTT
The DNA here is from genome assembly GCA_037367245.1 of Phrynocephalus guinanensis. Taxonomy (NCBI): domain Eukaryota; kingdom Metazoa; phylum Chordata; class Lepidosauria; order Squamata; family Agamidae; genus Phrynocephalus; species Phrynocephalus guinanensis. The sequence continues at coordinate 89,794,458 of CM074734.1, forward strand.
GTCCTTTGCTGTCTGTACGATCTATTGTATTTTTGTGGTGGGTCTAAATACTGTATGTAGGTTGTGTTTTTTCAACACTTTGTCCATGTGGTCTGTGACTGCTTTTATGTATGGCAAAAATACTTTGTTGGAGACTGTTTTTCTTCTTCAGTTTGTTGTTGTTTTTTGGTTTGCTGGAGTGGCAGAAATAGTCACCAGATTATTTTATATTTCCGATAAGTCATGATTTTCATATTGTATTCAACAGAAAAGGTACCCCTCTGACCTTCTCACATCCCAATAAAGACCACTCATTACAGTTCTAACAATAAAATGCCATAAGCAAATGGCAAGCATCACAGGTCCAGAGAAAAATCAAATGTCGTAAGCTACATAACTACAAGGAAGCTGTCTTTGGGGGAAAAAATCATATCCCCACCCATCAATATCACCTCAAGTGACATCTGGAAGTTGAGTCATGGCAACTGGGCTTCTTTTCTTGAGAGATCGGAATGTTTCTTTACTCATCCATGCAGCTTCTTCAGTCTAAGAAAAGCTAGTGGTGGACCTGTCACTAAATTTCCTCAGACTGATGAAGCTGCTTGGATGAGTAGTGGAATGTTTCGATCTCTCAAGAAAAGAAGTTCAATTGCCATGACTCATCTTCCAGATAACCTCACCTGGATGACTGAGTATTTTCACAAATTCAAGTAATATCACTTGGACAGTGTTTAGTGACTTTGTTACTTTCACTGCCAGGGAAATCCTCAGCTAAACAATAGAAAGATGGTCATACAAAGTAGGGGCAGGATCTGTTTCTATCATCCCAGAATCCAGGGATGGGCATTTCATTTCAGAACCAGTAGGTTACGAAACAAACCATGCAATCCCAGGTGGTGCTCAGAACTGGCTGATACGTGCTGATCCAATTGCTTTACCCTTCTCTCTGCCAGCAGGGAGCTGAGCTGCAATGAGGAGGCCTGCTGCAACATCATATTTCCTGATTCATGCTCCTGGCCAATCAGAGAGGGAGGCGAGATGATGCCTGTACCTGCACAGTTCCTGATTGGCCAGCATAACAGATCAAGGACAGATGATGTCGAAGCATGCTTCTTTGTTGGATTTTAACCCTGTGTGAGACAGAGAAAGGTAAAACAATTGGATCTGCATGTATCAACTGGTTCCGAGGACTACCTGGGCTCGCGTCGTCCGTTTTGTAACCTACTGGTTCCGAAACGAAATGCCCATCCCTATCCAGAACATGTAATAATGGGCTCAAATTACAGGAAGCCAGACTGAGGCTGAATATCAGGAAAATCATTTCAACTGTTACAGTTTAGAGATGGGCACGGAACGAACTTTTAATTCCTTTTGTTATTTGTTATTTGTTTCATTAGCTAATGAAACAAATAACGAACCAAACCATCAAAGAAAAATGAAACGAAACAGAAATTTCCATTTTGTTCGCTTCGTTTTTCTTTACCCCTGCTACCTTGCCCTTGCCAGAGTTGCCGCAGTCCTCCTGGTCCTGGAACTCAGCGGGAAGCTAGCTCTGTAGAGGCACTGGCCCCAAGCCAGTGCCTCAAAAAGCCCCCGGCTGGGGGCTTTTTAAATTAAAATAAAAATTCAAAAAATTCAAAAAGAAAAAGCACTGACCCACCCCAGAGGCTGCACAGCTGGCACTTTAAAATATATATATTTTTAAAAAATAAACCTAGTGTCTACCCAGCCCCTGGGGCGCTGGAAAAATAAATAAAAAGTAAGAAAAATAAAACGAAGGCACGGGGAAGCTAGTGTCTCTAGAGGCGCTGGCCCCAAGCCACCACCTCAAAAAGCCCCTGCTGCCGCCGCCGCCACCCGGTAAGATAAGTTGTCAGACTTGAACCAGTTTAGCTCAGTTTGTATTCATACATTTAAAAAAAAAAAAAGCATACGGACCCAAACCGAAGGGTTCTTCTGTTTCAGTCCCAGGGTCTATTACAGCCGTATGCCAATGGAACCAATTACCTTGGGAGGTGGTGAACACTCCAGCACTGGAGTCCCTGAAGAATAAACTGGACAACCATCTGTCATATTTACTTTGATTTGGATTCCTACACTGAGCAGTGAATTGGACTCTGACCTTATAGGCAACTCCCAACTCAATTATTCTATGAAGCTATGATTCTAAATTGTCTGTGGTTAGGCTGTTGCTTCTGGAATTATGATGCAGTGATGTTTGCTTTCAGGAAGGAGTTGGTTGTGCTAGGGTCAGAGTTCTGTTGAAGAAAGTCACCTTTGATCTCTACACAAACCTGTAGAGAAGACCAGCTGAGCAGTGTATAGTAGAGATGGGCACGACTTAGCGGTATTTCCGTTTCCGTTTCCGTTACTCGGTTCCGTTACTCTATGGAAACGGTAACGGGAATTACTCCCCCAGACTTCGAGCTCGAACCGACGAACAAACAATTTTGGTCTGATATGTCGTGCTCGTTCCTTGCATCGCGAGATCGCGCGATGCCACGCAGCACAGAAAAAAAGTTTTTAAAAGTTAAAAAAACCCGGTTCCCGGCCAAAAAGCAGGCGGGAAAATGCCTGCCGTGCCTCAGGGCACCTACCAGAGGGGTTGTTTCTGGAGGTCCCCGGCCTCCCCCCTCATCCCCCGTCCTCGGCTGCTCTGGTGGGACTCGCCGCAGGCTCGCAGCCACCAAAATGCCCAGTCTCGCTGCCGGCTGCCCGCAATTAAAGCGCAAGCAAGCGGCACGGACGGCACAGGAAAAAACTTTTAAACTATCCCCCCACCCATTCCCGGGCCAAAAAAGCAGGCGGAAAAATGCCTGCCGTGCCTCAGGGCACCTACCAGAGGGGTTGTTTCTGGAGGTCCCCGGCCTCCCCCCCATCCCCCGTCCTAGTGGGCTGCTCTGTGGGACTTGCCGCAGGCTCGCAGCCAGCAAAAAGCCCAGTCTCGCCGCCGGCCGCCGCAATTAAAGTGCAAGCAAGCGGCACGGACGGCACAGGAAAAAACTTTTAAACTCTCCCCCCACCCGTTCCCGGGCCAAAAAAGCAGGCGGAAAAATGCCTGCTTGACTAAGGGCGCAGGGCACCTACCGGAGGGGTGGTTTCTGGAGGGGGGGGTCCCACCTCCCCCCCGTCCTGGGCAGCCGGACTCGCGAGTCGCCATCGCCATGCCATGCGGTGCGGGCGGGGGATCCAAAATGGGGCGGCAAACGCAATATTGTTTTTGAAATCGTGGTCCAAAAACACACAAGCACAACAGAAACACGCGAAAATTTATAAACTGCCAGATTTTTCACAGTAGCAGTGGGTTTTTTCTTGCAACAAAATGTCTCTCCTCTCCTCCTCTGTCCTCCATTGATTTTATTTTATTTTATTTTATTTACACCTGCGCAATGATGGGCTGGCCAAGTGGCCAGCCATGTGGGAGTGGACAACCATGCAAATTTTTGGAGCCATCCCACCAGTCGCATGGCCACTTGGCCATGGAGACTTCTGGGATGTGCCAAAAAGCCCCCTAAAACCAGCCCAAGCCCTAACCCTAACCCTTGACTCCGTACCCATACGTCACAGACTGTCTTCTTAGTGGGTCAGAGAGGCACCCAGAGGTGCAACCCACTAGCCCACCGTAACCTTACCCATCACTAGCCTAACCCTAGCTCTTGCACTAAGCCACCTTAAAGCCAGATCTACTTGCTTGCATTGCACTACACGCAGCAAGTACAATTCCCTTCTGTGTGAGACATGGTGGTGCCAGAGCCTTGTGAAGGGCGGGCATGACCCTATCATTCTCACACTGGTCTCACGTCTGCACATTATGTTATGCAATATCTATATGGCTATTGCATAGCATTTTGCAGCAGCAGCAGGTGAGGAAGGGAGACCCCCATGTAGAGGGGTCTCTTGGAGGCTGCTTCCCCTTCCTAGTGGCAGGAGGCACCCACGGGTGCCTCCAGGAGCCCACTTTCCCTTTATAGCGGGCCAGAGGAGGCACCCACCCCACAGAGGTGCCTCCAGGAGCCCGCTCCCCCCCCCAAAAAAAAACCAGTACTAACGACAACGAAAAAACGAAAAAACGAACCGACTAATTTTTGCGAATTTTTGCAAAAACCGGAAACGACCCGAAACGGGACTGGCCCGACTAACGACAACTCGAAAAAAAATTTTTTCAAGTCGTGCCCATCTCTAGTGTATAGTATATGATTTTTAACCAATATCAATCAACAGACTGAAAAGATCTACAAAAAAGTTAATAAGAAATAGGATTTGCGCCATTTACTTCCATTCAGCCCAGCATCTGTTATGAGAAGTGGATGGCAGTGCATGGCTCTTAGTAACCTTCAGAATATGCTGTTGATGTATAATCCTCAGTTCTATCAGTATTTGAGTTATTTGATCCCCAGGAGCTGTATTAAAAAAAATTACAAAATTTTTAGAATATCTTAGGAATTCCATTCTACCACATAAGAACCCCCTTATGGACTTTCCTGGGGCCTGTTTTGGCAGCCAGAAATACTCACATGCTTTACCAATTTTGCTAATAGGGGAATTATGCCCCCCTGCTTATTGTGAACATCTCATGTCTGCTTTGGCTCTTGTTCAGAGCAGATTTCACTTTATGTTATTAAAAGGATTCTTACAACAAAATTGCCAATTTCGAATGGAAAGGAACAATGCGTCCTCCCACAACTGCAATGTAGTGTTACAACTGTTTGCAATGGGAGAGGGTCAATTGTTTTTCTTCCAGCACTCCTAGAACAGTTGTCTGCAATATAATTGTCAAAGCCCTCCTCTCATCAAACTGAGAGAATGTTGCCAGTGGAGCTGGAAGCAACTAGAATTCTGGGACAGTTGGTGAAGTGTTTCTGTGGCTTTATCGCTTGTGACAGTGAAGTAGAAAAGCTGTACAGTGCCGTCAACATAGAGAGGGAAACTCCTGGTTCAAGATTACTCAAGTCGCTGACAAAAAATGTACAGTACTTGGAAGAACCATTATCTATACGACTTGTGGTACAATGGTTAAACGGCTGTGCTGCAGACAAACTTTGCTCACAACCTGCGGTTTAATCCCAGGTAGCCAGTTCAAGGTTGACTCAGCTTTCCATTCCTCCAATGTTGGCAAAATGAGAACCCAGTTGAAGGGGGTGGCAGTGGGGGCAATATTAGCTGGCATAATTAACTTCTAAACTGCCCATAAAGTGAATTAAATGAGATTAGCAGAACACATTCCTTTTTCTTTCTTTCTTTCTTTCTTTCTTTCTTTCTTTCTTTCTTTCTTTCTTTCTTTCTTTCTTTCTTTCTTTCTTTCTTTCTTTCTTTCTTTCTTTCTTTCTCTTGATAGAAAAAAAGGCACAACACTTGGTTGGTTGAAGGAGCACCTCCGTTCATGTGAACTTGACCCTTCAAAATCAGCTCTCTGCCTTTGCTTTCAGAGGCAAGCTTAATGGGGGCTGGGCAGCCGCTCTGCTAGTGAGGAATCTCCTCCTCCCAAGAGTTTCAGGCACCATCCTCTGTATCTGTGTTCCACACAGACATTTCCCATTAAACAAGCCTGTGATTCTGCTGTTGCTTAATTTTTAGTTAGGGCTTCTGGCTGATTTTAGGGGACTGCTGGCAGGTCCCCACCCCCAATCATTAGTTATTGTTTAGCTTTTTAAAGATACTGTGAGAGCTGTTCTCAGTATCTCCTTTTATGGAGGGAAAAAGTGGGGCAAGGATTTCTTAAATAAGGAATCCATAAATAAGCGTGTGATTTATTTGGAAAAGAGGAGGAGAAAAGATTGGGAAATGCCTTTTTTAACGATGGAAAAAGAGATTTAAAAGAATGTATCATTATGATTTATATTAACTGAGGTTGTCTGTGCCCAGCTTTTTTCTGATGATCACTTCCAAATCCTGGACACGATCATTGATTTGCCATTTGGAGACACCAGGTGTAGGTTGTGCTGAATAGAGTTTCCAGTTGTTCTGAACTTAATAGTTCAGGTGTTCTTTAAGTAGGTGTACACATGATGAAGGGACAATGCACATAACTTAGTCTCTCAGAATCAACACTTTTGGGGAAGGTAAAGATGGGTGATGCCTTTATAAGACTACTAAAAAAATCATTGAGAGAACTACCTTTCAGCCCTATACTTGTGTGTACATTTTAGAGGAGTCTATTAAATATGTCATCCAACTTGCCTTCAGATTATTTTTTTACCACTCAACTTTTGTTGTTGGACAATCAAGTGGAAAGCTGTTGTATTCATGTAGCCTCCCCATGTGAGGCAGAACCCTGGTTTTTATTTTTTATTTTTTTACAAAAATATTCTGGCTCATTGGAGAGCTTACATGGATATCACAACCTCCCGCTCTTCAGGCTATTGAAAGCAACATATATGGAACTAATGCACTATAGTCATCATGTGTGAAATGCACACGTATAGAGAATGTCTCCACAGATTAAGGTATCATTTTGCTTTTGATGTTACTATCCTGATGCTTTGAAGGTCTTCTCTAAATCTGAGCTGCAATGAAATTGCTTTGAGTAGAAGGCCAGATACAGAAATATCTTCCTTTAGATTTTTTGTGGAAGCTGGCTGTTCATAGTGGAGACCTTTTAATTTGCCAAGCAATCAATCCTTCCATTTGCTTTAAAAAACACACACCACAAAAACACCCACCAACCCAGTAAAACTCAGCTCACGAAACAAACAGCTTTGAGAGCCAGACTATCTGTCCAAATAACAAAGTGTTCCAAATCTGGATATGTCCCTGGAAACCGATTAAATAATAAGTCAATGCAAGCAATATTTATATTGTAAAACATGCCAATACTTAACAGGAGCCCCTGGGAAATTTCCAGAAATCCACTGTGTGTGGTAGCTATTTGGAAAATGAGAGCTCTGCCATGGGTTGATAGAAGAATTTTATCATGAAGCCTGTAAAATGAAGGCCTGTGATTCTTCATTTAGAAGAGGTAATACCCACATGTTGTGTACTGATGTTGCACTGCAAATTTCACTAGGCATTTGTTACACCCAAGCATTGTTCAAACATATTTTAACCTGAACCTTGTTTTACCTATGTCTCTCATTCTCCATATATACTTGTGATTTCATTTAAGTTTTCTGGTTTGGCCCCCTATTAAACTAGTATCTGCTAGGGTAACATTAGCAAGGTGTCTTGCACTCCAGAAGGTTTTGTTTAAAGGGTCGTCAGAGGATGGTCCTTTATTTTAAGATTTACTCTTCTAGAGACCCACCCAGATCAAGAACCATAAAATTGAGCACTTTAAAGTTTCCCTTCAGTACGTAGCACCTAGATGGCATGGTATGTATAGTTTTCCTGTTTGAAATACAGTAGGACCCCCCATATCCACTGATACATTATCCACTGATTCAGTTATCTACGGTTGGCAGAGGAAAAACTTAAATAATTCAGCAGCCACAAAGCAAGCTACTGTCACAAACAGCAGCTATAAAGCAAGCTACTGTTGTAAAACGCAGCCGTAAAGCAAACTACTATAACAAAATAGCAGTTTGGAGGAAAATTTGGTGTTCTCTCTTATCCACAGTTTTCATTATCCACAGGAAGGACTGGAACCAATCCCCAGCGGATATTGAGGTCCTACTATATTCAATAATATTTCCTGTCATAAGCAGTGTAGTATAGAAGACTGAGTGACAGACTACCACTCAGGAGACTTGGTTTTACTCACTCATAGTGGCACTGGGAAAAAAAACAATCCTTAAATTTCTGGCATATTATGGAAACTCTGTTAGAGTCCATACGTCAGATGTGATTTCACAGTACATTACAAATGTGTACATAAGAATTACCATATGCCAGTTCTGTCGAACTTTGAACAGGCTGAGGTCTACTTTTTCCAGCCCAAAGTGCCTGAGGGCTACTACAGTGGTACCTCTACTTACAAGTGTCTCTACTTACCTTCCCGCTTTTAAATTGCCATCTTACAAATTTTACATACGGTTTCTCTACTTACGATTCCCCCAGACTTGCTTTAGGGTGGGGGCTTTGAAGCAGGGAGTGCTGGGCAGTGTGTGTGTGTGGGGGGAGGCGGAACTGGCTTGCCTCCCCCAACCTTGCCTTCCTCACCCGGGCTCCTTTGGCACCAAATTCAAAACGATCAAGCCATCCTCTGCCTCCCCTTCGACGGAGAGGGGGAAGCCATGGTTCTTTTGAATTTGGCGCCATGCAAGCACCCTCCCGGCCGCTTCTTCACCCCATATGTCACTGGGGCAATCATCATCTGGCTGGGGAGGGGGGAGCAGAGCAGGGGACTCTGCTTCGGCCGGCCAGTGGGCTACTTTTCAACCATTCGTGGGTGACTGGTAGACCGCGATCGACCTCTGGTGCAGGCCTGCCATATGCAGATCTTCTACTTATTCATTCATATCTTGCCCATCTAGTGCCAAGGTACTACTCTGGATAGCTAACAAAAATTAAAATACCTTGACCTCATGCCAACAAACAAAGACAAAAATCCCTTTATTTGAAGGGTTGCCAGAGAAACAGAAGGAGAATTCTCCAGTGGCTAACTTGATTTGAGAGTTAACCACCCCAAGTGTGATTTAAAGATGAAGGGCATAATCCAGTTTACTTAGGAAACAGCTCAAGAGGAGACGTAAGTTTGTCCTCTCCTCCAGCAGGCTCAGAGTTTCACATCTAGTGTTGCAGTGATTCCAGAATTGGTCACACAGATGAAGAAGGAAGTGAACAGACCACTATGTGGTTCCCTTCTGCACCTGCTCCCCACTCCACTTGGACTTTTGTCAATGAATCTTAGGGAAGGGAGATCAGGGACCTTGAAATTGCCCATCTACAGACAACTCCTCAATTGCAAGAGGCCTCTGGTCACAGGCTTCTCCTCTTGGACCATACTTTATTGTGATTTTGCTGAGAACATTGAGAAGCCTTCCAATTTTGCATCTTTACTAAACTTTAAGAGGTGCAGTTTTATGGAAATACCTGTATTTGCCGAGGTGTTTTCTTTTTCTTGGTGATGTCTGCATAGTCATTCTAAGGCCAGATAAACTGGTGTGTTTAAGAATTCCAGAGTATTTTGTGACTCCTCCCCCCATTCACAAACACCACCCCTGCTGTGAATACCTCCTGCTACTGCTTATCTTGTGAGCTTCTACTCTTTAGACATTTGTCCTAGTTGTACCTTCGGAGTTTTTTGTGTGTGTGATATTTACAGTCAGCCAGAAAATGGAGGCTTTGTTTTCTTGATGAGCTCCTTGTGCGAGGCTCAAAAGGGAAACAATGGGCAGTTTTAATGCTTGTTTAATTGGCTATGGTGAATTAAACGGGGCAGAGAGGGGGAGAGAAGTCTGAAAATGTCTGCAGCTTTCATATAAATCTGCTGAACACCTCTTGACCTCTGTGTAATAATAAATAAAATGCAATGGGGCTGTCTGAGACAGATCAGCTACAGTGGAAGATATGAAGACATTTCTCTAGAACATCTGGCATTCATTGCTTTTCCTCAGGGAGGAAAGGAGGAATCAAAAGCCTTTTGGCCAGAATTTCATTTACTGCTTTTTCATACTGCCATATGGCAGTTTTTAAAAAGTACTGTCCTAAGATGGAATTGTTTGAAGTTGGAGAGCAATGTTGCTCTCCCCTCCCCTCCCATAAATTTAGTATAATCTACATATATTAAAAGGAGAAAAGAAATTCCTGCCTAGCAAAATATTCTATTACATGTGGCAACTGATGTGCTATGCTTCATCTGTCACTCAGCTAACTCTGCCCTGTCCTATAGACACGTTTGGAAGCGAGAGTTACAGGAATGGATGTTGTGAGTGTGTGTATTATTCATCTTGCTTCCCTTCATCAGAGAGAGATTCCCCATCCCTGCCCCTGTAAATCATCTTTGAAAGGATGATTGGGAATATTGATGGTATGCCTGAGGGGGTGTAGGATACAAGTCTTCCAGATTCTTATCCACTGAAATAGAGATCCCTGAATTTTTTGATATATATTTCTTGATCTAGTGTAATCAAGTGAATTGACCTACACTGTGGTGAAAAAGAAAAGAGCCCGAATCAAGTTAACCCCAATTAGATTAGACCCATTGAATAATGGGATTTATATACATGTACAGTGGCGGTAGACAGAATCCCATTCATAGGTGGCAGAGTGCATTGCCCTCTCTCAACAGAGGTGGGGAGCTCAGGCACTGTCTATATCTGCCACTTACCAGACTGTGATTTCAACAATACCTACACAAATCAAAAATACTTCATGCCTTCACCACCAAGGCCACAGCTAAGGACCCATACTTTATGGGTTTCAGCACTTTAGCACATTTTTCACCTTAAGGCTATTGAGACTGTTGTCTCCCTAACGAGCCTATTCAGGCCATTGCTCATGTTATGAGCCTATTTCAGACCAGGGTGACAAGAGGTCAAGATGAGCTTTAAAATGGAGGAGTCGCAGATAGCTTTCCTCAGACTGATTAAGCTGTTTGGATGAACAGCGAAACGTTTCAATCTCTCAAGAAAAAGAAGTTCAGTTGCCATGTCTCAACTTCTAGATAAACTCAACTGGATGACTGAGAATCTTCATAGACATATTGCCCTTCAATGTACTGTGGACCGTTGTATAACAAACAGCTTGTATAACATAAAATCTGTACAACATAAAAAATTCTGGAGATAGGGGAAATTTGCTTAACATAATCGCCTATAGGGAAAATTAGTACAACATAAAAATGGGATTACTCCATTTTCAATGCATTCCTATGGGAATTTGTATAAAGGAAAATTTGCTTAACATAATTTCATTTGGAACGAATTAATTCCTTTATACAAGGTACCACTGTATTGGTATTGGCAGAGAGGTGGTGGTAATGGTAGGAAAAATGCTCACAGGTTGTAGGAAGGGTGTTAGTAGAACTTGCTCTCATACCCATTTCTTTTCTTTTCTTTTTCTTTCTCTTCCCTTCATACTAAACTTTGCCCATTTTCTTTTCTTTTCTTTTTCTTTCTCTTCCCTTCATACTACACTTTGCCTGTCAATTTCTGGCTTCCATGCAGGTTAGCTCAGGGGAGAGGAAAGACAGAAGCTCCCTGGTGCTCTCCTCCATCCATCCCAGGTGTCCATCCATGAGGGTGTCTTGGTTGACAGGAGCCGAGTGAGGTCTAGATGGACCAGCATGCATGCAGCTGTGCTACAGGGGAGAGAGAACATATCATCTATACTATTTTTTTTTGGGGGGGGGGAATATTACCACTTCAAGAATCAAATACTGTGCAAAGCATAGTGTCCTGGTTTACTCTTGTTGAAGCTGTAAATTGAATTTAGATCTCCATCTCCTTCTTGTCCCACTACAACTGAAGGTTCGACATAGTCATGCCCATCCTGATTCTGGATGCATGGGCTAATGATGATTATTCTTTTATGTAAGAAATATCTAATTGTATCTAATCTATAACCCCCAAGTTGAATTTGCTCTGTAAATCATTTGATGGAATTTATAGAGCAATTCTGTAATCCCAGGGGGTCATAGGAAGGAGCAGAAATGCACCTCCAATGTCTTGGGAAAAGCTCCAGCCTCCCTCTCACTACTGACTAGATTTGAAGATTTGTCACAGAAGTTTTGAGGGAAATTGAGAAAATAGAATGTAGGAGGCTAGAATAGATTATGCGAATATCAGAAGAAATGTTCAAGGAATGCACACCTAGGGACCAAATGTGGACAAGTAACAGGAAATCAGGAGGTTAGGAGAAGGTTGAGACTTGGACCAAGGAGGTGCAGATCGAAACAGAAGTTGCAAGAGAAGGGAGCAGGGCGCAAAAAGGAAGGCAGGGCTGGTTGAAAAGAGTGCAGTTGGTGGATTTTTGTTGAGCATTCTGCTTCCCGCAAAGCATTTACACAATGCTCCGGTGGCAGTCTTTCATAGGGGGAAATGGGGGGGGGGTTTGCTGGCTGTAATGCATGCTCTTCACTTGGCAAGTGCAAAGAAAAGCAAAAATAAAGTCGAGCAAATCAAAACTTTCTGTTTTCTTTAATTAGCTTGACAATTCATAATTTTCTGTTGGACTATATGTAGCTGCACCCCCTTCCCCATATTAAGAGTTTTCAAGCACATTAATAATTAACAGCATTCCACTGTAATAGCACTGAATAATTCAAAAGACATGAACTGCTAGTCAATCTACAACATAGCTGGAACGAACTTGTTGCCTGGTTATCCTTGTGCCCCCTTAGTATATACTGAATGTAGTGAAAAGGTCTGTCATTCACTGTTAAAATTAATCACTTTTCTGTGATCTGTAAATAATTCATTTCCCCTGTATAGTCTGCCCATTTATTTGAATCAAGAAATTGATTAAAACACAAACAGGTATAATAAAACAGGTATAATACCAGGGAAGACATGTGTGTTCAAAATAATTCCAATGGAGTTCAGAAGGACTGACCCCCAGTTGATATTGTGTTGGATTTAGTGGCCTGAATCTGCCACTAAAGCTTTGAATGTGTCTAGTAGTTGACTGAGCGCTTATACACATACCCTTCATTTACTAACTGTAAAGACTTGCTAGGCTGTAAAGGAGACACATCATCTCCAAATTGCAAATAGAGGAGTCCCAGTCCAGAAAGAGATGCTAGGGAACACAGACGATTAAATCTGGAAACCACATTAACAATGAAGAGAAGTGATTCAGATAGTCTTTCTGAGTTTCTAAAATTAGGCTTCAGAGGAATCCCATGCTTAACTCCTAAAACTGACCACCAAACAAAGTACAGTGGTACTTCGGTTTACGAGTACCTTGGTTTGCGAGTGTTTCGCAAAATGAGCTTTGCAAGCAATGTTTTGCAAAAGGAGCATTGGAGGTGCTTGTTGTGCTATCACAGCCTAGCTCACCTCTCCTTCCTTCAGACCCAGCAATGCCAGGAATGGGCATCTGGGGTGCCCATGTCAGGCCTGGCGTTGACCAGAAGTTACCTCTGCCACTCGCCTATGGCCCCCGTGGGTTTGCCCCGGGGCTGATATCGCCTGTCCATGCCCTCCACAGCACACCCTGGGCAATGTTGGGGCCAGAGCAAGCTCCAGTGGCCACTGTGGCTCCTGGGCGAAGCAAATTTCTCCATAGGAAATAATGGAAACTGTGGAATAAAAGAATAGTGAAAAATATGTCAGTGAGAGTTAACGGAAACTGTTATAAAGTATATCAGAGATGGTATATAATACCTGCGAAGTTAAATATAATAAATAAAGAAATATCTCCAATTTGTTGGAGATGTAAAAAAGAAAAAGGGACATATTTACATATGTGGTGAGCATGTGAGAAAAGGAAAATGGAATGGATTTTGGTTTTTAATGAAATACAAGAAACAATGAAAACTTTTTTTTAAAAAAAAAGGAAATAATGGAAACTGAGTCCCCTGAATGAATCAGGTAAGTTTCCATTATTTCCTATGGGGAAATTTACTTTGATATATGAGTATAGTGGACCGTCGTATAATAAACGGTTTGTATAATATAAAATCTGTACAACATAAAAAATTCCATATATAGGGGGAAATTGCTTAACAGAATCATCTATGGGGCAAATCCGTGCAACATAAAAATCGTCGAAATTAGTGATTACTCTGTTCTCAATGCATTCCTATGGGAAATTAGTATAAAGGAAAATTTGCTTACCATAATTTCATTTGGGACGGATTAATTCCTTTATACAAGGTACCACTGAATGGTGATTTACAAGCATGCTTTTGGAACAGATTATGCTTGTAAACCAAGATACCACTGTATGCCAATTTGCATAATCCTAGAGGTGAGAACATAATCTTGTGACACCCAGTTGCTCATATTAGTGATAAATGTCCATCTTGTATAATATCCATCTCTTGCCTCAATCTTCAAGACAATAACTCATCTGTATAGAAAATTGGTGGAGAATGAACAGAGAGGCAGAATCTGAATGCATTACATCCAGCTTAACAGTTTATCTAGTTAGCCATATGCTTGTTAGTTCTGTTGAGATAGCTAATTAACTACTACCATCTATAAATTAGGAGCAGGTCAATTTTTAGCCTCCTTCAGACCCTTTAGGGCAGTAGTTCCCAACATTGGGTCCTCAGATGTTAGTGAAATGAAATCCCTAGAAATCCTGGCCAGCACAATGAGTGGTGAAGGCTCCACTAATCACCCAAATGACCAAACTGAGAGTGGAAGTGCCCCTTTTGAAAGGTGGTGATATAAAGTATTTTTGTTGTTGTTTCTGAGGGAAAGGAGGATCTGAGGAAGGGCTGGGATCCATAAACACTTGAGGGCCACCTTCACACGCCTGTACAGTATGTCTACTTCTGCTGTAGATCTACATTTGAGATCTACAATAGAGATTTGTATTTATGATGTGAACTGCTCATTGTTGTGGGCTCAGGTTGGTTTGATATAATAATGACCCATGCTGCCTTGAGGAGTTATTGTGAAAGAGGTATAGGAGGTTATTTGCTTGTCTCAGAAGAAAATCTGATTGGACTTCAAACTTGAAGGAGAAAGGACTACAGGACAGACTTTCTGACCAGCAGCATGTCTAAAACCAGCAACAGCTAAAGTTTCCCCATCCAATCTTGTTGGACGACTCTGCATCCTAGAACTTTAAGTGGCTATTATACACTTAATGGAACCTTTCGTTCTGAGGATGTGACTCCATCCTATTGATCATTTGTGTCATTTTTTTCCGACACCATGGCCATCTGGTAATATCCTCTTTGAGATGAAGCAACCAGGACTGTATTAAATATTCAAAATATGCTTGTAGCTGGATGAAACAGAAGTTCTTTTTGTAACACTAGGGAGAGAGAGCAGTCTGCCATTTTGTCCAGTTGAAGAGATCAGTGACATATGAAGTGAAGAATGGGAAGGAATGTAACAGATTCTCTGCGTAGCATCACCTCTTCTATGGAAAAGCAGTGCTGGGGTTGATTCCTGGCTTCTGATGTATTCTGTTTCCAGTGACAGAGTTTTAACCTTGTTTAAATGAAACACTCAACCTTGAGAGGCACACTTGCCCATAATGGAAGCCAGTGCCGTTCAACTGGGAAGGCTTTGATTATTTGGAGCAGGAAGCCACAACACAGAGGTTTTCACTTCCCAGAGGATGTGCAGTTTTGGTTTAGCATTTCTAGTTGTATTTTGCAGACATCTGAGATGGGCAGATCCATATAATAATTTGTATATGAGCACTCAACTTAATGTCATAACCTGGTGTGGTTTGACTGTATCTAACAGTAAACAGTGACATTTATACTTTGCTATCACTTCATTCCCACACACAGCATTTATTATATACTTGGCTCTTCATAAGGAACAGACATAAGATATAACAGAAGACATTCAAAATATGTGGCATGTTTTAGAAATTGCAATGTTTCTTCCTGTTCACATTTATGTGTGTGTTTGTGTGATGTTTAATTGGTTTCTGGTTTATCATATTACATTTCCCCCCAAACAGAACTGCCTGCCATTTGTATGTGTGTGTTCTTCCATGCGTTCAGTCATGTCTGACTCTCTCTCTCTCTCTCTCTCTCTCTCTCTCTCTCTCTCTCTCTCTCTCTGTGTGTGTGTGTGTGTGTGTGTGTGTGTGTGTTTGTAGATAGCAAGAGAGAGGGGGAGGGAGGGAGGGAGAGAGAGAGAGAGAGAGAGAGAGAGAGAGAGAGAGAGAGAGAGAGAGAGAGAGAGAAACAAGAGAGAGAGAAAGATTCTCCATAATAAGCAAACTTTTGGCAGAGAAAGGGTTGGTTGCACCTAACTCTGAGATTCGTTTGAAAGTGTCTTCTGCCAAAACGCCTGTACCTGTAATGGCAGACCCCCCCAATGGAAGAATAAAGGATGTGGAGAGAGAAAATGGGGATGGCAGAAAAAGAGAGGGAAGGAGTTGACTCAGGTCATATTTGGCTGAGACTTCACCTACACCCCTGACAGATTACAAGGGAATGAAGCCCTCAACAGAAGAAAGGTTCCTTGTCACTGATGTAGCCCATGATTCTGCAAGCAGAGGCCATTTTTCATTTTATTCCTCAGCAACATCTAATGTATGCCAGACACTTGTATCAATCATAAATGATGGTTCCGATGAATTAAAGTTAACTTATTTCTGTAATGCAAGTATGGGTTAGGGGTCAATTTAGTCATTACTCTAAGGTAGAAAGTATGGACCTCACATGACCCCAGCATGCCCACACTATTCACCTTCCCCCCCCTTTTTTTAGCCTTCAAAAAGTTCCCTTGTTCCCTTTCAAGAACATGGTGGCACTTTTGCCATGTTGGGCAACCACATCCCAGAATGAAAACAGATTGACCCTAGAGGGTGACAGGGAGGTTTCCCAGGTGTTTTTTTTAATCCAGTTCATATAAGGACAAAATTAGGGGTGGTGGTGGAGTGGGGTGGAGGAGTGAGTACAGCTTTCTAAAGTCCAGGGATGGGTATGTGTACAGCCTCTGGAAATAGTCCTTTTGGAGATTGTCCATCCTTGCCTTATCACAAAATATTGGTACAGATAGAACGTGAATATTTGGGGATGGATAAGGACCTGCTTGCTTGGGCTTCAAAATCTGCTGGGCTCATCAAGTATCCAAGCCAGGTAGCCACATAAACCTTCAACAGCCAACTTTACCCTTCTCCAAGGAAATGAAAGTTTATCTTGTGGACGTTGGTCCAATTACAAACAGGAGATGCCTCTGGTGTGGTGCGAAGGCACACAATGTCCTGCTAAGGATCAGAGAAGTAGTGAGACTGGTGTGCAGTTTGCTGCAGATGGTATGGTTTTTAACTAAAGGCAGGCCACAAGGAGCTCTCCTGGACCACTGGCTTCCTTCCAGGTCTCTGTTACCAAGGATAGAGGAAAGTAATGTGTTCCATCACTGCCTATTCCCACAGCAAAGATTTCTTAAGGAAGTGGGAAGGGGGCTGGGAGGACAGTAAGAGGAGCATGGTGCAAGATCATTTTGGATTTTGTCCAATATAGGCGAATGGACTGGATCAAATTAAAAATTCAGCTAATCGTCATAAGCAGGGGAGATTATACTTTTGGGCTACCCCCTCGTTTCTGTTTTCAAATGCTGGGAAAGTATGTTTTAAAACTATTTGCTTGTTTTCATTTTCCTTTCTCTCATCGCTCAACTGCACAAACTAACTCTATCTCCTTGTTTAAAAAAAGTTTCCTGTGCTGGAATAATGGCCATAACCATGATTTGTTGCCTCAGGTATCATGGCAATCCATAGCTAAGGTTCCTCCAACATGATTCATTGTAACCTAAACTCAGCCAACGACTTATTGATTCAGGAAATCAAAACATCAGTCAGAATACAAAACGCTTCCATTGTACTATGAAAGCCATTACAAATACCTAGCTGCCTCCTTTCTTTCTCTAAGCATTAAACATCTTGTTACAGTTTCTGTAACTGGTTATGTACTCAGAGGCAAAGTGGCAGAGCAACAATAATTAATGAGAGATATTACTTAAAACACCCAAACTTCTTTAAAAACACTGGTAGAATCCTACTTGTTGAAAGTATTGCCCATAGTGTCTGTGAAGATTCTCAGTCATCCAGGTGAATTTATCTGGAAGTTGAGTCATGGCAACTGGATTTCTTTTCTTGAGAAACTGAAATGTTCCGCTGCTCATCCAAGCAGCTTCATCAGCCTGAGGAAGGTTAGTGGCAAATCCTCCATTATGTAGTTCACCTTGATTTCACATCACCCTGGTCTGAATAGGCTCATGTTGGACAATGGCCTGAATAGGCTCATTAGGTGGACAACAGCCTGAACAGGTTAATAAACACACTAAGGCAGAGAGTCATACCACCCAAAGGACCCTGACACCAAAACACAACAGGAGCAATATAGTATATGTGGCCCAAAGCAGTGAGGACTGTGCAGACCTCTACATTGGAGAAATTAAACAGCCATTAAACAAGAGGATGGCCCAACATAGGAGGGGCAATAGCTCAGGACCAGAATCATCAGTGTACCTCCATTTGTAGGAAAAAGGGGCACTCATTCAAAGATGAGGATGTATACATATTAGTCAGAGAAGAGAAGTGGTTCCAGAGAGGGGTCAGGGAAGCCATTCATGTGAGTATTGAAAACCCCTCTCACAACAGAGGAGGGAGACTCAGACGGCCCTTTCATCAGTCCCCAGACAAATCAGAAGCACTTCACAAATTGAGCAGCAAGGCCACAGCTAATGATCCATACTTAATGAGTATTGGGAAAGGTTGCATAGGTGGAACTTTCACTCACCCTAGGCCATTATCATCGTAATGAGCCTTTCCAGATCATGATCCACTTATTAACCTATTCAGGCTATTGTCCACCTAACAAGCCTATTCAGGCCATTGTCCAATTTATGAGCCTATTCAGACCAGGGTGATGTAAAATCGAGGTGAACTACAAAATGTAGGACACACCACTAAATTTCTTCAGACTGACGAAGCTGCTTGGTTGAGCAGTGAAACATTTCTTATGGCCTGCCATGTGCTATTTAAGAAATGAGAGATATTTGTAAGTTGAGTCATGGCAACTGGACTTCTTTTCTTCAGAGACTGAAACATTTAACTGGTCATCCAAGCAGCTTATTCAGACTGACAAAGCTGCTTGGATGAGTAGTGAAATGTTTCCATCTCTCAAGAAAAGAAGTCCAGTTGCCATGACTCAACTTCCAGATATTGTCCACAGTGTTGTTGATGTTCACATTTCATTAACTGGAGTATGTTGTCCAGGAAAATATATTTTCCAGAAAGAATGAAAAATAAAATGTCCAATGTGTTTTTCATTTCAGCATTTTGCTTTTTCTTGAGAAAGAACAGCTTTAAAGAATAAGGTTCAAATTCTTTTCATTGTCTTGATTCCTGTCGTGCGACTTTTCCATTTTAATCTTTCACACACATTACCCACAAAGCATTCAGAAACTAACTAAGTCTTGTTAGTAACTCTGAATAGTTGTCGAAGATTTGCTGTAAGAACTATGTGTACTTCAGGTGCCCTTCTGAAGTTTTTATTACATAATGAACCTGTCTGTCTTTCCTTCTTCAGGGACTAAATATATTAATGATCCTATTTTGATGTAATCCATATGTATTAGATGGCCATTAATCAAGTTGTGATCCTGTTAAAACTAAGGTTTGTTTGCATACTGATAAAATGTCTTGCATTCTAGTGTAGTCTGAAGCAAGTTCTATTTTAAATTGCCCTACAGAGGGTACCTACCAGTGTATGTGTGATGTACTTATTTTTTTCTAAACAACATGTTGTTCTGAGGAATATCTCTGAAAATAGATGTTTAACAACACTTCTGAAATGTTTTGTCTCTGTATCCACCCATTTGTGCTTTGAACCCGTTGGCTTGTACTGTAATCTGATACAGTACCAGGAATAATTTGAAACAATAAAATGGAGAACAAAATCATTTGGTTGTCTTGAAATTTCATATGGAGCAGACTGAGAAATGTCTAAACCCAGATAAAATATTATTAGCTGTAACTACGGTTTAGTGAGCGAACCCAACTTCAAGCCTTGTTTTGTGAGGGTTGACATATTTCA